>JASAUF010000320.1:3112500-3712500 GCA_030180095.1 Magnolia changhungtana
CCCGGATTTTTGCCCATCTGGGATTAGATGTCCTTAGGCAATTGGTCGATCCTAATACCTCATTAACTTGTCAGAACTGAATCCCAAAGTCTAAAGCCGCCTTTGAACTCATTTCCTTCACAAATCTCACCCTTCATCACCTTGATCTTCCAATTTTTCTAAGAACTTTCACCCTAGACACTATCTTAAACTAGCTAAGTAGTATAACTTGGATCACTTTATATACAAACTACAAAGGCACGAGTACCACCTCGAAGAAATCACTTAGGACTAAATCCTTTAGAAATGAGACAAAGTAACTAGGTGTGAAACCAGATTAGCTACGAAATCCGTTTGAATCGCTTTAAATACGATCTGCAAGACCCAAAACTTGTAGAATCATTGACGCTAGGTTACCCTAAAATCTAGGATCAATCTCATTACCTGGCTGCTCTCGGGAGCACATCGAAACTCCGTATCAGATCTGGACCGCACGTTGGAAGTCCGAATAACTCGAAGTTAAGGAATTAGGACCGCCTCGTTGGGCTTGACAACCATCTCAGAAATCAAATCCAGCCTGTGTCCCACGGCTGTTCGCTTGAGTCCAGAGCGAGAGAGTGTGAAAACACTTGTTTTCTTTTAAAATAAATATCTTGAATAGTAATCTGGCATCTCTCATTTGTGGATCAGTTTTAAGCAACCAAACCGTCAGAATCTGACCAAATTACACCCTCGGATCAGGAAAAATTTCATACACATTTACATATACTCGGAATCTTCGATCGAGATCCGCAGACCGTTGAACTGAAACTGGTCCGCCACGCGTGATCTGGAATCCCGACCGAAATGAAAACTTAATAGAATGTAGATCCAGCGTTAGTGAGCTTAAGTCCAACCTTTGGCTCAAGGAGGCCCGCCAGAAGTCCTCCGTTGAGCTGAAACAGGTCCACTTTGGTTATAACATAAGTATACTTTGACCTGGAGTCTGTTTTGAGGAATTCTTAGGCTATATAAGGACCTTAAACCCTCTCTCATGGCAGCCATACGAATTTGAGATTGAGAGAGAGAAAAGAGAGAGAAAGTGAGGGAGAAGTGAGAGCTTCTCCCGTGCGTATTTCCCCGCTCCACGGCCGCACCGCCTCTTTCCAGACGCTTTCCCGGCGATACCGACTCCGTTTTAAGGTAATAAACCCTAACCCTAAACCTGTTTTGAGGTGTATAGGCTACAGGTTATGAAATAGCTAACCTGTTTCGTTCTCTAGGTTGCCAAACTCCCGTATACGGAAGCTTAGCGAACCTATCAACTCCGTTACGATTCTACGACAAAAGGTGCGAACTTTAGGTGTATAGGTTATGGTTTTCAACACTTTTAATGTCAGATAATGATAGATTCATGATCTGCATGCAATTGCACATGTACAAAGTGCTTTCCGTTTTCAGTTTCGATTAGAATTGTAGAATTTGAAATTTCACATACTCTAGGTATTCGTATAAAATACCGTATACGTATTTTTTATAAAAATGTGTTTGACATGTTTATTTGTCGTATGGATATATGACGTATGGATAAAATACTTATTTGGTGAAAGGATTCGCCTAAATACATGTTTACTAATAAACACTATGTATGTAGAAATACGGTATTGTAAGAAGTACCGTATACATGTATATTTTAGCGATGTGTTTGTCATGATTAATTGTCGTATAAATATATTATGTGCGTATAAAATAATTGCTTGGCGAAGGGAATCGCCGTAATAAATGTTTGCTTGTATACATTATGTATGTTGAAAATGCGTATTCTAGAAAATACTGTATACGTATAAATTTTGGAGATGTATTTATCATGATTATTTGTTGTAGTAATATATTATACATGGATAAAATACTCACTTGGCTAAAGGATAGCCCTAATACATGTTTTGCTAACATACACCATGTATGTCGTAATAGTGTATTCTAAGTGTTTGTGAAAATGACTGAATGAGTATAGAATCCTCATTCGTGCTCGCCATGACTAATTGTCATGGATTCATGATTGTTGTATTGGCGATACCCTTTTGACGAAAGGATTTTCCCTAAATCACGCGACGACCAATATACACTATATATGCTAAAATGTGTGGCCCAAGTGTTTGCGGAAATGACTGAATGAATATGGCACTTGGATTCCTGTTTGCCATGACTATCCGTCATGGGTGTACACGTGTTATGATTGGGGCAACTCCCTAGTGAAAGGATTTGGCCTAATGCCTATGTGATCGACATATGTCATGTATGTTGATGTATGTTTGTTTAAGTGTTTCTTGAAATGTCTGAATGAGTAGTAGTTAGCAAATTGTAATGTATAAGGGTGTTGAGATATGATTCTCAACCTCTTTTAACTATGTGTATGATCTCATTGGATTGTTGTGTGATTAGGAATTGAACATGTATAAACTTATGCTTGTGTTGTGATTCATAACATGCTCAACTGCTTTATGATTATAACTATGTAATGCATATGTTTAAATTTATATTTACGTTGTATGATCCGTCATGGGTGATGGGGAGCGGAGCAACGAGTGCGTGCAATGACCACTGGCGCCTAAACGGATAATACCATACCTTGATAGTATGAGTTGAATCTTGATCCATTACTGCTTTATCTATCTGCAAGTTATCATGTTTGGGGCTATAATTGTAGTCCAGACAATCGGTACCAGAATTGAATTCGTGGCTGTGATTCATTTGCCACGTGAGATGTGTTTGACAAACCCGAGTCGTACTTCGGTTGGCGATAGTGGTTGGCCATGCGAAGTGCTTATGCATTTCATGTCGTTCAACTTGTTGTGCGATCGAGCTAGCCGAGCACGTCAAGTAACCCGATCTGTCTAATGTATGTTCACCATGTTTGGACGCTACTGCTTGAACCTAGGGTACTAAACTTACCAGTGAAATCCCTTTTAACCATGGTACCTCGATCCGCTAAGACTCATGAGCCGGGCATGGTGGTATGGGACACCGTGGTCGGCTGTCGGCTCTGGCCGGGGCCACGTGCCTCCCCGTAGTGACCAGTGAGTAACCAGACTTGTGAGCCGATTATGGTGGTATGGGACACTATATTCGAGCTGTCGATACTTACGGCGAGAACCGCGTACGGTGAGACCTGTGCTCGTGCTGACGGGCGACGAGTCCTCTGTAGTATCTTCGAGTATACTCCAAGGGTCTGTGATTGGCGACGAGTCTTTCACAGCAACTAGAGTATGAGTTGAGCCGAGTACGGTGAGACCTGTACTCGAGCTGACGGCCAGCAATTGAGCCGCATACGGTGAGATCTGTATCCGCGCTGACGGGTGACGAGCCCTTTGCGATGCCTTCGCTATGCTTCTCGAACCATAATATCGTATGAGATTAACTAGGATTGACGACCCTAGAATGGATCATGTTTGGGAATGATTCAAGGGAGGTACCTTAGTTTCCCAATACTGCTGTTTGAAATGGACTAATAATAACTCGGTAATCATGATTATCATCGCACCGCATGTGCTTAGTAGATGTGGCGCACTGAGGGAGTTAAGCATTCGCGAACGTAAGATGATGTCGCATGAGGGTGGTTTGGTAAGGGCATACAGCATCATGTCATTTCATTCTCGCACTTAATAAGAGTAGTTAGAATTGTTTGATTTGTACTACTTTATCATTACTGCTTGACTGAATTGATAACATGTTAACCTATGCTTTATTGTTCCCCTGAGTTGATCACTCACTCCCACGATACGGGACGGTGTTCGAACTCCCACCAGACTTTGTCCGATTGCGGCAGATGGCGACGCTACTCGAGAAGGAGCCGGACTTCTATGACGACGGGAATGCTTTCTCGTATATGTCATTTTCTCAGCGGCTTCGTGAGAGCCGTACCTTGATTGTCGGGGCTACGGGGATGTTGACTAGATCATACTATACAACTTGGTATAATTTACTTGTAATTATTTAACCTGGTAACTTTATCATACTCTGGAGACTCACCACAGTTTATATATTTTATCTATCTATCACAGTCTTCCGCTTGCAAATTTAACTGTCTCTGGAGTATGATATGCTGTTTTGGCTTAATCTCACTCATGTTCAATGCACAAATACAGTCAACATTCAATCATCATTCATTTTGTTGCATAAGTGATGTTCTGAAACTCGGGAGTTGAGTTTATGCTCGACCCCCGATTTTCAGGGCATTACAAGTTGGTATCAGAGCATGATTTTGATTAAACCGGACCTGGGTTATGGTCACACGACGCACACTGACGCACTCTGACTTAGGAGGGAGCGACGGAATGTAGAAACAGTCATGGGTATCCCGACTTCACCAATTGGCGAAGTTCGCTGAAAACAAACGCCGAAATCGAGTCCGTATTAACCCTTGGTCGCACGGGTCGACCTTAAAATGTTCCTAGGCCGTCTATAGATAATTCTAGATTACAATCCACCTCACCCCAACCGTTGACAATCGGTAGAATATAGGATAGGCGTGATGAGGATAACTACTCCGAATCCTCGGAACTTCTCTGGACTCCTCGCAGAGACTTCTCGAATCCATGAGGAAAGAAAGCAGAAACTAGAAATAAATTCTAATAAATCCAAAATTGATTAATGAATGAAGAAAAATGAGTTCACAACCCTTTAAATGGGAATACCAAGTAATGGGAAGGAAATCAGAAACAAACTACAACTAAAACCCCTAGGTTGTGATGTCTACTAGTGCGCAAGGCTTTCAGCCAAAAATAGTAAGTGTCCTATTTGACTTCACCAAACCATTCTCCTAATTATTCTAAGCTCTTTACGCGATCAGCACAACTCCTAAAGCCCAACAGATGAAGAGTAATCAAACAAAAATTACTATTTTAGTAAAACGAAATTAAAACAGGGAAATGACTGTCAATCGGAGGTTTTTTTCGCAATTCCGGGCTGCGCAACCCTGCATAGCTGGGTTAGTTGGCTTCATTAGCTCGTTCTACCCCAAATTCATATATTTTACGTCAGATAACTCATTCATGATTGCAAGATATTTCTGGTTTACCCGAAACGACTCGAAACGGAGTCGGGGGGCCACACGCGTCAATCCGGAGGCAAACCAAGTGGACCCAGGGTGCATTTGGCACCTTAGGATGGTGGGGGACACAACCCCACTGCGGCGGCGCGGCGCAGGGCAAGGAGGACCGCGGTGGAACCGCGGTCACCGCGGCGCGCCGCGGTCGAGTTGGGCCGGGCTGGTCGGGCCGGGTCTGGTCATGGTCGGCCTGACCCCCTGGCAAGTGTGGTGCGTGCGGAATTGCTGGGGGACCCCTATTTTGCATCGTTTTGCCCCCCTCTCTCTCTAACGCCCCTCCATGCCTACCTTCCTCTTTCGACTTGCTGTTTCCCTCTCAACCCTTCCCTCTAATCACTCATTTCATCATTTCCGACCACAATCCATCCATCTCCATCAGTTATAACAATCCCTACCCCTCTACCCTCTCCGTTCTCTCTCATTTGGGCTTTTACATGCCCCATTTGTGACTCAAAATCGTGTAGCCTTCTAACCTATCTCATTTCTCCCTTTTACCTTCTTCATTCCCTACCTTTTTGGCCTTTACAATCCCTGTTGAGGCTCAAGTCCATGGAGAACCAAAAACTCCAGCCCCCCATTTCCCTTATCCTCATTTTCCATGGCTCTATCCGAGCTCATCCATATGTTGTCTTGTAGTTTGCATGGGCTACTATCTTAGGGTGGTTATGTTTTCCTGTTGATAGGTGTAGTAGTTGGTAGAATGTTTTAGGTATTTGAGAACGTTTAGGGTCCGTTCGGCCAAATTACATTAGGTAAGTTTACGGTGGATAGAATTGTAAAAGTAATAATAAATGTGTATGTAGGGTATGGCCCCTAGATTGGGTGTATCCTATGTCTTCCGACACCATGTTTAGAATGTACGCAATTAAGAGTAAATTCTGAGAATTCCTTTCCAATAACACTTAGAAATTTCCCCATCGTGGGATATGGAAAATCCCATCTCACGTTTTTCCAACACCAGGCTCATTTTCCAAGGCCTATAAAATTAATCCCCTCCCACCCTCCTACCAACCATGTCACACCCAATCCCAAGGTAGGATTAGTAATGCGGTCCCATTTAATACAACTTAAGGCCACTGGCCAAATAGTGTTGAAATGATAAAGTCCCTTGATATACATTAACCCACCACACTCTGATAGCTTAAGCTTTTGGAGTAAATGGTTGTTTGATAGATAGGCCCATAGAGTTTGGACCTAGAGCAGTGCTTCGACAGACCTGACAGTATAAGAAATCCAACCAATTGAGAACGTAAACTCTAGAACCCCCTTAGTTGGTTTGAGCATATGTGAAGTGCCCAAGCGTAGCTACATTCATGTTCGGGCAACTCAATTCCAAATGAACAAACAATTTTCTTTATTAGAAATGATATAAAATCATCTGGTGTATAAGCATAGACTTTAGATTACAACTGGTGGATTACCGCTACTCATCAGTTGAGCCTAGGCTGCTGATTAGGCTAAGAAATGTAAACGACAAAAAATGCTAAGATAATTGAGTGATATACTTAGTGAGTCGGTTTGATTAGGTAGGAGCGAGACCCCGTTCCTTTGTTGAAATCCTCTTGATACTCATAGGCTCCTTTAATAACTCATAGGAAGGTTGTATGACATAGAAACTATTCACGCTCATATAAAACTTATATATCCATTGGATTTAATGTTAGATCAAATCAATACACCCTCAGAATTGCCTTCTCAAGGACTTAGTATAATCGGGAACACGGGGCAGAGAAACTACACATTAGCGAGGTATTCGCGGTTTGGATCGAATTCTCAATCCTGGTTGTGACCAATGAACCCTATGCTCTGATTAAGCAGAAAGTCGGGATCAGCTAGGATAAAGGACTGATACGACGATTTTCTATCTTCGCGAGGCAGAAGGTCTATGTATTCGGCTCAGACCCACTACACAATTTTCTTTCCATGTTGGCCCAACCATTTACAACTAAAAGTTTATAATTTTATCCTTGAAAAGTGTTAGGAGTATATAGCTGGTAGAGACTATGTATTTTAGGCCTAAGGAATTCCCCAAATGGGCAACAGACAGTTAGGAATTAGGTCCCAAATCGCATGCCATGTCGGCATACGTATTGTGCTTTTGAACGTAAAAAGATAGCCTGCCTATTAAGCTAGACATGATTAAATAGGATAAGTCTGGACCGTGACAAAATTCCTTGGTAGAATTAGGCATCTCACCACAAACTCACACCTGACCCCGAATCAACCACAATACCCTTCATCTTTAGCTCCTTTCTATGACCATAGGTATCAATGCCATAATACACATCATTGATGAAAAGAAGACCAACGTAGTGGGAGATCGCATCCCATTTCATGTCAAGGATAGGTCCTAAATTACACCTTGTTTCGATGTACGGAGCAAGACATAAACCTTGAGCCTTGAGGGTGAAAATAAAATTTTAAGGGGGGTAGACTAAAGTGAACCAGGCTAGTATATACCCTACCACGCGTAGGAACTCGAAATCAATAAGTCTTAGGCAAATGAAATAATAGAAATCTTTCCTTATTACCCTTAGGCAATTTCGGGGACGAAATTTTGTTTTAAGGGGGGTGGATTGTAACGCCCCGGATTTTTGCCCACCTGGGATTAGATGTCCTTAGGCAATGGGTCGATCCTAATACCTTATTAACTTGTCAGAACTGAATCCCAAAGTCTAAAGCCGCCTTTGAACTCATTTCCTTCACAAATCTCACCCTTCATCACCTTGATCTTCCAATTTTTCTAAGAACTTTCACCCTAGACACTATCTTAAACTAGCTAAGTAGTATAACTTGGATCACTTTATATACAAACTACAAAGGCCTGAGTACCACCTCGACCAGAAATCACTTAGGACTAAATCCTTTAGAAATGAGACAAAGTAACTAGGTGTGAAACCAGATTAGCTACGAAATCCGTTTGAATCGCTTTAAATACGATCTGCAAGACCCAAAACTTGTAGAATCATTGTACGGGTTACCCTAAAATCTAGGATCAATCTCATTACCCGGTGCTCTCGGGAGCACATCGAAACTCCGTATCGGATCCTGGACCGCACGTCGGAAGTCCGAATAACTCGAAGTTAAGGAATTAGGACCGCCTCGTTGGGCTTGACAACCATCTCAGAAATTAAATTCAGCCTGTGTCCCACGGCTGTTCGCTTGAGTCCGGAGCGAGAGAGTGTGAAAACACTTGTTTTCTTTAAAAATAAATATCTTGAATAGTAATCTGGCATCTCTCGTTTGCGAATCAGTTTTAAGCAACCAGACCGTCAGAATCTGACCAAATTACACCCTCGGATCAGGAAAAATTTCATACACATTTACATATACTCGGAATCTCCGATCGAGATCCGCTGACCGTTGAACTGAAACTGGTCCGCCACGCGTGATCTGGAATCCCGACCGAAATAAAAACTTAATAGAACGTAGATCCAGCGTTAGTGAGCTTAAGTCTAACCTTTGGCTCAAGGAGGCCCGCCAGAAGTCCTCCGTTGAGCTGAAACAGGTCCGCTTTGGTTATAACATAAGTATACTTTGACCTGGAGTCTGTTTTGGAGAATTCTTAGGCTATATAAGGACCTTAAACCCTCTCTCATGGCAGCCATACGAATTTGAGATTGAGAGAGAGAAAAGAGAGAGAAAGTGAGGGAGAAGTGGGAGCTTCTCCCTGCCGTACTTCCCTGCCGCTCCACGGGCTGCACCGCCTCTTTCCAGACGCTTTTCCGGCGATACCGACTCCGTTTTAAGGTAATAAACCCTAACCCTAGACCTGTTTTGAGGTGTATAGGCTACAGGTTATGAAATAGCTAACCTGTTTCGTTCTCTAGGTTGCCAAACTCCCGTATACGGAAGCTTAGCGAACCTATCAACTCCGTTACGATTCTACGACAAAAGGTGCGGACTTTAGGTGTATAGGTTATGGTTTTCAACGCTTTCAATGTCAGATAATGATAGATTCATGATCTGCATGCAATTGCACATGTACAAAGTGCTTTCCATTTTCAGTTTCGATTAGAATTGTAGAATTTGGAATTTCACATACTCTAGGTATTCGTATAAAATACCGTATACGTATTTTTTATGGAAATGTGTTTGACATGTTTATTTGTCGTATGAATATATGACGTATGGATAAAATACTTATTTGGTGAAAGGATTCGCCTAAATACATGTTTACTAATAAACACTATGTATGTAGAAATACGGTATTGTAAGAAGTACCGTATACATGTATATTTTAGCGACGTGTTTGTCATGATTAATTGTCGTATAAATATATTATGTGCGTATAAAATAATTGCTTGGCGAAGGGAATCGCCGTAATAAATGTTTGCTTGTATACATTATGTATGTTGAAAATGCGTATTCTAGAAAATACTGTATACGTATAAATTTTGGAGATGTATTTATCATGATTATTTCTTTGTAGTAATATATTATACATGGATAAAATACTCACTTGGCTAAAGGATAGCCCTAATACATGTTTTGCTAACATACACCATGTATGTTGTAATAGTGTATTCTAAGTGTTTGTGAAAATGACTGAATGAGTATAGAATCCTCATTCGTGCTCGCCATGACTAATTGTCATGGATTCATGAATGTTGTATTGGCGATACCCTTTTGACGAAAGGATTTTCCCTAAATCACGCGACGACCAATATACACTATATATGCTAAAATGTGTGGCCCAAGTGTTTGCGGAAATGACTGAATGAATATGGAACTTGGATTCCTGCTTGCCATGACTATCCGTCGTGGGTGTACACGTGTTATGATTGGGGCAACTCCCTAGTGAAAGGATTTGGCCTAATGCCTATGTGATCGACATATGTCATGTATGTTGATGTATGTTTGTTTAAGTGTTTCTTAAAATGTCTGAATGAGTAGTAGTTAGCAAATTGTAATGTATAAGGGTGTTGAGATATGATTCTCAACCTCTTTTAACTATGTGTATGATCTCCTTGGATTGTTGTGTGATTAGGAATTGAACATGTATAAACTCATGCTTGTGTTGTGATTCATAACATGCTCAACTGCTTTATGATTATAACTATGTAATGCATATGTTTAAATTTATATTTACGTTGTATGATCCGTCATAGATGATGGGGGAGCGGAGCAACGAGTGCGTGCAACAGCCCTGGCAGCCCTAAACGGATAATACCATACCTTGATAGTATGAGTTGAATCTTGATCCATTACTGCTTTATCTATGTGCAAGTTATCATGTTTGAGGCTATAATTGTAGTCCAGACAATCGGTACCACAATTGAATTCGTGGCTGTGATTCATTTACCACGTGAGATGTGTTCGACGAACCCGAGTCAAGTAACCCGATCTGTCTAATGTATGTTCACCATGTTTGGACGCTACTGCTTGAACCTAGGGTACCAAACTTACCAGTGAAATTCCTTTTAACCATGGTACCTCGATCCGCTAAGACTCATGAGTCGGGCATGGTGGTATGGGACACTGTGGTCGAGCTGTCATCCTACGCTGGGGCCACGTGCCTCCCCGTAGTGACCAGTGAGCAACCAGACTCGTGAGCCGATTATGGTGGTATGGGACACTATATTCGAGCTGTCGATACTTACGGCGAGAGCCGAGTACGGTGAGACCTGTGCTCGTGCTGACGAGCGATGAGTCCTCCGTAGTATCTTCGAGTATACTCCAAGGGTCTGTGATTGGTGACGAGTCTTTCACAGCAACTAGAGTATGAGTTGAGCCGAGTACGGTGAGACCTGTACTCGAGCTGACGGCTAGTGATTGAGCCGAGTACGGTGAGACCTGTACTCAAGCTGATGGCCAGCAATTGAGCCGCATACGGTGAAATCTGTATCCGCGCTGACGGGTGACGAGCCCTTTGCGATGCCTTCGCTATGCTTCTCGAACCATAATATCGTATGAGATTAACTAGGATTGACGACCCTAGAATGGATCATGTTTGGGAATGATACAAGGGAGGTACCTTAGTTTCCCAATACTGCTGTTTGAAATGGACTAATAATAACTTGGTAATCATGATCATCATCGCACCGCATGTGCTTAGTAGATGTGGCGCACTGAGGGAGTTAAGCCTTCGCGAACGTAAGATGATGTCGCATGAGGGTGGTTTGGCAATGGCATACAGCATCATGTCATTTCATTCTCGCACTTAATAAGAGTAGTTAGAATTGTTTGATTTGTACTGCTTTATCATTACTGCTTAACTGAATTGATAACATGTTAACCTATGCTTTATTGTTCCACTGAGTTGATCACTCACTCCCACGATACAGGACGGTGTTCCGAACACCCACCAGACTTTGTCTGATTGCAGATGGCGACGCTACTTCTGAGGCGGAGCCGGACTTCTATGACGACGAGAATGCTTTCTCGTATATGTTGTTTTCTGGCGGCTTCGTGAGAGCCGTACCTTGATTGTCGGGGCTACAAGGATGTTGACTAGATCATACTACACAACTTGGTATAATTTACTTGTAATTATTTAACATGGTAACTTTATCACACTCGGAGACTCACCACGTTTATATATTTTATCTATCTATCACAGTCTTCCGCTTGCAAATTTAACTGCCTCTCGAGTATGATCTGTTTTTTTGGCTTAATCTCACTCATGTTCAATGCACAAATACAGTCAACATTCAATCATCATTCATTTTGTTGCATAAGTGATGTTCTGGAACTCGGGAGTTGAGTTTATGCTCGACCCCCAATTTTCAGGGCGTTACAGTATTTGAGACCCATTGTGATATGCATTAGACCCATTAGTGCGACCCATTAATGCAGCCCAATTGATGTATAGTAAGCCCATTGGTGTGGCTCGTGGACACTTGCCCACTTGATGAATATGAGACCCATGGGTCGTGGCCCATTGAGATACATTAATGGCTCATATGATGGGGCCCACCTGCTTGAATCTGAGGCCCATGGGCAAGGCCCATTATGATGTATTCGAGGCCTATGGGTAAGGCCCATTGTGATATGTATTAAGCCCATGACGCGTGGCCCATTTGATGTAGTCGAGGCCCAGATACGTGGCCCATTTGATGCATGTGAGACCCATGTGTAGGGCCACGAGTGAGGCCCACTAAGATGTATGTGGGGCCTTTATATGGGGTCGAATGTGATGTATATGAGGTCCATTGCAATGTGTGATTACTCCATGATGTTTGTAATGATTATTGCGGGCCATTCCTTAGGAGCAATGATGGTTTAATGTCCACATTGACGGGCAATGATGGTTGAATGTCCACATTGTGACCTTCCCTTAGGCCTTATTAGGCCCATTCTTACTGATCCCGATTGTCGTGTCCGATTGTCGATTTCGATTGACGTGACTGGTTTACCAATTTTGATTATTGATCGATTCTGATTATCGTGGCCGATTGCTTATTTTGATTAACGTGACAAACTTCCCGATTCCAATTATTGATCGATTTCGATCGACGTGGCCAATTGCTGATTAGCGATCAAGGCCAATTATCATGACCGATTACCGATTCCGATTGACGTGACCGATTTGCCTATTCTTATTATCGATCAATTCCAATTGTCGTGACCGATTGCCGATTCCGATTGTCGTGACTGATTTACCGATTCTGATTATCGATCAATTTCGAGTGTCGTGGCCAATTGCCTATTTTGATTGACGTGACCGATTTGCTAATTCCGATTATCGATCGATTTCGATTGACGTGGCCGATTGTTGATTACCGATCGAGGCCAATTATCATCACCGATTATCGATTCCGATTTACGTGATCGATTTGCCGATTCTTATTATCGATCGATTCCTATTATCGTGACCGATTGCCGATTCCGATTGTCGTGACCGATTCCTGATTTCGATTGATGTGCCCGATTTGTCGATTTCAATTATCGATCGATTTCGATTGTCGAGGCTGATTGCCAATTCCGATTGAAATGACCAATTTGCCGATTCCAATTGTCAATACAGATTTCGATTGTCGAGGCTGATTATCGAGGCCAATTTCGATTGTCAAGGGTAATTCTGATTCCGATTGTCGAGGTCAATTTCGATTTCGAATGTTGAGCCTAGATATCGAGGCCGATTGACGAGGCCCAATGTGATTTTTATGCGGCCCGTATTCGAGGCCCATTGTGGTGTGCATTCAGCCCATGTTTGAGGCCCAATGTGATGTATATGCGACCTGTATTTGAGGCCCGTTGTGATGTGTATTTAGCTCATGTTTAAGGCCCAATGAGATATATATGAGGCCTGTGTGATGTGACACATTGTGATACATTTGAGGGCTAGGCGATGGAGCCCATTGTGATGTATGTTAGGCCCATGTGATAGGCCCATCGTGATGTGTATTAAGCTCTCGAGTGAGGCCCATGGTGTTGTATATTTGACCCTTGTGTGAGGCCATGGGTCCACTATATGTTAGGCTCTATGTGGGCCATTCCTTGGGGGCAATGTTGGTTAAATGTCCACATTATCGAGGTTGATTGTTGATGTTGTTTATTAATACCGATTAAGAGTATATGACAGCATAGCATAATGATACATGCCCACACGCATCATCTACATGTTTGTTATGAGATGTGGTTGACCATTGTATATGTCATTGGGCAAGTTGTTATGAGACTCCCTGATAGGCGGAGGTTATCTAACATGAGCGCATGGTATGCGCAAAATTGATGCATGACTGGATCGTATGACTCTTGCATCTTATATTGTGTTGTGACTACTATACGCCCTACCAATATTAGGGCCATAGCCTCCACAGGCATATCGTGGATGGCCAGATGGGACACCGGAATGTTTGGTTCTAGCATACGGGCGCCATAGATATCCCTAGGTGAAAATCCCTAAACCTCTGGGCCAGGAGACTCCCCAACGTTGAGACCGAGTGGATATATGAGCACATGAGGGCTGCATACTAGTAGGTCGCATCTCCCACTGTATCGTAGTCGGTTGGTAGGGGGTGTGGCCTTACCCACCCGAGGGTAGGGGGCATTGCTAGGTTGAGTTTGACCAGCTCGTGAATAGGTCCACTATCAATGTGTCGGGTAGATATTGGCTGACTACTGGCCAGGCGGATGGTCAGGTATCTTCCACTTGCATGGTCGAACATCAGTGGGCAGCGATTTGCATGTAAAGTGTACTAGACCCCGGTGATGATCCCAGAGAGGAACCGTACTGATATGTGGACTTATTGAGCAGGAATTGCATACTCATTCATTCATTCACTCACTATCCACTCGGGCTGGTAGTGCGTAACTATTTGTTATATGTACCTTCGCATAGCCAGGATTTTGGTTAGGAGCGCGACTAACCTGAGATTAGGAGTTTACCACATTGAGTCTAACTATCCAAATTTAAGTATGGGACTGATTTGGATAGAAGTCGCTTGTGGTGGACCCCGTAGCTTACGATACTACATACTATCATTCCGACTTCACACTCTAGCTTGGTCGTTTCATTCGTATCACATATTGCATTACATCCGAAGGCATATGACATTTTGGGTTGCTGTGTTTTTGCACTATATGGCCTAGACAAACTTAACAGGATTTACATATTGCATTGTATCCTCAGCATCTGATATTTGGCTCTCTATGACTCCTCATTTGTATAGCTAATCAGTATTGCGTACTCTAATATTGTATGATTTATAGACTTGTAGTATTTCCGCTTATTTTGATATCGTATGATTCATGATCTGCCCAGTAATTCCGATATTATATGATTAAGGCATTGCATTGAATACTTAGCAATTATCTTACACACACAATTCCACCATCCTCTAAGTTTTCTATAAGCTTATGCACGATAGATGCGTGTAGGTGACGTTGGTCGCAGTGGCGTTGAGCTTGGAATGTGCAACTATATTTTGGAGCTTTGATTTTATTTTGACATATGTATTTCCCTTTCAGTATTGTATTCAAAGTTGATATTAGTGGATATGTGATGATGATATTTTTTTTTTTGTAATTTGGGTAAACTTGTGGTTATGCTTCTTATGAGATAAATGTACGTTAGAAAATTCTCCTTATAGGATCCCAGGATTGGAACTTGGCATATGAGCGCTGGGAGTCAAGAATGGGGTACTACGGAGGCTGTTAGCACCGGATTCGGCGATCGGGATTCCTGTGAATCCGATTTTTGGTTTGGGGCGTGACATCCAGAGTATGATTATGTTACCGGGCTGAATATTTACATGTATTATTTCAAAATATACAAAATGTCAAAATGTAAAGTGTCCGACTAATCCACATGTCCCTGTAATCCCGTCAAATCAACACGAGGTCTACATAGACCCACCTGAGAGCTGCACATAGGAGAATTCTTCCTCCTTGTCCATGAAGTCTGACTCTGTTGTGTAAACTTCATCGTCACCTGCATCTAAACCATAGTTTGGTTGGTGTTTTAAAACACCGTCCCAGGGTTGGAGTGAGTGATCAACTCAGTGGTACTATAAGGTAAAGGTTAACATGTTATCAAGGCGATAAAGTAGTAATGATAAAGTAATACAACAATCACTTCCTAACTACTCTTGTTATTGTAGGAATGATGTGTAAGTAATGATGTATGCCCTCACACAAAGCTCCCTCACAAGCGACTCCGAAAGCCAATTTCATATATGCCAACACTCCCTAAAGTGGACCTTCCTTGCTAAAAGCACATCCTAACTAATGCAATATGATGTATGGACGTGTTAGCCGAGTACTTAATTAAGCTTATTCATACAATAGGTTCGGGAAGCTAGGGTACCTCCCTTTATATCATCAACCCAAATCAAAAGATCCATATAGGGTCGTCAGTCCTAGTTAATCACATACGATAGGCAAGTTGTAGGGCATCACCCCTAATGAATAGCAATTGATAAGCAAGTTCAAAGTTTATATTCGCGGTCACTACGAGAGGTTCGTTACCTTAGCGTAGGCCGACAGCTCGAACATGGTGTCCCATACACCACCATGCCCGGCTCACGAGTCTGGGTTGCTCACTGGTCACTACGGGGAGGCTCGTCACCCCGGCATAGGCCGACAGCTCGAACATGGTGTCCCATACACCACCATGCCTAGCTCATGAGTCTTAGTAGATCGTGATACCATGGTTAAAGTGGGCTTTTACATTGGTAAGGGGTACCTTAGATTCAAGTAGTAGTGTCCATACATGGTAAACATACAATAGGCCAATCGGTTTATTAAACAAGTTCAATTAGTACGAGCGCACGTTGTCTTAATCAACATGGAGCACATACGCACGCCTTGTGGCCTAACCACTATGGACAATCACCATGTAACCCGGATTCATTGAATATATCTAACGTGGCGAGACTAGTTCGGCCACCTGAACGGGAACTGTTACCAATTGCCTGGATTACGTTGTAGCCCCAATCTTACTCAGATGCAGTAAGTAAGCACTGTAGTAATAATCTCAGCATTTAACAAATAATCTAAGTAATTTCGTAATTTGAGCATTTCATCATAAACATTGATTATATTACCTAGCACTTGCATTTTATCCATAAATCGAGTGAATGAAATTAGGATTACATGAAGGAAACTATACATATGAATAAGGTAATTGAGAAACCTATCTCGATACCCTTAATAAATACAATTCATTAACAATTTCTCATTTAGACAATTTATCAAACACTTAGACTACACATTACTAAATATATAGACTAGATTAATTACGACATATATCATGGCAATTCCTTACACAAAGAGGTCATCATGCATATGACAAACATGAATCCTAGATTAATAGTCATAGCACATGCAAATCATGTTTACATGTTCATTCAAATATTTCAACAAACACATAGGATGCATATTTGTTCAACATAGTTCATACATGTATAATACATTGAAATCGACGTGTCTAAGACAGTATGGTAGCAATCAAGTCAGACATGAATCATTAGCTAACATTGAAAGCATTGAAAACCATAACCTAAACATTTATAGTCCGTACCTTTCGTCGGAATACTCGATTCGGACTCAGTTCAAATTTTACGTTCCCAAAAACAGAACGATGGGTACCTAAGTGGCGAAACCGGTTAGCTAGGTTGGCAAACAATTATTCTAGATCTCAACTACGGTGTTAGGCTTAGGATTTCTTACCCAAATCATAGCCAAAACAGGTCATGTAGCGAAATGAGAAAGTGATTCGAGGCGTGGAGTTGTGGGAGAGAATCACAGCAATGATCTCCCGGGTTTTCTCTTCTCTCCTTACTATTTTCTCTTCTTTTCTCTCTTCTCTCTCATAGGGTTTGGAGAAATTCGCATGAGAGAGAGGTGGGGTGGTATAAGGGCTATATATAGGCCCAGAAGTGATGTAAATGGCCACAGGGCCATGGTATACTTAGGTTATAACCAAAGGGCATCTGTTTTTAACAAACAGGGCACATAAGGAGGTCCACAACTCACATACATCGTAGTGTAAGTTCTCTGACAATGGATCTATGCAAGGATGTGATTTTAGTGCGATCTGATAAGCTGATTGACCATGGAGGACCTACGTCAGATCAATGGTCGTACTTACTCGATCGGGGCCACAGTTATATGGATATGTGTAGGAAAATTTTCTTTTTCATTGGGTAAAGTTTGGTCAGAAATTGATGGTCCAAAACCCTCAATTTCGTGCATGAGCGAATGACCCAGTTCACTTAAGTTTCATTTAATTTTCTAAAGATATTCGCGTTGACGGTCCAAAATCCTCAATTTCGTGTATGAGCGAATGACCCTATTCACTTAAGTTTCATTTCATTTTCTAAAGATATTCGCGTTTCTGACACACTTCACTCAAGGTTCAAGTTGTGCGTTTCTGGATACTATCTGGGCTCAATTCCTACGATGGTTATCAAGCCCAGTAGGACGGTCATAACCCTATAGTTTCACGGTCATCAGAATTTCCACGTGCGGTCCAAGTCTGATACGGGGTTTCAATGTACTCCCAAGAGCGACAACTCTTAGGATTTTTCCTAGGTCTTGATGTAGTGTTAAGTGATCGGTATTAATCAATTTTGGTCTTCTCATTTGTGGAAATGGTCGTTCAAGCTTAATCCACCGATTATTCAGTCTTAATACTTAACTAAATTCTGCCTTAATTACGACAGGATACGGTCCTTCGGTATTTCTACCTGAGGTGGTACTCGGGCCTTTGTACAGATTTTTCTGAGATGTTACATAGGTCTAGATGAATTTTAAATTAAATCCAACCTTTGGTTACTTGGATTTAATTTCTTGGATCTCAAAAAGGGTTAAAGCACAATTCCCTTTTTATCAAATAAGATTGAACAACAAAAGATCAAGAAATTCAAAACCAAAAAGCTATATAAAAGAATCTTAAATACCATATAATAGCAACACAATAGCGGGGACTTAGTTCTTAGAGAGGTGGCTTGAATTGGCTTGGAATGAATGAAAAAATCTAAGAAAAGTGCTCTATTTATAAGCTGCAATTCGGTTCCCTCGACTGGTCTAAGGTCTGCCTCGATTAGTCCTGACAACAACCAATTTTCAAATTTTCTAGCGTGATCGGATAAAACAAACCCTCGACTGGTCGAGTGGCTTTCTCGACTGGTTAATTGGCTTGCTCGACTGGTCGAACATAGCACTCGACTGGTCAAGTGAATCAAAATCACCTTGCTGGAGTTTGAGTCGAGCCCTACTCGACTGGTCGAACCAATCTCCACGACCAGTTGAGCAGGGTGCTCGACTGGTCGAAGACCAACCAAAATTATCTGAAAAATTGAGTAAATTTCTGAACTGGTCGAGCTAGTGCCTGGACTAGTCGAACAATGACCAGGACTAGTTGAAGCAAAGCCTAAAATAAGTACATTGACACAATTTAAATATGCAACATTAATGACCTAAGCCTAAGGTCCTTCTAGGGTCATGTATACCTTAAATGTGAGCATTGAACTTGTAACATCGGTCACTTCGGTAGATAGTATACTTTGAAGTACATGAAGCTTGATCTTGTATACTTGAAACTTGAGCTTGAGCTTGTACACTTGAAACTTGAGCTTGAGCTTGTATACCTATGCATTTGGACTTAAAGTTGTACTTGCACTTCTTGAACTTGAACTTGTTCTAGCAGTTGAACATGCACATTGACTTGAAGTTGTCGAAGCACTTGATGTTGATGTAGATGACTTGAAACTCATCTTCGTATGAAGGTGAACTTTCCATCTATCAAAATAAGTCAATCACTCCAAAGTGGTTTGGCACTACAAAATTTGATAATACAGGGTGCTAGATCTACAACATAGCACTTACAATCTCCCCCTTTGTCAAATTTGTGAGAAAACCAACTTAGAAGATTAACCTCTTCAAAATACATAAATTCACAAACTTCATCATATAATCAAACTTTCAAAAACTCCCCCTCAATTTGAGCTGAGTGAATTGTAGAGACTTGTATAAACAGAAATATATCCAAAAAAAAATAAAAAATTTCCACATACATGCCACATATACATGCATTACTCTACATCCACCATCAATCATACATAACCACACCATAATACTCAAATTAAGCTTCATAATACACAAATTCTCCCCCTTTTTAGCACAAAATGACAAAAGGAAGAAAAGATTGAAATATGTGATTGTGGTTATAAAGTATGTGAAGAGTATGAGAAAGAGAGTGAAAGCTAACAGTTTAAAACATACTAAAGTAAAGTATCAACATCACATAGTTATACATGTCCAAAAGTTAAAATAGTCAATGAGTGAAAGTAAAGAGTTAAGCATTAATACATGTCCAAAATCAAATATAAAGAAAGTTAATCCGAACCAGATGAAGAAGGAGGTGAAATGGACGGATCAATCTGATGTAATCCCTTTGTAATACATCAAAAATACTTACGCATATATTTCATTTGACTATCTTGGGATATGTTCAATCTATCCACCTTCTCCTCTAAGGCGTGAAGGCACTCATCAAAGTTAGAAGGCTGAAAATCAGGATTAGCCTTAGCATCGTCTTCTTCTAATTCATCAAAGATATCGTCCATCATAGTGTCAGTTGGCAGCACATCTTCCTCTCCAACTTCCTCTGCTTCCCCATCCCTTTGACCAGGAGTAAGCTTCAAATTCATCTTATTGATGTTTGAATTGTTAAATGGAAGAAGCGTAATAGGAGCTTTACCAGGCGGCATGACCACATCGGAGTGCAGAGCAAGTGCGGCCATCAAATAAGCAAATGGGATATAGCTATGACCCCGATGAAGTCGAAATTGAATAATGATATAATAGATTAAAGAGGGAAGACACACAGGATTACCAGACACTACGAAATGAAGAATATGACTATAAAAGATGTCAATTCAGCCTTGTTTTCGAATCGGGGATAAACATTGGAAATAAAGATGCAATGCAAAACTCTGTATTTGGCAACATTTGGTTGGCTCGAAGTGCATTCCTCGAATTTCATTCCGAATCCATGTTACACAGTTTGCGAGTCAAGAGATGTTTTTCTGATTCAATTATTCTCTCATCTAAAATCGGTATAGGTATACCGTCGTCATTTATATTGACATCAAGTAGGTCAGCAATAATGTACTGATCGACTTCGTATAGACCTTCTCTAAATGTGATTGTGAAGGTTAATTCCTCAATAGAGACGTCACTAATGCAAGCGAACATGACTTGCGTAATGGAGCGGTATGCCGATCTGCCCCAATTCAGAATGTTCTCCCATCTTACAGCAACAAAGAAAGGAATAATCTGAAATTGAGAAAGATGGTTTGAGTTAACTTGTCGCTCAACAATTATCTCTCGATAAGGAAATCCTGCACATATTCGGGGTCATCTCTAGGAGGTCGTAGGGTTCACACCCTAACATGAGAGGACCTTGAAGAAGAAGCTCTAGTTGTTTTCTTAGCGGGACGACCTTCCATTGTAAGAACCAACAGAGAAATGCAACAGAGAAATCAAGGGTTTCAAACCCAACAGATTTTTCACAAAAAGACCCAACAAACAACAAGAAAAGATCAAGTAAAAGCAAGAATTTAGCAATGTGAGATTCTAAGAACCTAAATCCGAAAGGAAATTGAAAATGGAGCACTTACTTGCATGAATCGAAAATGGGTTCGACGAGTCGGAGAAGGGGCAAGTGAGGAAGGTGAGGAATATGGAGAAAAAAAGTGTTTTTCTCACTAAAAAGGGGCTTCCAACCACGCACCACGACTGGTTGAGAACATGCTCGACTAGTCGTTCTATGACTGGTCGAGTATGTGCTCGACCGGTCGTGTAAGCATAAAAAATACATATTTTATATAATTTAATTCAAAATAATTTGCATAAAAATAAACAAAAAATAAAGCATGCATACATGATAATCTCAGTTTGAATTACACATACCAATATCCATTTTTAATTTAGAAAACCTATTTCTGTCAAGAGGTTTAGTAAATATGTTCGTAAGTTAATTTTCTATTTGCACATAATCCAATGAAATAATTTTTTCTTCTACTAATTCCTGAATATAATGATACTGAATGTCAATATGTTTAGTATGGGAATGCTGGATGGGATTCTTAGAAATATTGATTGCGCTAGAGTTATCGCAATACAATATCATTGTCTCTTGTACAATATCATAGTCATTGAGCATTCTTTTCATCAACACCAGCTGGGTACAAGCATTTTCGGCTGCAATATATTCAGCCTCAGCTGTGGATAGAGAAATGGAACTCTGTTTCTTACTATTCCAGGAAACTAAACAGTTCCCAACATAAAAGCATCCACCACTGGTGGACTTTCTATCATCTATATTCCCAGCCCAGTCAGCATCCGTATTTCCAGCTAATTGAATATTAGTATCATGTGGATACCATAAGCCTAGATTAACCGAACTTGCGACATATCTAATAATTCTCTTGACAGCTATAAGGTGAGATTCCTTAGGATCTGATTGATATCTAGTACAAATACCTACGCTGAATGCTATATCAAATTGGGTCATAGTTAAATATAATAAACTTCCAATCATACTATAATACAATTGAGGATCTACACTTTTACCTGTTACATCTTTAGAAAGCTTAAGAGTTGTACTCATAGGAGTATCAAAGTTTTTACCACTCTCAAATTCAAATTTCTTGACCAAGTTTAAGGCATACTTGGTTTGATAAATGAAAATACCATCTTTAAGTTGCTTCACTTGTAGACCTAGAAAGTAATTCAGTTCCCCCACCATACTCATTTCGAATTTGGACTTCATCAACTCTACAAACTCAATAGACAAGTTAGAGCATGTAGAACCATAGATAATATAATTAACATATATCTGTACTATAAGTATGTGATCATTATGTTTCTTAACAAACAGAGTTTTATCAACACTCCCCATAGCAAAGTCATGACTTAGTAAAAACTTAGTCAATTTCTCATACCATGCCTTGAGAGCTTGTTTTAAACTATAAAGTGCCTTTTTAAGGTGATACACATAATCAGAATGTTAAGGGTCTTCAAAACCCTTACGTTGTTCAACATAAACCTCTTCATGTAAATCACCGTTTACGAATGCACTTTTGACATCCATTTGATAAATTTTAAACTTCTTAAAACATGCAATGGATAAATATTCTGATTAATTCAAGACGAGCTACTGGGACAAAGGTTTCATCATAATCTACGCATTCTATCTAAGTGTACCCTTGTACAACCTGTCTAGCCTTGTTTCTTATTATATTCCCTAACTCATCAGATTTATTTTTGAAAATCCACTTGGTTCCTATAATATGTTTATCAGATGGTCTTGGAACCAAATACCATACATCATTCCTAATGAATTGATTCAGTTCATCTTGCATGGTAACTATCCAATTTTCATCAGTGAGTGCCTCTTTTACATTGGCCAGCTCAATTTGAAAAGAAAAACCCACATAATTATATATGTTTTCTAATTATCTTCGAGCACGCACACCAGTGAGAGGGTTATCTAGTATTTGATCAGTAGGATGATCTTTAACTGATCGTAGTTCAGTGTTGATTTGACTAGATGAGGAGTCAGGTTTTTCTATTATATTAACTTCATCATCTTCTGAAATGGTAGTTGGTGTATTCAGATGATCATCAATAACCACATTTATGGACTCCTGAATGACACCAGTTCTCTTATTAAGAACTCGATACGCTTGGCTATTTAGAGCATATCCTAGGAAAATCACTTCATCACTTTTAGTGTCGAACTTCCCTAAATTTTCACGGTCACGTAAAATATAGGACTTACTTCCAAAAACTCGAAAGTATTTGACTGTGGGTTTCTTGTTAAACCATAGTTCATAAGTTGTTTTATCTTTTGATTTTCTAATGTAAACTCAGTTTATTATATAGCATACAGTGTTAACAGCTTCAACCCATAGATTTTTAGGTAACTTCATGCTATTTAACATTACATTAGCCATTTCTTGAAGCACTCTATTTTTTCTTTCAACAATCCCATTTTGTCAAGGTGTCATAGGAGCTGAAAACTCATGCGATATTCCATGACCGCTACAGAACTTCTCAAAATTTCTATTTTCAAACTCTGATCCATGATCACTTCGGATCTTCGTAATATTCATTTCTTTCTCAGTTTGGATACACTTAAGTACCCTTTTCACTTCATCGAGAGTTTTGGATTTTTCTCTCATGAATGCTACCTACGTAAATCTAGAAAAATCATCCACAATTACCAAGAAATACTTCTTACCACCACTACCCTCCATTCTAGTTGGTCCTACAAGATCCATGTGGGGAAGTTTAAGAGGTCTAGATATGGCAAAAGAGTTCACTTTCTTGTGACTACTCCTTATTTGTTTTCCAATTTAACATGCGCCACATATTTCATCCATTTTCTTCAATTTGGGTAGATGTCTTATTAGATCGGCCTTGCTTAGTCTATATAAATTTCAGTAGTTTACATGTCCAAGGCGTTTGTGCCATAATTCGGTCTCATTGGTTTGGACCATATAATAAGATAATTTAGATGAGCTAGAATCACTTACAATATAGCAATTCTCAGATGTTCTTTGACCATTTAATATCACACAACCTTTCTCATTTGAGATCTCACATCCTTGATTAGTGAATTTAACATTGTGTTTGTTATCGCAGATTTGAGAAATACTCAAAAGATTATGCTCAGGACCTTTTACAAATAAAACATTTTCAAAAGGTGGAAGGTTAAAAAGTTGAACCATACCTTGGCCAATTATTTTGCAGTTACTACCATCACCAAATGTGGCCGACTCATCAGTCATTTCTTTGTAGTCGGTGAACAAATCTCTGTCACCTATCATGTGTCTTGACCAACCACTGTCTAGGTACCACTTTGATTGACTCGAAGCCTTGAAGGCAGTGTGGGCAACCAGACAAGTAACCTTAGGAACCCATTTCATTATCATTTTGGGTTTAAGAGCACGGTTGGTTTTCCTTCGTTTATAATTATTATTAACTCACACATTCGAATTAGATTTGAGAAGCTCCTTGAGTAAGTCCACAATCTTCTCAGCTAAAGGGTTATAATTTTGATTTCTAAGGTTGATATGGTTAGCATTAACTTTGGGAGCTTGAAAAGTTTTTGGATTTTTAAAGCTGTTTTGATTCAAGCCTTTTCCCTTTGAGTTAGAGGATTCTCCTTTAACAAACCTAAGAGTTACATTCTTATTTTTCAGAGGCATGTTTTTATCATAGCCCAGACTCGATATATCTCCACATTTTCTAGATGCAGTTAGTAACTTTTAAGGTTTAGGGTCTCCCTGGGCATACCTCCATGTATCCTTTGAACTCAAGAGGGAAGAAACTTCAAGTTTTAGTTTCTTATTCTCTGATCTTAGTTTTTCTAGTTCAGATGTTTTGAAATTTAAGTCACATTTTATTTTTTTCAAAACAATCAAAAATATGCGACTTTTCTAAAACTGAGTTTTCAAAATCCTCTTTTAATTTTAAAAATTTCTCTTTCTGAAGTTTAAGCTTGACAACTATCTTACAACTCTCCCTGTATAGGGCATTATGGGCATTCTGAAGATCATCTTCATTTTCAAGGTCACTTCTCAGATTTTCATATTCAGATGTATCGCAACTATCTGTGGAAGTAACTCTGGCTAGAGTCATTAAAGCCTTGACTTCACATGTAGATTCGGGTTCTGAATCATCTAACTCAAAAGAAGCTTCAGAGCAGGACGATTCATCCCATGTGGCTAACATGCCTTTTCTCTTTGGCTTGTCCGTTTTTGGACACTTATTTGCCAAATGCCCATATTGATGGAAGTTGAAGCACTGACTATCTTTTAGAGATTTCCACTTTTTAGTTTTACCCTTTTTCTTCTCAGAGGGTTTTTGAAAATTAACTCTCTTCTAACTTTTAAAAATCTTATAAAACTTTTTAGCTAATAAGGCCATATCATCCTCTTAGTTTTCACAATAAGAATTATTACTATCTTGAGAAATACATTTAGATGATTTAATGGCTATAGACTTACCTTTTGGAGCTTTGAAATTCAACTCATAAGTTTGAAGTGAACCAACAAGTTCCTCCACCCTCATATTATCAGTGTCTCTAAGTTCCTGAATGGCAGTCACCTTGGAATTGAATCTCTCAAGAAGTGATCGCAGTATTTTTGCACAAACTTTACTTTCTGGGATGATATCTCCAAGATCCCACATAGAGTTAACTATGCCATTTAGTTTCGTATAAAAGTCCATGAATGATTCATTTTCTTCCATACGAATTTCCTCAAACCTAGTGGTGAGGATCTGAACTTTGGACTTTTGACAATAGTTGTTCCCTCTTGTGTCATTTCAAGGATGTCCCAGGCTTGTTTTGCAGTATCACAAGATGTAATTCTTTTGAACTCATCTGGTGATAGTGCACAAGTGATTGCATTTAAAGCTTTGGCATTAGCACTGCTCACATTTTTCTGAAGAGTAGTCCACATATAATACTGTGTTTCTTTAAGGAACATAGTTCCATCAGATGATAAAATAATACAATCAAACATCCCTAAGTATTCTGATTAATGTAGGAATGGTATGTATAAATGATGCATGCCCTCGCCTGCACTCTCTCTGTGATCTTCATCTAACGGTGGCGCATGTCAGTCACTTCCTCAGTGCTCTCTACTCAATGCCAAACGGCATATGCAGTGCGGTGCATGAGCGTGGTTACCAAGTTCTTATTAGATCATTTCATACAACGGGATTTGGGAAGCTAAGGTACTGCCCTTTATATCATTTACCCAAACAATGATCCATCTAGGGTAGTCAGCCCTAGCAAATCTCATACAATGTTGCGGTTCTAGGTCACTACAAAGGGCTCGTCACCTGATCAGTGTAGGCCTAGTTTATACTCTAGTTACTATGGAAAGACTCGTCGCCTCAATGCAGTCCTAGAGTATACTCGAGGTCACTACAAAGGGCTCATCACCTGATCAGTGTAGGCCAACAGCTCGAATACAGTGTCTCATACCACCGTATTTGGCTCACGAATTTGGGTTGTTCACTGGTCAATACAGGGAGGCTCGTCGCCCCAGCATAGGCCGACAGCTAGACCACGGTGTCCCATACCACCATGTATGGCTCATGAGTCTTAGCGGATCGAGGTACCAAGGTTAAACGGGCTTTCCACTGGTGAGTTTAGTACTTTAGATTCAAGCAGTAGTGTCCATACATGGTGAACATACATCGGGCCAATCGGGTTGCTTGACAAGTTCGACTGGTACGAGCGTACACTGAATTAATCGATAAGGTACCGCTGTCGACGATCATCGTACAACTCGGATTCACTGAACGTGTCTCATGTGGCAAAACGATTCGACCACTTGATCGAAAACCATTACCGATTACCAGGACTATCGTGTAGTCCCATTCACACTCCAAATGTAACAGATAATCACATGTGCTAGTTATGACAGTATTGAACATACAATTCAGTCACTACAATCATTTGAGCATTAACAGAATAAACATAACATCACACATATGCATTTCATACTTAAATCACGTAGTTGGGTCTAAGTTATGAGAAAGGATTTACTCACATAGCTAAGGTAATTGAGGATCTCATCTCGACACCTTTAATAAAGGCATTCACAATTCAATTACTCATTCAGACATTTTATCGAATGCTTAAACTACGCACTTCAACATACATGACATATATTGGTTATATCGTATATTAGGGCAAATCCATTCACAAAGGAGTCGCCTTACATACAACAAATATGTATCCTAGGTTGCAAGTCATGGAAAATGCCAATCCTAGTTCTTAACTTTCATTCAGACATTTGTACAAACACTTAGACTACTCCTTTCATCATACATGTCTTAGAATAGTTATAACATATATCCTGGCAAGCCCTTTTACAAAGGAGTTGCCACAAACACAACAAGTATATATCCATGACGGATAATCATGGCAAGCACGAATCCAAATTCCATACCCATTCAAACATTTCAACAAACACATGGAATGCATAGTTAATAAGCATAGTTCATACACATGTAATATATGAAAAACATCATATCTAAGGGTATATGGTAGCAATCAAGTCAGTCATGAACCATTACTGACATTGAAAGCCTTGAAAACCTTAACCGAAACGTTTATAGTCCGCACCTTTCACCGGTAGATTCAAAACGAACTTAGTTTAAACACTAAGCCTTTATCTACGGCACCACAACAACCTATAATAGGGAATAGGTTAGCTATTCCACCATCCATTCTATTTGAATCTCTAAAACAGGTTAGGGTTAGGATTTCTTACCCAAATACGGAGTCAGAATCACCGAAAAAGCAATACAGATGTGATGGTTAAGCACGTGGAGTGATGGGGTTGAATCCCAAGAACTCTCTCCCACTTTTTCTCTCACTTTCTCTCTTTCCTTCTCTCTTTGCTCTCTTCTCTCTCCTAGGTTTTCCAAATTCATATGGAATGAGAGAGAGAGAGGGTTTAAAGCCCTTATATAGGCCCAGAACTTACCGGAATGGGCCCAGGGTCATTGTATACTTGGGTTATAGCCAAAACACATCTGTTTTGGCTCAACGGAGAACTTCTAGAGGCCCCTTTTCTGCGTGCGGTCGGACTTAAGCTCCTTAGCATTGGATCTAGGTCGAGTTAAGTTTTTAGTCCGATCAAATTTACAAATCAACCATGGCGGACCAGTTTCAGTTCAACGGTCATCGTTGCTCGATCAGGTCCACGAGTATATGGACCTGTGTATGAAATTTTTCCTGATCCGAGGGTGTAGTTGGGTCAGATTCTGACAGTCTGAAACCTTAAAATTAACTCACAAGTGAACGGCTCAGTTTACTTAAATCTAAGCTCAATTTCTAAAGATATTCGAGTTTCTCACACACTTTGCTCCAAGCTCAAGTTGTGCGTTTCTGGATACTATCTGGATTTGATTTTCGAGACGTTTGTTAAGCCCAGCAAGTCGGTCTTAATCGTTTAGTCTCACAGTAATCGGACTTTCGACGAGCAGTCCAGGTCCGATACGAAGTTTCAATGTGCTCCCGAGAGCAACTGGGTTTTAAGATTGATCATAGGTTATAGGGTAATGTAGCGTTAATGATTCTACAAGTTTTGGGTCTTGCAGTTGGTATGTAAAGTGGTTCAAGCAAATTTTGTAGCTAATCTAGTTTAGCACTTAGTTAATTTCGTCTGATTTCTAAAGGATTTGGTCCTGAGTGATTTCTGCCTGAGGTGGTACTCGAGTCTTTGTACGAATTTTTTCGGGACGTTACATATGATGATGATGATGCCTTTGTGGTTTGGGTATACTTGTGGTTATGCTTCTTATGAGATATATGTACATTGAAAAATCCTCCTTGTAGGACCCCAGGATCGGAACCTGGTGTATGGGCGCTGGGAGCTAAGAATGGGGTACTACGGAGGCTGTCGGTACCGGATTCACCGATTAGGAATTTTGTGAGCCCAGTTTCTAAGTTTGGGGCATGACACCTAGAGTTGTCAAATTTCATAGACCAAGTTCCAGATTGATCACAAGTACACTTCGGTATTCTTCGACAACTCATGAAGATCAACTCAAGATCGACTCAATATCTCAAGCCTTAAAGACATTGCATGGTTCAAGATTAAAGCTCTCTATATATGTCAACCATTAGGTGGTATAACTCTAGAAAGACCCTAGGTTAGGTGTTTATAGATCATGGCCATAAATATAATATGCATAGTAAAAATTCTATGAGTTCGGCTAGCTTAACAATATTTGGGCAAGTATAAAGTAACATTCAAAAAATTTGTTGCCAGTTCAGCCAGCCTAACTTCAAGTTCGGCCAGCCTAACTTAGGATTGGGCTGGCCCAAGTTTTGTTCGATCAAGTTTCCAGCAATGGATTTCTTCAGAATTCAGTGGGATTCAGCCAGTAGAATTTGGATCGTGCCAGCCGAAAATTTGATTTTCTTATCCTGCAGAATCTGAGACTCATTGGATCGCAATCCTTGAAATCCGGTCAGCCAAACCAAAAATCAGGCTGACCTAATTTCCAAATCCTTTGGCTATAAATAGAGGCATTTTCTTATTCATTTCAACAACGAAAATTGGTGAATAACCTTCTCAAAGTCAGAGAGAAATTCAGGCCATCTTCAAGCTAGTTGTGCGATAACTCTAATATTTGTTTAGCATTTCTATTTTCTTTCTCAAGTTAGTTTTTAAATCATATTCAACAGAGTTCTTTATACTTTACTTGAGATTTAGAGAATCAAATTTGCATTATTAGGGTTTTATTTTATTAAAAATACTTTAGATCCCTTTTTATTCTTTCAGGTTGAACATATACTGCTACATCAATTCCCCAAGAAAGAAGATCGCTGCAATCAAGCTTTGGTTACATCTTTGAATCGATATTTGAAGATATGTACCTTGTATTTACTTTTGTTTGATTTGAATTTTTTTGAGATATCCCAGAAATCTCAGCGGGTTGTTTTGTGGTGAGCCCGTGAATATCACAAAGTGGGTTTTATTGTGATAACCTATAAAAATTATAAGAACTGTATCAGGTTGTTAAGGTGATCCTATGAAAACCTTGAAATAGTGAAAGCCAAAATTATGAGAGTAGTTATTTTGGGAGTGAAGTAGGTATAAGTTTAAGCACTACACCACTATAACTCCTTGTGTATTGGATGTGATTGATTATCTCTTTATTTTGAATGCTTTATTTATTTTGATTATCTCTTACAAGTTTGAAAGATTGATCTCAAAGACGTCATGAAATAAGGTTGTTCTGCCTAAATATTTTAGGTGAAGGTTGACCTATGAACTATTTGGAATTAAGGTTTCAATACTCTAAGCAATTGAGATTAATTATTTATTTATTCTGCATTATATCAAAATATTTGGTATTATCCTATTCACCCCCCCCCCCCCCTCTAGGACATCAGTAGTTCAACTTTTCATCCTACTTGATCGGATCCAAGATCATCATCTATATCGATCATGCGACACTGAAGTACCTTATTTCTAAGAAAATCCCAAGCCTCATCTGATAAGATGGATCCTCTTACTCTAAGAGTTCGACATTGAAATACGTGATAAAAAAATAATAAAGAAAGTAGTGGTTGACCATCTCTCTAGACTCATCCTATCTGATTCCCTTGAACTGACATCAATAAATGAATATTCCCTGATGAACAATTCTTTAAGCTCTCCCAACTACATTGGTTTGCTGATATCGCCAATTACCTTGCTAAAAGCTTCACACTTACACATTGGACTATGTAAGATAAGAAGAATTTATATGCCAAGGTGCGCAAGTTTATCTGGGATGACCCATATCTGTTTAAATATTGCCTAAAGAAAATCCTAAGGAGATGTGTGCCCGACAACAAATATTAAAGTGTAACTCCTTCTATCATTCTCAGGCCTATGGTGGTCACTTTTCTACTAAAACGACCATGGCCAAAATCCTGCAGTGTGGCTTTTATTCACCCACTATGTTAAGAAACACTCATGAGTTTTGCAAAGCTTATGAGCATTGTCAAAAATTAGGAGGATTGTCCCATCGAAACATGATTCCACTAAACCCCATTCTAATTATTGAAGCATTTGATTGCTAGGGCATTGACTTCATGAGACCATTCCCCCAATCATTTAGAAATATTTATATTTTGCTAGCTGTTAACTAGGTCACTACGCACGGTCATTCAATTCTTAAAAGAAAACATTTTGTCCCAGTTCGGAACACCTTGAGCCATCATAAGTAATGGAGGGCACTTTTGCAATAGGCCATTAGAGACATTAATGAAAAAATATGGCATTTCACACAAGGTTAGCACCCCTTATCACTCGCAGACAAGCGGTCAAGCTGAAATTTCCAATAGGAAAATCAAACAAATTCTGGAAAAGACAGTTAACACCGATCGAAAGGATTATTAAATTCATTTGACTGATGCTTTATGGGCTTACCATACAGCTTACAAGACTCTCATTGGAATATATCCCTTTAGACTTGTCTATGTGAAGGCTTGCCACTTGCCTATGGAATTGGAACATAAGGCCTACTGGGCAATTAAAAATTTAAACTTCAATTTGGACAATGCCAGCTCACTGTGCAAACTTCAATTAAATGAACTCGAAGAGATCTAAAATGATGGTTATGATAATTCAAGAATTTATAAGGACATATGGAAGATGTTCCATGACTAGAACATTATTCAGAAATCATTCACACTAGGTCAAAAGGTCCATTTGTACAATTCTCGATTATATCTTTTTTCGAGTAAGCTTCACTCTCGTTGGATCAGCCCCTCCATCGTTAAAACTATTTATCCTCATGGGGCTTCTGAAATTGTAAATCCAATGAATGGTAACATTTTCAAAGTGAACGGTCACTGTCTCAAGCCATTCGTTGAGAAATTTGATTCAGAGGATATGTCTGTAAATGCTATATTGTAAATCTAGCACCCAGAGTTGTCAAATTTTATTGTGCCAAATCATTTAGAATCTGTATCATGTGTTAATGAGATGAATAGATCAACTTCGTGCATTTTAAAGTTGTCCACGTCTTTGTTGAACTTCTCTACGTATTCAAGTTGAAGAGCGTTGTCGAAGTTCAAGATTTCAAGCTTAAATACAAGTACAATTTCAAGGCTCAAGTTCAAGTTTAATCTTCAAGTTCAGTACTTTAAAGACTCAAGAACTCAAGCCTTAGTTCAAGCTCAAGTTCAAGATTTGAAGACAAGCTTCAAGTATTTCAAGTGAATGAATTAGCAGAGCGAATGATGTTTTAATTATTCAAACTTACAAATAAGGTATGGATGACCCTAGATTAACCATAGGATGAGTCATTTTCATTGCATATTTTATGTGGGTCATTTCATAAGTTTATAGGTCATTTCCTCGACTAGTCCAAGCTCTGGCTCGACCAGTCTAAGAATTTCTCGACCAGTCCAAGATTTGTTGTGAATTTTCAAAATTTTCTTTTGGACCCTCGACCAGTCCTGGAGACTGTTCGACCAGTCGAGTGAACAATGCTCAACCAGTCATGCAGGCTCGACTCAAAGTCCATCAAGGTTTTTTGGTCCCACTAGACTAGTCGAGCAGGCCACTCGACCAGTCGAGTAACGATCTTATCTTATCGGACCAGAAATTTTGAAAATTGGTTGGTCCTTTGACCAATCGAACCGAACCTTAGACCAGTTGAGTGAACAGTATTTTCACCTATAAATTGAGGACGAATTTCAGAGTTTTTCATTCCTTCAAAGCTAAATCAAGCCATCACTCTCAGAGATAAGTTCTTGCTGTTAAGCTATATTATGCTCATTTTATATTCATTTTAATAGCTTTTGTTATTTGATTTTGTGATCTCCATTCAACTCTATTTCACTAAAGAAGGAAATTGTGATTTACCCTATTTTGATATCAAAATCAAATCAACCTAGCCCGGGTTGATTTAATTTAAAATTAATTTAGACCTAGAACCCTTTCACTTGTGAGACTGGACATTGAACATCTTCATCTACATCGAATTGGTTCTACCGGGCTTCATCAGAAGAAGAATCTTCAGATAAATACAATTTAATTTTCCGCATTTTGTGGTTTGTGAGATTCAGCTAGGAAAAACTCATTATGGGGTTTTTGAAATTATGTAAGCCCATTTGAAAGACACAATTATGAAGGTTTTAAGGTGAACTTTGGAAAACCTTATTTCATAGTGAAAGATAATATCCCGTGGGTGTGGATATTGGGAGTGGAGTAGTTGTGTGGCTGTTTGCTAATAGTTGGTGTACACACAAACGAACCACTATAATTGCTAGAGTTGTGGTGGATGATTGGATTTATTTATGTGTTTGAATAGTGTAATTTACTTTATGCACTTGTGGTGAATGTTGTAATAACTTAGTTTATTTCCTTTGCCTCTTTATTAGTTTGGGTTTTCGATGCTTACAAACGTTCTAGTAAGGTTATCCTGTCATAAGCCTTTAGTTTTTGGTGTTAGGTTATCCTTAGAACTCAGTTTATAGCAACCTCTCAAGACTAGTGCATTTGAGGTTGCTATTTATTATTTGATTGTGATATCTATCTTTGTATTCTGCATTTATTTTTTTAATTTGTCATAGTCCTATTCAACCCCCCCCTCTCTAAGACTTTATGCTCGGCTTTTTCAAGTGGTATCAAAGCCTAATAGCTCTTTTTTCTTATTTGGATTTATTTCCTGAGTTAACCGATCTGAGCTTATAAGATGTCAAATTTTGATAGCCTCTCAATTACTAGGCCTCTGGCTTTTGATGACTCCAATTATGCCTATTAAAAGCCAGAATGAGGATCTTTTTAAGGTCCATAGATGAGAGTGTGTGGCAAGCCACAGTGACCAAATGGACCTCTCCTACTCATGACGTAACTATCACTGATGGAACTAAGACTATAAAAGAATCACCATATTTTACATGGACCACTTTTCAGAAAAATGAGATAGTGTCAATGCAAAGGCTTTAAATGCAATCACTTGCGCACTATCACCGAATGAATTCAAAAGAATTACATCTTGTGATATTGTAAAGCAAGCTTGGGACATTTTAGAAATGACACACGAGGGTACGACTATAGTCAAGAAATCTAAACTTCAAATCCTCACCACTCGGTTTGAGGAAATACGTATGGAAGAAAGTGAAACTTTCATGGACTTCTATACTAAGTTAAATGATATTGTCAACTCTATGTGGGGTCTTGGTGATAATATCCTAGAAAGTAAAGTCTGTGCAAAGATATTGCGCTCATTGCCTGATAGGTTCAATTCTAAGGTCATTATTCAAGAACTTCGTGATACGGATAATATGCGAGTTGAAGAGCTTGTTAGTTCTTTACAAACCTACGAGTTAAATTTTAAGGCTCCCAAAGGTAGGTCCATAGCCCTTAAGTCTTCTAAAAATATTTCTCATGATAATGCTAGTAATTCTGATTGTGAAAATTCTAAAGATGATATGACACTAATAGCCAAGAAGTTTTATAGAATTTTTAAAAGCAAAAAGAGAGTAGATTTTCAAAAACCTTCAGAAAAAAAAAGGACTAGATTTAAAATTTGGAAATCTATTAAAGCCAGCCAATGCTTCAACTGCCATGAATACGGGCATCTGGCAAACAAATGTCCAAAGAGGGACAAACCTAAGAAGAAAGGTATGTTGGCTACATGAGATGAGTCATCTTGCTCTGAAGCTTCTTCTGAGTCAGATGATTTTGAACCTGAGTCTACTAATGAGGTCAATGCCTTAATGACTCTAGCCAGAGTCACTTCCTCAGACAGTTGTAATTCAACTTATGATGAAAATCTGAAAAGCGACCCTGAAAATGATGATGATTTACAAGTTGCATATAATGCCCTGTAAAGGGAAAGTTACAAGATAGTTGTAAAACTAAAACTTTAAAAGGAAAAGTTTTTAAAGTTAAAAGAAGATTTTGATAACTTAGTTTTAGAAAAATCGCATTTTTCTGATTGTTTTGAAAAAGCTAAGTGTGATTTAGATTTCAAAACTTCCCAAGTTGAAAACCTTAAATCAGAAAATGAAAAACTAAAATAAGAAGTCTCTTCTCTCTTGAGTTTGAAAGATACTTGGAGGTATGCCCAGGTGATCCTAAACTAGAAAGATTGCTAACTGGATCAAGAAAATGTGGCGATAGATCTAGTCTGGGCTACGATAAGAATACACCTTCTAAAAGTAAGTCCACTCCTCCTAAGTTTGTTAAAGGGGAGTCCTCTAACTCAAAAGGGAAAAGTCTGAATCAAAATAGTTTCAAAAATCCTAAAACTTTTTAGGCTATGAAACCTAAAAGCAATAATATCAATTATAGAAATCAAAATCATAACCCCTTAGCTGAGAAAATTATAGATTTACTTAAGGAACTTCTAAAATCTAACTCAAATGGTAGAATGTATAATAACTATAAGCATAGAAAAACCAATTATGCTCCAAAACCCAAAATAGTAATGAAATGGGTCCCTAAGGTGCTTGTCTGGTTGCCCACACCGCTTTCAAGTCTTCAAGTCAATCAAAGTGGTACCTAGATAGTGGTTGCTCTAGACACATGACATGTGATAAAGATTTGTTCACCAATCTTAAAGATATGACTGATGGCTCAGTCACATTTAGTGATGGTAGCAACTGCAGAATTGTTGGCCAAGGTACGGTTCAACTCTTTAATCTTCCTCCATTTGAGAATGTTTTGTTTGTAGAGGGCCTTAAGTATAATCTTTTAAGCATTTCTCAAATTTGTGATAATAAACATAGCGTCAAATTCACCAATTAAGGGTGAGAATGGTTCTGTGATATTAACTGGTCACAGAACATCTGAGAACTGCTATATAGTCAGTGATTCAAACTCGTCTAAGTTATCGTGTTACATGGTCTAGACCGATGAGACCGATTTATGGCATAAACACCTAAGACATGTACATTATCGTAATCTTTATAGACTGAGTAAAGGTGATGTAATAAAAGGTCTACCCAAGATTAAGAAAATAGATAAAATTTATGGCGAATGTTAGATTGGGAAACAAACTAGGAGTGCTCATAAGAAAGTGAACTCTAGTGCCACTTCCAAACCCCTTGAACTCCTCCACATAGATCTCATTGTACCTACTAGAATGGAGAGTCAAGGTGGTAAGAAATATATTCTGGTTATAGTAGATGATTTTACTAGGTATACATGGATAGTTTTCATGAGAGAGAAATCTGAAACTCTCGATGAAGTAAAAAGGATACTCAAGCGTATTCAAACTGAGAAGGAATCACATGTCTCTAAAATCCGTAGTGATCATGGTTCTGAATTTGACAATAGCAGTTTTGAGAAGTTTTGTAGCGATCATGGTATATCGCATGAATTTTCTACTCCTAAGACACCTCAACAAAATGGGGTTATTAAAAGAAAAAAATCGTGTGCTTCAAGAGATGGCTAATGTGATGTTAAATAGCATGAAGCTTACTAAAATCTTTGGGCTGAAGTAATGAACACGGCTTGTTATATTATTAACCGTGTTTATACTAGAAAGTCAAATAATAAGACTACATATGAACTATGGTTCAATAAGAAGCCTACTGTTAAATACTTTCGAGTTTTTGGCAACAAGTGCTATATTCTACGGGACCGAGAAAATCTGGGAAAATTCGACATTAAAAGTTCAGAAGATAATGAAGTCTCTTTGTTTGATAAATCAGACTCTTCATCTAGTTAAAATAACACTGAACTACGGTCAGTTAAAGACCATCCAACTGATCAAATACTTGGAAACCCTCTCACTGGTGTGCGCACTCATAGACAATTAGAAAACATTTGTAATTATGTGTGCATCACATCCTAGATTGAGCCGGCCAACATAAAAGAAGCGCTTGCTGATGAAAACTGGATAGTAGCTATACAAGATGAACTTAATCAATTTGTAAGGAATGATGTATGGTACTTAGTTCCTAGACCTAATGATAAACATATTATTAGAACTAAATGGATTTTTAAAAATAAGTTTGATAAATTAGGTAACATTATAAGAAACAAGGCTAGACTGGTTGTACAAGGGTACACTCAGATAGAAGGCATCGATTATGATGAAACCTTTGCCCCAGTAGCTCATCTTGAATCTATCAAACTGTTCATATCCATTGCTTGCTACAAAAAATTCAAAATCTATCAAATGGATGTTAAGAGTGCTTTCTTGAACGGTGATTTGCATAAGGAAGTATATGTTGAACAGCCTAAGGGTTTTGAAGACCCTAAACATACTGATCATGTTTATTGCCAAAAAAAGTCACTCTATGGATTAAAATAAGCTCCTAGGGTATGGTATGAGAAATTGACTAAGTTTCTACTGAGACATAACTTTGTAATGGGGAGTATTGATAAGACACTGATTGCAAAGAAACACAATGATCACATACTGATAGTACAGATATATGTTGATGACATTATCTATGGATCTACCTGTTCTAACATGTCTATTGAGTGTGCAAATCTCATGAAGTCTAAATTAGAAGTGAGCATGGTTGGAGAACTCAACTACTTTTTAGGTCTGCAAGTGAAACAACTTGAAGACGGGATCTTTATTTCTCAAACCAAGTATGCTCTAAACTTGGTGAAAAAGTTTGGATTCAAGAGCGGTAAAAACTTCAATACTCCTATGAGTACGACTCTGAAACTCTCTAAGGATTCAATAGGTAAAAGTGTAAATCCTAAGTTGTATTGTAGTATGATAGGTAGTTTATAATATTTAACTTTGAGCCGACCCGATATTGCATTCAGCTTAGGAATCTGTGCTAGGTATCAATCTAACCCTAAAGAATCCCACCTGATTGTTGTTAAGCGTATTTTGAGATATGTCGCAAGTTTGGCCAATCTTGGTCTTTAGTATCCACATAATACTAATGTTCAATTAGCCGGTTATACTGATGCTGATTGGGTTGGTAATATTGATGACTGCAAGTCTACCAGTGGTGGATGTTTTTATGTCGGGAACTGTCTAGTTTCGAGACATAGTAAGAAACAGAGTTCTGTATCACTTTCCACAGCTGAGGCTGAGTGTATTGCAGCCAGTAATGCATGCACTCAGCTTGTGTAGATGAAGAGAATATTAAATGATTATGGATTTACGCAAGATTCTATGATTTTGTATTGTAATAATTCTAGTGCAATCAACATTTCTAAAAATCCAATCCAGCATTCACGAATTAAGCATATTGACATTAGATATCATTATATTCGTGAATTAGTGGAAGATAAGATTATTTCATTGGATTATATTCAAACTGAAAATCAACTTGTACACATTTTCACAAAACCACTTGATAGAAACAGGTTTGCTAAATTGAAATTAGATATTGGTATGTGTAATGTGATCTGAGTTAATTGTGTTTACTTGTATTATATTACATGTTTTTATTGTTTGAAATTTTTAAATCAAAAAATTGTTGAAAAATTGGAAATTTTTGAGGTTGCACGACTAGTCGAGTACACACTCGACCAGTCGTGGCACAACCGGTCGAGTCTGTACTCTACCAATGAAGTAGCTCGGGTTTGAGGGTTTTAAATGTGGAAAAATTATTATTTTTCATTATCTCATCTTCTCCAATGAGCCCTTCCACAACCGGTCGAACCCACCTTCGATTGAAACTTGGTTAGTGCATCTTTTCCATTTTCCTTTTGAATTTAGGATCTTTGCACTTTATTTCCTTGATTTTAAGGTTTATTTCAAAATTTCTAGTGGTTTCTTTGGTTTTCTAGCTTAAAATCTGATTTGGGTGAAACCCTCTATTCCTTTCTTGTATTCCTTTTGTGCATTGTAAAATGGAAAGTAGATATAAGAAGAGATCCTCTCGTGGTCCCTCTTCTTCTCGTTCCACACCGGTTACGGTGCGTACTCTTCGACCACCAGAAGAGGACCCCGAATATGTTCGGGATATTCGTCTCCGCAATGTAATTGTTGAGCAGACTGTTAATTCCAATCATTTAAGTCCTTTCAATATCGTTCCCCTCCTTGAAGCTGTAGGATGGGCTAACATATTGAATTGGGGCGGTCCTGCATACCGGTCCATTGCACAAGCCATGTACGCATGTATCAGTGACTTCTTTGTTGAAAACTTAACCTTTACTGTGACAACTAGAGAAGGTCCAGTTTATGTAGACCGTCACTTGATCTCTAGTTTGATGGATATTCTTGTGAATGTTAAAAGAATACCTATCTCTATGTTAGTTACGAGACCGTCTGAATCAAAAAAATGTATGCTAACTAGAGTTTTGTGCAACATGAATGCGGAATGGAATTCCAGTATTGCGCTTAGTTCTAAAAATATGTTACCCAGATACAAGATTCTTCATCAAATCTTTATTTAAATGTGTATCCTCTATCTGGTAACAAAACTGAGTTAACATCTTTAATGGCTTGCATTCTTCACTCAGTTGCTTCTGGTGTTCAAGTTTGTCTTCTGTCTCTTATTTGTTATATCATAATTCAGTTTTGTCTCCATCCTGGCCATAGTGATATTCCTTTTGCATATCTGATGACCACCCTAGCTATTCATAGTCTTGTGGTCATGCCTGTTCCTATTTCCCATTTACCCTTCAATAATTCCAACATTAACAACATGAATTTAAGGTGAGTACCCGGCCAAGTTGATAGGGATGATGGAGGAGTTGCTGAAGAAGCTGGAGAGGAAGATGTTTTACCTCCTAATGATGTGAACATGAATGATTTATTTGATGAATTAAAATATGATTCTAAAGTTGATCCTGACTTTCAGCCATCTGATTTTAATGAGCGGTTGAGAACCTTAGAAGATAAGGTGAAAGGTTTGCATGTATCCCAGGAGTCTCAATTCAAGTATATACACAAATATCTTAGGCGCATTAACAAGGGATTACATCAAATTGATCCATCTATCCCTGCTCCTTCTTCTGGTTCTGACTAGACTTTTTATTTTGGGCATGTATTAACTCTTATCTTTATTTGTGCTTGGATGGTACTTGGACTTATGTGTTTTTATTTGCTACTTTATGTGGACATGACTTTACGCTTCATAATTCTATTTTGTTGAACATGCTTATGCTTTACTCTCTTATTTCTTATACTTCTCATATCTCTTTGATTATATCATCAGATTATATTTCTTTCCTTTGTCATATTGTGACAAAAAGGGAGAGAAAATGTGGAATCATTTTAATACTTTATGATGATTGGGGATCTGTGATTGTAGAATGTGGTGTATTTTTTTTGGATTGAACATGTATTTGATTTATACAGGTTCTACATATCACCTCACCTGGGTTGAGGGGGAGTAATGGATTGAGGTGGAGAGTCATTGTTGCACATTTGGTGCATGATTCTTTATTGTGCATGATTTTTGATTTGGTAACCGGTGCATGATTCTTGATTTGGTAACCGGTGCATGATTCTTGATTTGGTAACTGGTGCATGATTCTTTATTTGGTTTTGTCATAAATTTGACAAAGGGGGAGATTGTAAATGCTATATTGTAAATCTAGCACCCAGAGTTGTCAAATTTTGTTGTGCCAAATCATTTAGAATCTGTGTCATGTGTTGATGAGATGAATAAATTAACTTCATGCATTTTAAAGTTGTCCACGTCTTCGTCGAACTTCTCTACGTATTCAAGTTGAAGAGCGTTGTCGAAGTTCAAGATTTCAAACTAAAGTACAAGTACAAGTTTAGGGCTCAAGTTCAAGTTTAATCTTCAAGTTCAGTACTTTAAAGACTCAAGAACTCAAGCCCTAATTCAAGCTCAAGTTCAAGATTTGAAGACAAGCTTCAAGTATTTCAAGTGAATGAGTTAGCAAAGCGAACGATGTTTTAATTGTTCAAACTCACAAACAAGGTATGGATGACCCTAGATTGACCATAGGATGAGTCATATTCATTACATATTTTATGTCGGTCATTTCATAAGTTTATAGGTCATTTCCTCGACTAGTCCTAGTCTTTGTTAGACTAGTCCAAGCTCTGGCTCGACCAGTCCAAGAGTTTCTCTACTAGTCCAAGATTTGTTATAAAATTTTGAAATTTTCTGTTGGACCCTTGACTAGTCGAGTGAACAGTGCTCAACTAGTCGTGCAGGCTCAACTCAAAGTCCAGCAAAGTTTTTTGGTCCCACTCAACCAGTTGAGTGCATTGCTCGACCAGTCGAGCAGGCCACTCGACCAGTCGCGCAAGCCTCTCAACCAATCAAGTAACGATCTTATCTTATCGCACCAAAATTTTTAAAAATTGGTTGGTCCTTTGACCAGTCAGAACGATCCTTAGACCAATCAAGTGAACAGTATTTTCACCTATAAATAAAGGACGAATTTCAGAGTTTTTCATTCATTCCAAGCTAAATCAAGCCATCACTCTGAGAGATAAGTTCCTACATTTGTTAAGCTATAATGTGCTCATTTTAGGTTCATTTTAATAGCTTTTGTTATTTAATTTTGTAATCTCCATTCAACTTTATTTCATTGAAGAAGGGAATTATGATTAACCCTCTTTTGAGATCAAGATCAAAATCAAATCAAGCTAGCCCAGGTTGATTTAATTTAAAATTAATTTAGACCTAGAACCCTTTCACTTGTGAGACTGGACATTGAACATCTTCGTCTAGATTGAATTGGTTCTATCGGGCTTCATCATAAGAAGACTCTTCAGATAAGTACAATTTAATTTTCTACATTTTGTGGTTTGTGAGATTCAACCAGGAAAAACTCATTGTAGGGTTTTTGAAATTGTGTAAGCCCATTTGAAAGACACTGTCATACCCCAAACTCGGAAAATGAGCTAACAAAATTTCTGATCGCTGAATCTAGTGCCAACAGCCTCCGTAGTACCCCATTCTCGGCTTCCAGCGCCCATACACTATATTCCGATCCTGGGATCCTATAAGGAGGACTTTCAACATGAATTTCTTTATAGACAAGCATAACCACAAGTTTACCTAAATCACAAAGGCAACATCTGAAAGTACACCTACTAGTGCCCTGGTTTGTTAAGTTACGTGTGTGGTAAGTCAGACTAGCTGCAGAACTCGATAGGAAGATTATTTCAAGCGTCTGCCTCAACCGGATGTGTGGAAGCTCACAATAGGTAAATCATAGCCTCACATCCCATGTTCCAAAACACCACGTGATTAGAACCCTTAAAACAAGATAGACATCTTAGGGTTTTTGGTGGTGAGAAAACTTTTTCAAAATAGGAAAATCTCTAAGTTTTTCTCGCCCTGTCGATTCTATCGGAGCACCCTCGATATGATCGACCTGCACTGTCGATGTCCTCGATACCTTAACGATATTATCGAAAAGAGGACCAAAAGTGTCCAGCAACTAAAAACTCATCTGGACGGATTTATCGATGTATCGATACACCTATCGATATCATCGATATAAGCACAAATATGTCCAGCAACTTCACAATATATCTGGACAAATTATTGATATATCGATACTCATATCGATATCATCGATATTCAAATCTCGAGACCATCGGAGTGGCTCGATAAGATCGACAGGCTGATTGCCGGCGCCCATGTTTTTTTATGAAAATCTCAAAATTCATCGATATATCGATGACTGTCCGATATGATCTGAAATCAAATTCGATAAGATCAGAGGTCCATTGATGATATCGATGGTGGGCGCGCATTTCTTACAGCAGTTATTTCAGGATGTTTTTAACTATGATCGAGGGCCCTTTGATTTAATCGATATTCAAATATCGATGATATCGACACCTGATCGATTGCATCGAACTAAGCCATAATCTGTCCAGCAAGTTCAAAGATAAATCTGCTGGAATTATCGATGCCTCGACTCAGATCTCGATATCATCGACATTCAAATTTCGATGAACTCGACGGTTCCCCCGATCATTCATGAAAACCTGAAATATCTCAAAGTCAACTCTCTCTCAATTTTCATGTGTCGATGGATCGAATCTATCTTCGATGGAATCGGAGTTCGAAATCCGATGACATCAACTATAGCTTCGATTCATCGACCAATTGACAAAGAGTTTTAAAAGTGTATGACATCGAGTCCGAGTCATCGAGCGGACCATCGATGTCATCGAGAGTATACGCTCGATGATATCGAACCTGCTCGATGATATCGAACTCTGTCATAAATGTGACCGTTTTATATCCGTTAGAACTTTTTGCCTATTTATAGAGGACTTGTCTTTTGTTGCTGTGAGAGAAAGGAGAGAGAGCTTTTGAGTGCTTCAACTTATATCCTATACCCAAAGCCCTTTCTCTCAAGGGAGTTCATCCTTCAATCCACCCTTACCATTGATATTAAATAAAGTGGATTGGGAATGAACTTTCGCATTCAAGGATCCTCCAGCTACTACCTTAATGGCAAATCTTTGTGTTGGGATGCCTTGAATGCATAAGAGAGGATCTACTCTATCTTCCTTATAGGAAAATCTTTAGAGAGTAGGATTCCATCTCACCCTTGACCCAACCCGGAGCCAAGCATTGGTATATCATCTTGCATTGCGGATCAAGGGAGCAGAAGACTCTTTGTCGACAAGGAGGAGATCTTTGACGTTGTGCTTAACGGGACTCATCAACTTATCTGTAAGTATCCAGAGTCCAGAGGACACTTGTGATCATTCCTTCCTAAGTCTTGGTCCTACGTGGTTCTCACCCTTTGAAGTCCTCAAGGAGGCCTCCGGCGGGAGTGTACGTAGTGGGTGCACAGGGTGGACACTTGCTCTTGTGTAGGGCATAAACCGTTAGGTCCTTGTGTAGGTCCTTGACCTGTGTGGTCTAAAATTTGGGTGCGTTGTGTGGACTCTTGCTCTAAGGAGAGCATAAACATTTGGTTAGGAGTGAACCAGCAAAACTCTGGGTTTGAGGTGAACCACGTAAAACCTCTGTAAAGGTTGAAGGTGAACCTGATTTAAAACCTTAGGTTTGAGGTGAACCCTGGGAAACCTCCTTAGTGAAATCCGGTACACTCAAGGGTTGAGTGCGACAGCCGAGAGTGGAGTAGACAAGTAGTCGAACCACTATAAAAATGACTGTGTTTGTGATTGCCTTTTTATATGTGCGATTCATGACAATGCATTCATATTCATATATTTGAACACATCTCACACATACACATAGTCACATCCAACACAGACTAAGTTACTTATTGTTATATCTTGATTAGTTTGTGATTGGATCCTCTACTTGGCTTGGAAGCCAGTAGAGTTACATTTGTGTAATCCTAAAAATTGCATACATAATAGGATTACAATGATAGGATTTTTAATAACTCATAAATCTTTAAAAAGTCCTATTCACCCCCCTCTAGGACATATTGACATATTTCAACTTCTACTCAAGCGGTCTTCACCACTATTTTAATTGGTATTAGAGCGGGTCTCTCTTTAAGGGCTTCACTGCCTAGAGAGTGATCTTGACTGAAGTTGGGAATATGGCCAAAAGAGAGGGCTCATCAGTCACTAGACCTCCAGTATTTGATGGATCAAATTATGCATACTGGAAGGCTAGGATGCACTACTTTCTGAGATCTTTGGATCACGATGTTTGGAAAATAGTTGAAAAGGGATATGTGCCACCAACAGATCAAGTTGTACTAGATAGTGGCATAACTATCATGAAACCCAAATCCAAAGAGATGTGGACGGCGTCTGATAAAGATAAACAGATTTCAGAAGCTAAAGCTATGAATGCCATCTACTGTGCCGTGTCCCAAGATATCTTCAATTAGATAAGTATGTGTGGGACATCAAAAGAAGCATGGGACCTACTGGAAACAACACGTGAAGGCACAAGTACTGTGAAGAGATCTAAACTACAACTCTTGGCTTCATAGTTCGAAAGTCTCATAATGGAAGAGCATGAGACATTTATGGAGTTCTTTACAAAACTAAATATCATTTGTAACTCCATGGGTGGATTGGGAGAAAAAGTTCCGGCACCGAAAATTTGTAGGAAAATTCTAAGATCCCTACCGGAACAGTTTAATCCCAAAGTAACAATAATTGAGGAGTGTAGAAATATAGACGAGATGAAAGTAGAAGAACTAGTAGGTTCCCTACAAACTTTTGAACTACACTTTGCTCAAACCCCTAAATCCAAACAGCTGTCCTAAAATCCTCCAAGAAAACACTAAAAGAGGACAGTGAAAGTGAAAGAGAGGATGAAGATGAGGAAGTGGCTTTACTGGTACATAGATTTAGAAGATTCTTTTAAAAGAATCGCGGCCGTCCCTCTAAAGGTAGAAAGGTGGATAACAAACCCTCTGCAGGCAAATTTAATAAAAAGACCAAAGAACCACAATACTACGCCTGTCAAAGTTATGGACACTTATCTACCGAATGTCCAAACAGAAAAACTAAAGGGAAAGCAATGGCCGCCACATGGGATGATACAGAAGAGTCAAACTCAGAATCTGGTGACTCAGAGAGCAATGAAGATCAGAAATCACTGAAGATTCTCATGGTCTCCACTGCTTCCACCATTCCCACTGTATCTGAAAACGAAAGAGAATAGCAAGTCACGGAATCACTTCCATCTGATAATGAGGAATCTGACGAAAAGGAAGAAGAAGAAGAAAAGGATAAACTACAAGATGCTTATAATCAACTCTACATCCATAGCATAAATATCCTTAAAAGACTTGGTATATCTGAGAACAAAAGGGAATTGCCGCAAAAAGATTTGGATAAAACTCTAGAAATCAATACATAGCTAATCAATGACTTACAAAAATATCACTCAAATAATGATAAACTGAACAAACAGGTTGAACTGTTAAAAGATAAAAATAGATTCCTTTCAAATGAAAATCATACACTCCTGTTTGATCTGGAAGAATCCAAGAAAATAGCCAAGATAAACTACAAGTTTTCCCAAAGTGGCGAAAAGTTAGAAAAACTGTTAGGAATGGGAAGACCTGGAAGGGATAAAAGGGGCTTAGGATTTGAAAAAGTTAAGCCAAAGACTGGAAATACAACACCTAGAACAGAGAAATCTACTACATCTGGAAGCAAAATCAGAATAACCCCAGTATGTCATTTGTGTGGTGATTCAGGTCATTATACGTTTGAATGCATAACACCAAGGAGGACTCAATCGAGCTCGGGTCAGAATTATGGGAACAAATTCTTAACCAGAGAAATACAGAACTTCAATTGTCCTCTCAAGGATATGGATAGAAGCAATGCCCTTGCATCACCACCCAAATTGATTAACAAGATGGAATGAATAAGGAAAAATTAGTTCAGAATGAGCATCTAAAATCTGAACATGTGCTAAAATGAGGAAATAGTTTTGCTGAGCTTCAAATGATATATCTGAGGTGCTTCACCTCCATTGCTTTTGTATAAACATTCAAATGTTTATAGTTTTGATGTACAAAGATTGTACGTAATTTTGTTAAGTGTACTACTGATTCATAAAAATGCTGAAGATATGCTTGAAGTGTCGTCTGTTGCTAAAATCTGAAAAACATTCACTTCCGATACTTTAGCCAATCTGTCATGGGTATCCTCGATCAAATCGATAGAATGTTGATACTATCAACGTCTTATCAGAATCTGAAAAGTCACTTGATCAAGAATACTATCGGAGCTATTATCGATAATATCGAATGAGAATCATCGATATAATCGAAAGTAAGATCAATAAAATCGATGTCTGGCGCCCGATAAAAGGCGGTCGAGTGGAAAAATCTTATTTTTTCTTGGAAAAGCCATTTTTTTTGCTCGAATCCTCGACCTGAAGACTATTGGTGGGTCCCAGAAGCCTCGACTGAAACGGGTATTATCCTTCCATTCCCTCAATTTCAGAGTTTGTCTCACTTTTGGTCGGGTATTTTCCGTTTCATTAAAAGAAGAATTTTGTCCTCTTTCCCCAAATTTTCAAACCCTCTTTTTTGTCCATATGGGAAAAGACAAAGGGAAAGCATTCGGACAAGGGGAACCTTCAAAAACCTCTCGACAAAAAGTTCTTGCCTCTAAGACTAAAGCAAGTGTTCCCGAACGTGGGATCCCCACAAGGCAACGCTCAAGACATGGTGGGTCTCAGTCAGAAGAGCAGGCACCTCCACCAGTGCAAGTCAATCCAGTCTTGGCAAGATTTGCAGGTAGGAAAGTCATTCCTGAAAGGAAAGTCGATAGAAGCTGTTTGATTCCATATAATTTGGAATCTCTATTTGAGGCCATAGATTGGTCACCAGTTCTCAACTTTGGTGGACCATATCAGCTTGAACGGACTTACCAATTCTTCGCTGCCTGTCACTCTCCGACATCTGATCCTCCATCCATCTCTGTAATTATAGATGGTGATGATGTGTTAATTACTCTAGGGTCTGTTGCAGGAATATTCAATCTTATCTTATCTCCTATAGGAATCCCTAAGATGGACATGGAAGATCCTGAAGTTCGATCCAAAGTCACTAAATTTCTATGCCATAATCGTGATGTTGATTGGTACCATGGGAATGCCCTGAAAGTGAAGTTTATGGAACCACGTTATCGTGTCCTGCATGGCATTCTCGCTTCGAATATTTACTCTAGAGGCTCCAACAGGGCCGACCTCACTGGTTTCATGACTATGATAATCTATTCAATCACTGCTGGTGTCAAGATCTGTCTGCCTACCCTGATTGTGTATCAGTTGGTGTATGCTTTTCATAGGGCTAGAGACATTCTCCTACCATATCCCTGGATCATCAATACAATCTGTAATGCCATAGGATTCCCTACTACTAATGATCCTGTTCTTCCTCTTCAAACCTTCAATAAAAGCAACTTTTGAAGGATGGATCTGGGGTTTCACAAATACCCTGAGGAACCTCTGAAGGAAGGCACTCATGTGGAGGAAGAAGGTAGGGCTGGCGACGCTCCCATGGAAGGGACTGGGGAGTTTGGGCATGAACCGTCTGCATCACATCAAGCACCATCCACATCAGGAGCTGAGCATATGAAGAGATTCAAGCTTCACTAAGATAAGCTTGGCGCTATTCACCATGATGTCTCTCAACTCAGGGAGTCAATGAACGAGAGGCTTACTGTTCTAGAAAGAATGGTGCTAAGTGTGCAGCAAACTGTCCAACAGTTGGTGGATGTGATAACTTGCCGCCAGGATGACACAGCATCATCCCAATCCGCTCCATGATGATGATCACTACTGGCTATCACATACACCCCACTCTTATCTTTGCGTATGAATATTTGTATCTTTTTGAATATTCTACGCCTGTCTGTGTGTATGTGGAAACTAACTAATCTTTTTTTAAAATTTGTATATGTCCATGGTTAGATTGAACAGTTTTTTTTTGGACTTGAGATTCACTGCTGTCTGGGGCAGTTTTGGTTCTTTTATGGCTAAAATGCAATTCACATCTTTACTGCCATACTTATGTTTTGAATATTTTGATTTTGGCTGCATATAACTCTTATCTTTAATGCCATAATTCTGTTTTCGATTCCTCTGGTTTATTAAGTTATGGACTGCATATGGTGTCATTGCATGAACATTTTATCTGTTATAAATTCATAAAATCTGAATTTGATGCCTTTCTTAAAAAATTGGATGAAACTGTTATGCATCAATTGTTCTGCTTCTACCTGTTGGTTCTCCCATGAAATTCATTCTTCAGTCAATATCACTTACTGTACCTTTGCCAATGACTGACAAAAAGGGGGAGAACAATTCAAAACACCCCAAGCAGAAAATTTTGTATCTATCTATGTTTATGCAGGTGTTAGGGGGAGCAGCTGCATCAAGAAAGGGGGAGTTTTCGAAGAAAGGGGGAGCGGATACTTCTAGAATGTATACATGGGTTAGAAAATATTGTAAAATTGTATAAATGCATGTACACACAATTTAGGGTATGTCTAGAAGTATTATAGGGTGTTTTGGTTATTTTGTCACGTAATTGACAAAGGGGGAGATTAAAAGTGCACCTACTAGTGCCCTGGTTTGTCAAGTTACGTGTGTAGTGAGTCAGACTGGCTGTAGAACTCGATAGGAAGATTATTTCAAGCGTCTGCCTCAACCAGATGTGTGGAAGCTCGCAATAGGTAAATCATAGCCTCACATCCCATGTCCCAAAACACCACGTGATTAGAACCCTTAAAACAAGATAGACATCTTAGGGTTTTTGGTGGTGAGAAAACTTTTTCAAAATAGGAAAATCTCTAAGTTTTTCTCGCCCTGTCGATTCTATCGGAGCACCCTCGATATGATCGACCTACACTGTCGATGTCCTCGATACCTTAACGATATTATCGAAAAGAGGACCAAAAGTGTCCAGTAACTAAATACTCATTTAGACGGATTTATCAATGTATCGATACACCTATCGATATCATCGATATAAGCACAAATATGTCCAGCAACTTCACAATATATCTGGACGAATTATCGATATATCGATACTCATATCGATATCATCGATATTCAAATCTTGAGACAATCGGGAGTGGCTTGATAAGATCGACAGGCTGATTTTCGGCGCCCCTGTTTTTTTATGAAAATCTCAAAATTTATCGATATATCGATGACCGTCCGATATGATCTGAAATCAAATATCGATAAGATCGGAGGTCCATTGATGATATCGATGGTGGGCGCGCATTTCTTATAGCAGTTATTTCAGGATATTTTTAACTATGATCGGGGGCCCTTCAATTTAATCGATATTCAAATATTGATGATATCGACACCTGATCGATTGCATCGAACTAAGCCATAATCTGTCCAACAAGTTCAAAGATAAATCTGCTGGAATTATCGATGCCTCGACTTAGATCTCGATATCATCGACATTCAAATCCGATGAACTCGACGGTTCCCCCGATCATTCATGAAAACCTGAAATATCTCAAAGTCAAGTCTCTCTCAATTTTCATGTGTCGATGGATCGAATCTGTCTTCGATGGAATCGGAGTTCGAAATCCAATGACATTGACTATAGCTTCGATTCATCGACCAATTGGCAAAGAGTTTCAAAAGCGTATGACATCGAGTCCGAGTCATCGAGCGGACCATCGATGTCATCGAGAGTATACGCTCAATGATATCGAACCTGCTCGATGATATCGAACCTGCTCGATGATATCGAACTCTGTCATAAATGTGACGTTTTATATCCGTTGGAACTTTTTGCCTATTTATAGAGGACTTGTCTTTTGTTGTTGTGAGAGAAAGGAGAGAGAGCTTTTGAGTGCTTCAACTTATATCCTATACCCAAAGCCCTTTCTCTCAAGAGAGTTCATCCTCCAATCCACCCTTACCATTGATATTAAATAGAGTGGATTGGGGAATGAACTTCCGCATTCAAGGATCCTCCAGCTACTACCTTAATGGCAAATCTTTGTGTTGGGATGCCTTGAATGCATAAGAGAGGATCTACTCTATTTTCCTTATAGGAAAATCTTTAGAGAGTAAGATTCCATCTCACCCTTGAACCAACCCGAAGCAAAGCATTGGTATATCATCTTGCATTGCGGATCAAGGGAGCAGAAGACTCTTCGTCGACAAGAAGGAGGAGATCTTCAGCGTTGTGCTTAACGGGACTCATCAACTTATCTGTAAGTATCCAGAGTCCAGAGGACACTTGTGATCATTCCTTCCTAAGTCTTAGTCCTAAGTGGTTCTCACCCTTTGAAGTTCTCAAGGAGGCCTCCGGCGGGAGTGTACGTAGTGGGTGCACAGGGTGGACCCTTGCTCCTGTGTAGGGCATAAACCGTTAGGTCCTTGTGTAGGTCCTTGACCTGTGTGGTCTAAAATCTGGGTGTGTTATGTGGACCCTTGCTCTAAGGAGAGCATAAACATCTGGTTAGGAGTGAACCAGCAAAACTCTGGATTTGAGGTGAACCGCGTAAAACCTCTGTAAAGGTTGAAGGTGAACCTGATTTAAAACCTTAGGTTTGAGGTGAACCCTGGGAAACCTCCTTAGTGAAATCCGGTACACTCAAGGGTTGAGTGCGACAGCCGGGAGTGGAGTAGACAAGTAGTCGAACCACTATAAAAATGACTGTGTTTGTGATTGCTTTTTTATATGTGTGATTCATGACAATGCATTCATATTCATATATTTGAACACATCTCACACACACACGGTCACATCCAACACAGACTAAGTTACTTATTGTTATATCTTGATTAGTTTGTGATTGGATCCTCTACTTAGCTTGGAAGCCAGTAGAGTTACATTTGTGTAATCCTGAAAATTGCATACATAATAGGATTACAATGATAGGATTTTTAATAACTCATAAATCTTTAAAAAGTCCTATTCACCCCCCTCTAGGACATATTGACATATTTCAACTTCTACTCAAGCGGTCTTCACCGCTATTTCAACATCATCATCACATATTCACTAATAAAAATATTTGAATACAGTGCTGAAAGGGAAATATACATATATCGAAAATAAAAGCTCCTAAAGACCGCTGCATGCTCCAAGGTTAACGCTGTTGCAACCTAACGCCACCTGCATGTATCTATCATGCATAAGCTTATAGAAAGCTTAAAGGGTGGTGTAAGTGTCTGCTCAAGATAAGTGTTAAGCGATATCAGAGTAACCAAAAATACTGACAAATCCATAAGTCACACAATATCAGAGCATGCAATGCAGATCGGTTATAGAAACGCGAAGTCATAGTGAACTAAATATCAGATGTCAAGGACGCAATGCAATATGCAGTGTGAATGAAATGACCAAGCTGGAGTGTGAAGTGGGGATGATAGTATGTAGTATCGCAGGCTATGGGTCCATCACAAGGGACTTCTATCCAAACCAGTCTCATACTTAAATTTGGATAGATAAACTCAATATGGTAAACTCCTAATCTGACGTTAGTCGTGCACCCCAACCGAAATCCTAGCCATTCTGAAGGTATATAACAATTAGTTGCGCACCACCAGCCCGAGTTGATAGTGAATAAATGAGTAAAATGATGAGTATACAACTCCTGCTTAATAAGTCTACATATCAATATGGCTCATCTCTAGGATATCACTGGGGTCTAGTACACTCCACAATGGTTGCCGCCTCCCTAGCCGCACAACCAGGAAGTGAAAAAGACCTCACTATCCACCTAGCCAGTAGTCTGTCAATACCTATCCGGCTCATCGATAGTGGACCCATTTATGAGCTGGTCAAACTCATCCTAACTTACAGTCCCCTCACTCGGGCGGATAAGGCCACACACCCTTCCAACCGACCACGACACAGTGAGAGACACTGCCTACTGGTATTTGGCACCCAGGCACTCATATATTCACTCGGTCTAGACATTGGAGTCTCCTCCGATACCAGAGGATTCTGAGACTCTCACCCAAGGACATCCTATGTGCCCACAATGCTAGAACCAAATATTTTCGGTATCCCATCAAACCATCCATAATGAACCTGTGGAGACCACAGCCATGATCATGTCACATAAATGTCAGATGCATGAGTCATACCATCCAGTCATGCATCAAACCTTCTCGTACTGTGCTATCATGTGGGGGTAACTTTGTCTATCAGGGAGTCCCATGAATAACCTGCCCTATAGCATATGCAATGGTCAACCACATCACATAACAAACATGCAGATGATGCTTATGAGCATGTATCATGATGCTATGTTGTCACGTACTCATAATCGGTATCGATAACCGGCACCCATAATCAACATCGATAATCAGCATCGATGATCAGCATTGGCTTCGATAATCGGCACCGATAATCAGCATCGATAATTGGCACCGATACAGGATCGATAATCGGCACCGATAATCAGCATCGATAATCGGCCTTGATAATCAGCCTAACAAAGTGCCTAAGGAAAGGTCACAATGTAGACATTTAACCATCATTGCCCATCACTGTGGACATTCAACCAACATTGCTCCCAAGGAGTGGCCCTCATAGGGCCAAACATATAGTGGGCCCATGGCCTCACATATCACAATGGGCCGTATTACATGGGCCTCATATACATTAAGTGGGCCGCATCACATGGGCCTCATATACATCACAATGGGCTGCATCAAATGGACTTCATATACAACACATCAGGGCTCATCCTATGAGCCTCATATATAAAACATCGGGCCTCACTCATGGACCACATATACATCACAATGGGCCTCGCCAAATGGGTCACAAATACACCACAATGGACCTCACCAAATGGGCCATAAATACATCACTTAAGCCTCATACACAAGCTGCATATACATCACAATGGGCCTCATACATGAACTGCGTGATATACAACACATACATCACGGCGGGCTACACAAATGGACGGATGGTTCGGATCAAACACAAGCACATCATGGTAGCCAGCTAGACATCCAGCCCATGGATGGAAGGCTTAGATAGAAAAGATATATAATGTGGGGTCCTTGGATGGACGGGATGGATAAAACACATATGTTGCAATGGCCCCACATGTAGATGGACGGCGTGATATACAACACATCATCAAGGTAGGGGTCCACATAGCCCAAAACGGACAGACAGTGTGGATGTAAGCCACATACATCACGGTCGGATCCAAATGGACGGTGCGAATATAGACACATACATCTCGGTGCGTCCCACATCACCCGTTCAGATGGACAGGTGTGGATATAGAACAGATACATTAAGGTGGGCTCCTACCCAAAGCACCATCAGATGGATGGATGAATATACAACACATCATCTGGTGGGCCCCACCCGTCCAGTAAATGGACGGATGGCTGCACATAAGACACATATGACAACGTGGGCCCACATAGATGAATGGCGTGAATATACAACACATACATGAGGTGGGTCCCACTATCCAGAGGGCTGGACAGAGTGGATAAGACCCATACGTCACTGACAGCCCCACACGGCCAGTCCAAATGGACGACGCTGATATAGAATACATACAGCAAGGTGGGCCCTGCCCCACACATGCAGCACGTGTGGGCGGGTCCCACCGTCCAGCCAATCAAATGGAGGGACGACATGGTTGAAACAAATACATCAGGGTGCGTCCCACAGCACCAGCACCGTCCATGCATGGACGGTGTGGATTACATCAAGGTGGGTCCCATCCCACACGTGCAGCACGTGCGGGTGGGCTCCACACATGTCAAAAGGATAGACGGTTTGGGATATAACATATACCTCGTGGTGGGATCCACCGTCCACGTGGCTGGACGGCGTGGATCTCACATGCCTCGTGGTGGGCCACAAAACTTGTTGACGTTGTACGGTAGCTAGATAGCTGGGTGGTCCCCACCGTCTGAAGATGCTGAACGGTGTGGATGGAATCCATACGTCAGGTGGGTCCCACATATATATGGTGTGGATAAGACCCATAAATTATTGATGGATCCACGTCCAGCACTGGACAACGTGGATCAAATACTTACATCACAGCAGTCCCACGTCCAAATGCTGGACTGGACAGGCGGCTAGATATAGAATATATACATCTAAGGTGGGCCCCACCCCACACGTGCAACACGTGTGGGTGGGTCCTATGCACCAGGTAAAATGGATGGCTGGTATGGGTATAACACATACCTCAAGACCATACCCTCAAAACTGGCTGACGTCAAGTTCAGCAGCCACATGTTGCTGGCCACCTAGCTGATAGAGGGCCCTGATTTGACGCATACATGAGGTGGGTCCACACGTGTGAGACCCACCAGTAGCTTTAAACAAGCTGATATTTATGTTTTTCCTTCATCTGGGCCTATCCAGATGGACGGGCAGCAAGGTGGGTCCCGCAATCGGATGACGTAGATCATACATCAAGGTGGGCCATCATTCATGAAAAAAAGAGAGGGGGAGAGATCGGTGAGATGGAGGAACCTTACCACTATGGGCCCTCTAGGTTACAAAACATACATCAAAGGGGGTCTTAAATAGGATCCACACCATCAATCAGTGGGCCCCACTTGGTCCATCATAAAAAGCACAATCTAAACCTATAAACACCCACCATTGGATCTTCTTCTAGCCTCCTTGATCTCCCGAGCTCTTAAGCTTCCTCTTTGATGGAGGATGATGAGAATAGAAGGGTCGGATGGTGAGGATTGAGGGGGGGTAGAAAACGGGCCACACCTAGCCTCTCCTCTCCCTTGGACATTTCATCTCCTTGAGTTGCTTGGGAGAATGGGTGGAGAGTGAGAGAGAGGAGAGAGGGGATGTAAGGGAAAGGGATGGGTGTGATGGGTGAGTGATGGGTGTACTTGACTTGAGGGGTATGGGTTGTTTAACTTTGGAGAAAAGAGAGGTATGGGTGACTGATGGGTGTACTTGACTTGATTGATGTGATTGATTTAATAGATTATAGAGATTCTCTTCTCAAGATTTGTAACGCGCGGCGTTTTCCCGATATAAACGTGGGCCCATAACTCTTGGCCTGGGTATCGCATAGGTGAGCGAGACATGGCGTTGGAACAGAAGCAACGGTGCGGTCACTAATGAATAAGTCTCGTGTTAAGTCGACTCAGAATTAAAGGATACAACTTAGGGTCGCGGGCGAATGTCGATTACAGGTCGCGAGTTGCCAGAATACGATAGGGAGGATCGCGGAAGTTTAAGGAACGGTACGAACTAGGATACAGGCCTGACAGATACATTTGTGAAGGTTTTAAGGTGAACCTTAGAAAACCTTATTTCATAGTGAAAGCCAATATACCGTGGGTGTGGATATTGGGAGTGGAGTAGTTGTGTGGCTATTTACTAACCGTTGGTGTACACACAAATGAACCACTATAATTCCTGGAGTTGTGGTGGGTGATTAGATTTGTTTATGTGTATGAATGGTGTAATTTAGTTTATGCACTTGTGGTAAATGTTGTAATAACTTAGTTTGTTTCTTTTGCCTCTTTATTAGTTTGGGTTTTTGATACTTACAAACTTTCTAGTAAGGTTGTCTTGCCATAAAACCTTTGGTTTTTGGTGTTAAGTTGTCCTTAGAACTCAGTTTGTATCAACCTCTCAAGACTAGTGCATTTGAGGCTGCTATTTACTTGTGTTATTTATTATTTGATTATTCTATCTATCTTTGTATCCCGCATTTTTTTTTTAAAAATTTGGCATAGTCCTATTCACCCCCCCCCTCTCGGACTTTAAGCTCGGCCTTTTCAATGTCCATCCCTCTGACTAATCCTGTGTATCAGGAGTGACTTCCTAGTCTGATAGAAGTATAGCTAGATTTACTACTTTCCTAGGATACAAAACTAGGATAGTTTCTGAAATTACGGTAAAGACCGTTACAGTAGAAGTAGGAATAGGGCAAAGTATCCTAGAGGGGGGTGAATAGGACTTTTATAAAAAAATTTGCCAATTTGAAATCCTATTAACCTAATCTTGATTTAATATGCAACCATCAAGATATACTCATTTTAACTCTAATGGCTTCCAAGCCAAGTAGAGGATCTAATCACAAGACTGCTCAATATTTAAACAAGATATAGCAATTAGTGTATGATGATGGATGAACTATGTGAAAGTATGTGGGATGTGATTCTTATCAGTTCTAGATAATCATGTTATCATGCTTCATGTGAACATTCAAAATAAACACAGTAAATGAATATGTAAATAGTAATCCCAGACACAGTCGTTTATAGTGGTTCGGCTATGTGCTACTCCACTCTCGGCGGACGCACTCATCCCTTGAGTGTACCGGATTTCACTCATGGAGGCTTTAAATCAGGTTCACCTCAAACCTTTACAGCCTACACAAGGTTGACTCTAGGACCTACACAAGGTATCTAAACATGCCTACACAAGGCAAACGTTTATGCTCTACACAAGAGCAAAGGTCCTACACAAAGCAATTAGGTTTTATGCCCTACACAAGTGCAAAGGGTCCATACAAGGAACCTAGGTTTTATGCCCTACACAAGAGCAAAGGACCCACACAAGGAACCTAGGTTTAGACCACACCGGTCAAGGATCCACACAAGGACCCTAGTTTAGACCACACAGATCAAGGATCCACACAAGGACCTCAAGATGTTGTAGAGGTCCATCTTTCGGATGTTAACTTTGTTGAAATCTTGTAGAGGACGCTCAGGATCATCCGTCACAGGCAGTCCCAACTCATTACGCAGTTCATGAATGATATGTGGAAATGGGAGATGAGTTGTTCGGGAAGTGTGGACAACAATAGCCAACTGGTGGACTATTAAGGTGGGTAGGCATAGCTTGACACTAGATGCAATGCTATATAAAATAAGGACCATGAAGCTAGTAAGATCGGCTAGATTTGTTCCCCTCATATATACATTTGTAGAGAAGATCCCATGCAAGACTCAGTATTTTGGGAGCATATATTTTTCTTTAAGAGCATTCCCTTGATACCATGGGACGTCTCTACCAGAGCATAAGAATTTGGTGACCGTGGATCGGACAGTTGGGTCATAAAGATCAAGGTTAGACAGGCCGATAGGGGAAAGAGTGAGCCCAAACAGATTTACAACGGACTCAGCCATGGTTTCTACATTCATTTCCCCGACTGTGACTATGATAGAGGGAGGCTCAAGGACGGGAGAGTGACAATATGGGAGAAACCAATATGTTCGTTCATCATGAAATGGTCCGTCAAAATCCAAAATAGGAGACCAATCGACAGCCGACAACAGAGGTTCTATATAAAATGCCTGAATACACTCCCGATCCACTTTACGTTCATGTACCAGACTCCGCCCCATATATTTTTCCAATATGTTGGCGTGAGGAGGCGAAATCACTTGAGAGAGAGGAGGTACTGAGCCACAGGCGGGGCCTCTCCGTGTATGACTATCAAGCGGTGGGACCTTGGCAATGAGCATGGGATTTCGGAGCCCTAGCTCTTTCCCGTGGAGCCAAGGCCTTTTTTCGCGTTGGCCGTGATGATTCTCCAACTATTGGAGCTTTTCCTTTCTCTTTGGACAAGTTTAGACTTGGTAAACACAAGTAGTGAGATGATGGATGACAGAAAAACCCAAAAACGATCAAGGCAGTGAAAGACCGAAGAGTATTTACAAAAAGGAACTTCTATCAACTGAGGATAATCAAATGGAATGATGAATACCTTTGAGGAAAGAAGGGAATATACTTGGGGACCTTTGGTTTTGAGTTTGAAGACGAATGCCTAGTACATCAATAGTGTGGAGAAACGAAGCTGAGAAGAAGAAACGACAAAAAAAATGACTTTTTCCTTCTCCCTTGCTTTTTATCGGGCGAACTTATTCGATGTCATTGAATTAAATTCGATGACATTGATAGCCCCTAATCGATGTCATCGAAAAGGTGTTCGATGACAGACTATTAGGTGCGACGTTTCCAATTCTGAGAGATCTTCGATGACATCGAGTTGTTCTCGATGACATCGACCAGTCATTCAATTCGCCGACCGACTTATCGAAGTGAAAAATATGATGTTGTTCTGACATTGATAGCCCCTAATCGATATCATCAAAGAGGTGTTTGATGATAGACTATTAGGTGTGACGTTTTCCAATTCTAATAGATCTTCGATGACATTGAGCTATTCTCGATGACATCGACGAGTCATTCGATTCGTCAACTGACTTATCGAAGTGAAAAATATGACGTTGTTTTGAGTACTTCGATAGACTTTCAGAGATGTATATCATAAAGCATTTCCTTTATAGTTTGTATACACAGCAAAATTTGTACAAAATATTGTGCGAACCAAAATTATAAACATTTGCTATGTTCATATTCAAAAAGAATTTGATGAGGTATACAAACCTCGGATATATCATATTAACCACAAAAGTACATTATTTTCACATGCATGCCTGAGCCTAGATTCCATGACCTGGACTTATTATCGATGCTCAGGTGATATTAGGCAGATGGATCATCCTGCCTATTGCCTTTCAGGACATAGCATTGGTCACAAGTGTGAAGACCCTTCATAATTGATTTTCCTAATAGGTCCGAGATCTTGCATTCTTGTTTGGAGAAAGTCATCACATGCTTATTGTCACATATTTGAGAAATGTTTAGAAGTTTGTGTGTCAACCCTTCTACCCAAAGAGCATTCTCATTTTTTAGCATTTCTAATCTAACAATGGTTCCATGTCCCATTACCTTAGCAGTGCACTCATCTCCAAAGGTGACCTTCCCATCATCAAGATTTGAATAATTTGAGAGAAGTGATTTGTCACCCGTGACGTGTCTCGAGCACCCACTACCAAGGTACCACTTTACATTATTGCCTATTTTTGAAAATGAATGCGTTACAAGGCAATTTCTCTTGTTTTTCACTACCCATTTTGTGACTGTTTTTCTTGGAGAAGTTGTTTTTACTTTACTATAAGCTTGTCTAGGTATGTTGGGTAGCTGAATCACATTTCCTTGTTTCATTAATTCCTTTATTTTCTGATTCAATAACTCCTCCATTCTTTTTGTCATCCAAGGTGGAGATGGATGTTTCTTTCCTCTTGGCATGAGCCTTGGCGGACTCTTGACATTCTGTATTGTTCTTCCGATTGGTTTATATTTACTGGTCAAGTTCAGACTGGAATTGAGATGAGCCCTGCCGATAGTAAGGCATTCAAATTTGTAGTGGCCCGAGTCTCCACATGAGTGACAAATAGGGGTAGCCCTTGTGTTACTCCCTGAAGCAGGAGTTTTCTTAGTCATTTGTGGTGCAGGAGTGGGACTTGTTTTGAAATTTTCATATCCCAATCCTCTCTTGTCTTTTTGTGGTCTCCCCATCCCTAAAAGTCTTTCTAGTTTTTCACTACTTTGGAAAAATTTGTAACCAAGCTCAAAAGATTTTTTAGATTTTTCTGCATTAAAAATAAGTGTGTGATTTTCATTCTTAAGATGCCTGTTTTCATCTTCCAATAATTCAATCTATTTGTTTAGTTTTACTGACTCAGTTTTGAGAAATGAATTAATTTTTTCCAACCTATCATTATCTGAGTGGTACTGCTGAAGGTCATTGATCAAATGAGTATTCATCTCTAAAGTTTTGTCTAGATCCATTTGCAACAATTTATTTTTATTTTCATTGATTCCAAGTCTTTTGAGGATATTGATGTTATGCATATGGAGTTGATCATAGGCATCTTGTATATTATCCTTTTCTTCCTCTTCTTCTTCTTTCTCATCATCTGATGGAGATGTCCCTTTGGCTCGTGGTTCATCAATTTCCTCAGTTTCCAAGGGAATGTTTGTAGGTGTGGAGGCCATGAGTATTTTCAAAGATTTCTAGTCTCCATCACTTCTGAATCACTGAAATCGGAGTTTGATTCTTCAGTGTCATCCCAAGTGGCTGTCATGGCCTTTCTCTTAGTCTTTTTGGTGGGACATTTAGTGGACAAGTGCCCAAATTTCTAGCAACTGTAACACTGAGGCTCTTTGGACTTTTTAAGAGGTTTTCCTATATGGCGCTTGTTGTCCAATTTTTTGCCTTTGTAGTTGAATGGTCGGCCACGGTTTTTGTTAAAGAATTTCTTGAACCGTTAAGCCAAGAGAGCACTTCCTCATCCTCATTTTCTCTTTCACTCTCTTCCTCCTCCTTAATGGCAATGTGTTTTGCAGCTTTGAGGGCATAACTTTTAGATTTGAGGGTTGGTTTGAAGTGTAGTTCAAATGTTTGTAGGGAACCTACAAGTTCTTCTACTTTCATTTTGTCCATGTCTCTACACTCTTCGATAGTTGTTACTTTGGAGTTAAAACGTTCCAGTAGGGATCTTAGAATTTTCCTACAAATTTTTGAGACCAGAACTTTCTCTCCCAATCCACCCATGGAATTACAGATGATGTTCAGTTTTGTAAAGAATTTCATAAATGTCTCATGTTCCTCCATTCTGAGATGTTCAAACTGTGATGTTAGAAGTTGTAGCTTGGATCTTTTCACTATGCTAGTTCCTTCATGGGTTGTTTCCAGCAAATCTCATGCTTGCATTGATGTGTTGCACATACTGATTTGATTAAAGACTTCTTGGGACACAGCACAGTAAATAGCATTCATTGCTTTTGCTTCAGATGTTTTTCTCTCTTTACAGTATGTAGTCCACATTTCTTTGGATTTAGGTTTGGAAATAGTTGTGCCATTTTCAAGTACTATTTAATCAGTTGGTGACACATATCTAGTTTCGATTATGTCCCAAATGTCATGATCCAAAGATTTCAGAAAATAGTGCATCCTTGCCTTGTAATATGCATAGTTTGAACCATCAAATACAGGAGGTCTGGACACAGATGAGCCCTCCCCTTTGACCATGATTCCCAACTTCAGTCAAGATCACTCTCTAGGTGGTTAAACCCTTAAGAAACACCCGGTCTGATACCAATCGAAATTACCGTAAAGACTGCTATAGTAGAAGTAGGAATAGGTCAAAAGTGTCCTAGAGAGGGGTGAATAGGACTTTTATAAAACTTTATGCCAATTTGAAATCCTATTAACCTAATCTTGATCTTATATGCAACCATCAAGACATACTCATTTCAACTCTAATGACTTCCAAGTCAAGTAGAGGATCCAATCACAAGACTACTCAATATTTAAACAAGATATAGCAATTAGTTTATGATGATGGATGAACTATGTGAAAGTGTGTGGGATGTGATTCTTATCAGCTCTAGATTATTGTAACGCCCTGAAAATCGAGGGTCGAGCAAAGCTCTGCTCCCGAGTTCCAACGCATCACTTATGCAACATAGATAATGATGATTATGATGAGTGCCTTGAAACATGAATGGGATTAGACCAAAACAGCATATCATACTCCAGAGATAGTTAAATTAAGCAAGCGGAAGACTATGATAAATAGATAAAATTTATAAACTGTTGTAAGTCTTTAGAGTATGAACATGTTACCAGGTTAAATCTAGACATGTATACACCAAAAATGAACAAAATGAATATACATGGGTGTTCTAAAAGTGCAAACTAAAGTGTAATGTCATCTAATCAGCAACCCTGTAATCCCATCGATCGGAAGATGGTCTACATAGACCCGCCTGATAGCTGCACACAGGACGAACCCTTCTCATCATCATAAAAGTCCGGCTCCGCTTCACAAGCATCGCCATCATCTGAAACTAAGACAGGGCCTGGTTGATGTGTACAACACCGTCCCGTAACATGGGAGTGAGTGATCAACTCAGTGGAACTATAAAGCAGAGGTTAACATGTTATCAACTCAATCAAGCAATAATGATAAAGTAGTACAATCAAACATTCCTAGATACTCTTATTAATGCAAAGATGAAATGTGTTCATGATGTATGCCCTCACCTACACTCCCTCGTATGACACGATCTTACGGTCGCGACATGCTTTCTTCCCTCTGTACTCTTTAACCCGGGGCACATGCAGTGCGATGTTATAAGCATGATTACCAAGTTTTTATTAGTCCTTTTCATACAGCAGGATTGGGAAACTAAGGTACTTCCCTTATATCATTTTCCAAATAATGATCCATTCTAGGGTCGTTAGTCCTAGTAAATCACATATGATAAGCAAGTTATAGGTCACTACCACCAATGCCCTACCAACTGGCAGTCTATTTTCGAAGGCTCGTCGACAACCCGACTGGGGACCACAGCCAGGCTGCACCGGAGTAGGCCTATTTCATACTCTAGTGCTACGGAAAGACTCATCGCCTCTATGCAGGCCCAGAGTATGCTCAAGGTCACTACAAAGGGCTTGTCACCAAATCGGTGTAGGCCGACAGCTCGAATACAATGTCCCATACCACCGTATTTAGCTCACGAGTCTAGTTGCTCACTAGTCACTACAGGGAGGCTCGTCGCCCCAGCGTAGGCCGATAGCTCGACCACGATGTCCCATATCACCATGCCCAACTCATGAGTCTTAGCGGATCGAGGTACCAAGGTTAACAGGGTGTCCACTGGTGAGTTTGGTACCTTAGGTTCAAGCAGTAGCGTCCAAACATGGTGAACATACATCAGGTCAATTGGGTTACTTGACGAGCTCGACTAGCCCAAGTGCACGACAAGTTGAACGACATGAAGTGCATAAGCACTTCGTGTGGCCTAACCACTGTCGACAACCGAAGTACAGCTCGAATTCGTCGAACACATCCTCTGTGGCAAAACAACATCATCCACCAATCTAGGACTGTTACCGATTGCCTGGACTAACGATAGCCCCAATCGCATTCAATTACAATAAAATATCCTAGAAGATAGTTAAAGCAGTAATGGATCAAGATTTCAAATCATACAATCAAAGGTCCGATATTGTCCTCCTTAGGGCTGCCAGGGCTGTTGCACGGAATCGTTACACTACTCCCCCATCACCCTTCATGGATTTATTTTTGCATTTTATGGAATACAACTTAAACATGGATTTATACATATGCATTATATAGATAAACAGACACTATAGCATACGATACGTGGAGAAAATCATACACATAGTTAAGGTTGTTGGGAATCCTATCTCAACACCCATATAAATTACAATTTACTAACTAGTTACTCATTCACACATTTTTACAAACACTTAGACTGCATATATCGACATACATAACATATGTTAATTATAACCTATACTTGGACAGATCCTTTCAACAAGGAGTTGTCACATACACAGCAGTCATGTAATTGTATCCCATAGACACAGCAAGCAATAATCATAATCCCATATTCATTCAGTTATTTCAACAAACACTTAGACTACACACTATAGCCTACATGACGTATGTTGGCCGTAACATGTATTTGGACAAATCCTTTCACCAAGGAGTTTTTACACGCATAACTAGTATACACATATGGCAATTAATCATGGCAAGCACAAATCTGAATTTTATATGTATACGGTATTTTCTACAAATACGAGGAATACAATATATTCAACCTAGCTAACGTATAACTGAAAAATAAAATGGACATCACTTTATGCATATGAAATAGCACCTACGTCAAAAATAAATATTAATCAACATTGAAAGCCTTGAAAACCATAACCTATACGTCTATAGTCCGCACCTTACACCGTAGAAGCGTAACGAATTCGACAGAGACTCTAAGTCTTCGTCAATGATGGATTGACTACCTATAGCACGAGTTAAGTCAGCTATCTCGCCACTTGTAATAGTTGAAACCCTAGAATAGATTAGGGTTAGATTTTCTTACCTAGGAACGAAGTCAGAATCGCCGGAATAGCGATTTGGTAGTGACGGATAGGCATATAGAATAGCAGGGATCGAATCCCAGGAGGGACTCCAACTTTTCTCTCACTTTCTCTCTCTTTACTCTCTTCTCTCCTAGGGTTTTTCCCAAATTCGTATGGAGTGAATGAGAGAGGGTTTAAGGTCTTTATATAGGCCTAAAACTGATGGAAATGGCCCCAGGGCCAAGGTATACTTAGGTTATAGCCAAAGGGAGTCGTGTCAGCTCAACGGAGCACTTCCGGAGCCCCCCCTTAAGCCAAAGGTCGGACTTAAGCTCCCTGACCGTGGATCTCGATTGAGTTAAGTTTTCGTTCCAATCGAATTTCCAGATCGCATGTGGCGGACCAGTTTTAGTTCAACAGTCACCGAAACTCGATCAGGGTTACAAGTACACTGACCTGTGTATGAAATTTTCCCTGATCCGAAGGTGTATTAGGGTCAAATTCTGACGATCTGATTGCTTATATCTGGCACGCAAGCGACAAGTCTCAGATTACTTAAATTAGATTTAATTTCTAAAGAAAACCACGTTTTCTCACACTCTTCACTCCGGGCTCAAGCAAATAGCCCCGGGACACTATTTGGGTTTGATTTCCGAGATGGTTGTTAAGCCCAGCAAGGTGGTCCTAAGTATATAATTTCGTGGTCATCGAACTTTCGACGTGCGGTCCAGATCCGATATGGAGTTTCAATGTGCTCCCGAGAGCAGCTGGGTAATGAGATTGATCCTAGATTTTAGGGTGACCTAGCATCAATGATTCTACAAGTTTTTTGTCTTGCAGATCATATTTAAAGTGGATCAAGCGAATTTCACAACTAATCTAGTTTAGCACTTAGTTAATTCTGTCTAATTTCTAAAGGATTTAGTCCTGAGTGATTTCTGCCTGTGGTGGTAGTCGAGTCCTTGTACGAAATTTTTTCGAGGTGTTACAAAAGGGGATTTGAAGCTTTAGGATTGAGTTCTGAGAAGTCATTTAAAGTATTATGATCGACTCATTGCCCAAGGACGTCTAACTCCAGGTTGGCAAAAATCCAGGGTGTTACAATCTACCCCCCTTAAAAATAATTTCGTCCCCAAATTTGGCTAAGGGTAATGAGTAAAGATTTCATTATTTCTTTTACCTAAGTTTTATTAACTTCAAGTTTATATGCATGATAGGGTATATACTATCAATGCTAATCTGGCTCATTTTAGTCTACCCTCCTTAAATTTGTTTCGCCTGCAATTGGCTAAGGCTTCTATTAAGTTCGTATTCAATGAGCACGGTTGTAGATGCACTGACCTTGGCTATTGTAGGTTTCAATTTGTACCCATTGTTAGGCCTATTCTTTAGTATGAATTGGTTTAGCACTTGGACCCTAATTGCTTTTATTCCAGTAACTTCAACATTGACTTTCTAAGGAAGATTCAGACCCTATTTAGTGACCTATCCCTATGTACCGCCTGGATCAATTTCTTTCGATCCTGGGCTAGGGGGGTGGGGGTCCACCACGCTTTCGCTGCACCACTTTGATCAAAAGGATGTATAAACCGGCTTAACTAGATTAGACTTAAAATGTTCTACCCCGCTTAAAAATTATTTCTACTCTCAAGGCTCAAGAATCTGTCCTGATCCGTATGTCGGAACAAGGTATAATTTAGAACCTATCCTTGACATGAAATGGGAAATGACCTCCCAATACATTGGTCTTCCTTCCATCAATGATGTGTACTACAGCATTGGTACCTATGGTTGTAGAAAGGAGCTAAAATGATGGGGGTTGTAGTTGATTTCAGGGACAGGTGTGAGTTGGTGGCAAGACGACTAATCCTACCAAAGAAGGACCTTTGCCACGGTCCCGACTTACCTTATTTAATCATGTCTAGCTTAACAAGTAGGCTATCTGTCTAAGTTCATATGCACAATATGTAAGCCAACATGGCATATGATTTGGGAACTAATTCCTAACTTTTTGTTGCCCATTTGAGAAATTCCTTGGGCCTAAAGAGAAAATCTCTATTGGCTATATGTTCTTAACACTTCTCAAAGATGAAATAATAAACTTTTAGTTGCAAGTGGTTGGGCCAACACGGAAGGAAAGTTGTGTAGTAGGTCTGAGTCGGATACATGGACCTTCTACCTAGCCACGACAGAAAGTTTGTCGTATCAATTCTTAATCCTCGTTGATCCCGATATTCTACTTGATCAGAGCATTGAGTTCATTGGTAACTACCAGGATTGAGAATTCGATTCAAATCGCGAACATTTCACTTATATATAGTTCTCTACTCTGTGTTCCCGATTGTAATAAGCCCTTGAGAAGGCAATTCTAAAGGGTGTGTTGATTTGTCCTAACGTTCAATCCAAGGGATATATATAAGTTTTTCCTATGTGTGAATAGTTTCTAATCAAAACAACTTTTCTAAGAGTTATTAACTAAGTCTATCTTTCAATTGTCTTAGCATAATTAGTGTTTTACATTCCTTAGTATAACCAACCAATAGGTGTAATCCAAAGTCTATGCTTATACGCTAGATGATTTCATACCCTTCCTAATACAAGAAATTGTTTGTCGCTTAGGGTCAAACGTTGTCTGATTGGAATTGAGTTGCCTGAACTTGAATTCAACTACACTCAAGCACTACACACATGCTCATACTAGCTAAGAAGGTCCTAGGGTTCACATTATTAATTTGTTGAATCTCCTATACTGCCAGATTTGTTTGTAAAATCTAGGAGTACCAACTCTAGGTCCAAAACTCTAAGGGCCTGTTTTGCCAATAGTATTAGGTTGTATTAAATGGATTGCATTGCTAATCTCACCTCAGGATTGGGAATGGCATGTTTGGTAGGAAGGTGGGTTGGGATTAAAATTAATTTTTATAGGCTTTGGAAAATGAGCCTTGTGTTGAAAAGTGTGAGATGGGATTTCCAAACCCCATAGTGATGAATTTCCAAGTGTAATTTGAAAGAAAATCCAGGGATTTACTTTTAATTGCATACATTCCAAACATGGTATTGGAAACCATGGGATACACCCAATCTAGGGACAAAACCTTACACATACATTTATTGTTACTTTTACAATTCCATCTACCTTAACCTCACCGAATGCAGTTGGCCGAACGGCCCCTAAATGTCTCAACACTTGGAGGATTGTGAAGAAGACGGTGAAGACAGGTATGTAACAAGGAAGAAGAAGAAGATATGAGAATGGAGGGGAGATTTGAGAGGGGAAATCTGCAATCTTTGGAAAAAAAAGAAAGCTTGAAGGGGTGTCAAATGAGGGAGGGGGCTAACAAAGTGATAAAATCACTTTTAAAGTGATTTGGTGGGCCACACGGCGTCCTACCATGGTTGGCCCGACCGACCCGACCTCTAAAATCAGCAAGGCCTCGCTGAACCAGCGAGGTCCTCACCGGCCGCTGGACAAACCGGCGATGGCTCGCCGGTGGGGCGAGGCCCTCCTGCCCCCTAGACCGCAAAAACATGTGGGACCCACTTCGGGTCCCCCCGGACTTGCTCGATTAAGCCCCCGACTCCATTTTGAGTCGTTTCGGGTCCAATTTTTAAACCGGAATGAGTTTATTTGACGTGCAATATACAATTTTGGGGTAAGAGACGCTAATCTATCCAACTAACCTATTTATTTTGTTATATTCCAAAAGGTTAAGGGTCAAAAACCCATTTTATCTATTTATTTACTATTTATAGTAAGTTTTAGTTTTAGTATTATTCTTCATCATTTATACCCTATGATTGGTGTGTACAATGAATGTGCTTTGAAAAATTTGAAGGATAGGATGGTGAAAGGTGAGATTTCGAAGAAAAATGGTTAAAAAGGGACTTTACGCTTGGGGATTGAGTTCTGGAAAGTTAATAAGGTGTTGTGATTGATCCATTGCCTAAGGACATCTATTTCGAGGTTTAGAATTTGTCAACTAATGATTCAAACTTGTCAACTGACGGCCTAGAGGCGACTTTGGTCGATTCATGTGATCAAAATGGTGTAAGTCTCCTTGTAATGCCCTGAATCAAAGTGCGTTAGAGTACGTCGTGTTACCATAACCCAGGTCCAGTTTAATCCAAATCATGCTCTGATACCATCTTGTAAAGCCCTGAAAATTGGGGGTCTAGCAAAGCTCTGCTCCTGAGTTCCAACGCATCACTTATGCAACATAGATAATGATGATTATGATGAGTGCCTTGAAACATGAATGGGATTAGACCAAAATAGCATATCATACTCCAGAGACAGTTAAATTAAGCAAGCGGAAGACTATGATAGATAGATAAAATTTATAAACTGTTGTAAGTCTCTAGAGTATGAACAAGTTACCAGGTTAAATCTAGACATGTATACACCAAAAATGAACAAAATGAATATACATGGGTGTTCTAAAAGTGCAAACTAAAGTGTAATGCCGTCTAATCAGCAACCCTATAATCTCATCGATCGGAAGATGGTCTACATAGACCCGCCTGATAGCTGCACACAGGACGAACCCTTCTCATCATCATAAAAGTCTGGCTCCGCTTCACAAGCATCGCCATCATCTGAAACTAAGACAGGGCCTGGTTGGTGTGTACAACACCGTCTCGTAACATGGGAGTGAGTGATCAACTCAGTGGAACTATAAAGCAGAGGTTAACATGTTATCAACTCAATCAAGCAATAATGATAAAGTAGTACAATCAAACATTCCTAGATACTCTTATTAATGCAAAGATGAAATGTGTTCATGATGTATGCCCTCGCCTACACTCCCTCGTATGACACCATCTTACGGTCGCGACATGCTTTCTTCCCTCTGTGCTCTTCAACCTGGGGCACATGCAGTGCGATATTATGAGCATGATTACCAAGTTTTTATTAGTCCTTTTCATACAGCAGGATTGGGAAACTGAGGTACCTCCCTTATATCATTTCCCAAATAATGATCCATTCTAGGGTCATCAGTCCTAGTAAATCACATATGATAAGCAAGTTATAGGTCACTACCACCAATGCCCTACCAACTGGCAGTCTATTTTCGAAGGCTCGTCGACAACCCGACTGGGGACTACAGCCAGGCTGCACCGGGGTAGGCCTATTTCATACTCTAGTGCTACGGAAAGGCTCGTCGCCTCTATGCAGGCCCAGAGTATGCTCAAGGTCACTACAAAGGGCTCGTCACCGAATCGGTGTAGGCCGACAGCTCGAATATAGTGTCCCATACCACCGTATTTGGCTCACTAGTCTAGTTGCTCACTAGTCACTATGGGGAGGCTCATCGCCCCAGCATAGGCCGACAGCTCGACCACGGTGTCCCATATCACCATGCCCAGCTCATGAGTCTTAGCGGATCGAGGTACCAAGGTTAACAGGTTGTCCACTAGTGAGTTTGGTACCTTAGGTTCAAGCAGTAGCGTCCAAACATGGTGAACATACATCGGGTCAATCGGGTTACTTGACGAGCTCGACTAGCCCAAGCGCACGACAAGTTGAACGACATGAAGTGCATAAGCACTCCGTGTAGCCTAACCACTGTCAACAACCGAAGTACGGCTCGGATTCGTCAAACACATCCTTTGTGGCGAAACAACATCATCCACCAATCTAGGATCTGTTACCGAATGCCTGGACTATACGATAACCCCAATCACATTCAATTACAACAAAATATCCTAGAAGATAGTTAAAGCAGTAATGGATCAAGATTTCAAATCATACAATCAAAGGTCCGATATTGTCCGCCTTAGGGCTGCCAGGGCTGTTGCACGGAATCATACACTTAGACTGCATATATCAACTAAATGGAACTATAAAGCAGAGGTTAACATATTATCAACTCAGTCAAGCAGTAATGATAAAGCAGTACAATCAAACATTCCTAGATACTCTTACTAATGCAAGGATGAAATTTGTTCATGATGTAGGCCCTCGCCTACACTCCCTCTTATGACACCATCTTACGTCGCAGCATGCTTTCTTCCCTCTATGCTCTTCAACCCGGGGCACATGCAGTGCGATATTATGAACATGATTACCAAGTTTTTATTAGTCCTTTTCATACAGCAGGATTGGGAAACTAAGTTACCTTCCTTATATCATTTCCCAAACAATGATCCATTCTAGGGTTATCAGTCTTAGTAAATCACATATGATAAGCAAGTTATAGGTCACTACCACCAATGCCCTACCAACAGGCAGTCTATTTTCAAAGGCTCATCGTCAACCCGACTGAGGACCATAGCCAAGCTGCACCGGGGTAGGCCTATTTCATACTCTAGTGCTACGGAAAGGCTCGTCGCCTCTACGCAGGCCCAGAGTATGCTTGATGTCACTACAAAGGGCTCGTCACCAAATCAGTGTAGGCCGACAGCTCGAATACAGTGTCTCGTACCACCGTATTCAGCTCACAAGTTTGGTTGGTCACTAGTCACTACGGGGAGGCTCGTCGCCCCAGCGTAGGCCGACAGCTCGACCATGGTGTCCCATACCATCATGCCCGGCTCATGAGTCTTAGCGGATCGAGGTACCAAGGTTAATGGGGTATCCACTTGTGAGTTTGGTACCTTAGGTTCAAGCAGTAGCGTCCAAACATGGTGAACATACATCGGGTCAATCGGGTTACTTTACGAGCTTGACTAGCACGAGCGCACGACAAGTTGAATGACATGAAGTGCATAAGCACTCCATGTGGCCTAACCACTGTCGACAACCAAAGTACGGCTTGGATTCGTCGAACACATCCTCTGTGGTAAAACAACATCATCCACCAATCGAGGATCTGTTACCGATTGCCTGGACTATACAATAGCCCCAATCACATTCAATTACAACAAAATATCCTAGAAGATAGTTAAAGTAATAATGGATCAAGATTTCAAATCATACAATCAAAGGTCCGATATTGTCTGCTTTAGGGCTGCCGGGGCTGTTGCACGGAATCGTTACACCACTCCCCCATCACCCTTCATGGCTTTATTTTTGCATTTTATGGAATACAATTTAAACATGGATTTATGCATATGCATTACGTAGATAAACAGACATTATAACATACGGTACATGGAGGAAATCATAGATATAGTTAAGGTTGTTGGGAATCCTATCTCAACACCCATATAAATTACAATTTACTAACTACTTACTCATTCACACATTTTTACAAACACTTAGACTGCATATATCGACATACATAACATATGTTAATTATAAACTATACTTAAACAGATCCTTTCAATAAGGAGTTGTCACATACACAGCAGTCGTGTAATTGTATCCCATAGACACGGCAGGCAATAATCATAATCCCATATTCATTTAGTCATTTCAACAAACACTTAGACTACACACTATAGCCTACATGACGTATGTTGGCCGTAACATGTATTTGGGCAAATCCTTTCGCCAAGGAGTTGTTACACGCATAACTAGTATACACATGTGGCAATTAATCATGGCAAGCACAAATTTGAATTTTATACGTATACGGTATTTTCTACAAATACGAGGAATACAGTATATTCAACCTAGCTAACGTATAACTGAAAAATAAAACGGACATCACTTTATGCATGTGAAATAGCACCTACGTCAAGAATAAATCATTAACTAACATTGAAAGCCTTAAAAACCATAACCTATACGTCTATAGTCTGCACCTTACACCGTAGAAGCGTAACGAATTCGACAGAGACTTTAAGTCTTCGTCAACAATGGAATGACAACCTATAGCATGAGTTAAGTCAGCTATCTCGCCACTTGTAATAATTGAAACCCTAGAATAGATTAGGGTTAGGTTTTCTTACCTAGGAACGAAGTCAGAATCGTCGGAATAGCGATTTGGTAGTGACGGATAGGCACGTAGAATAGCAGGGATCGAATCCCAGGAGTGACTCCAACTTCTCTCTCACTTTCTCTCTCTTTACTCTCTTCTCTCTCCTAAGGTTTTTTCCAAATTCGTATGGAGTGAATGAGAGAGGGTTTAAGGTCCTTATATAGGCCTAAAACTAATGAAAATGGCCCCAGGGCCAAGGTATACTTAGGTTATAGCCAAAGGGAGTCTGTGTCAGCTCAACGGAGTACTTCCGGAGCCCCCCCTTAAGCCAAAGGTCGGACTTAAGCTCCCTGACCGTGGATCTCGATTGAGTTAAGTTTTTGTTCCAATCGGATTTTCAGATCGCATGTGGCGGACTAGTTTCAGTTCAATGGTCACCGAAACTCGATCAGGGTTACAAGTACACTGACCTGTGTATAAAATTTTCATCTGTGGGTGTATTTGGGTCAGATTCTGACGGTCTAATTGCTTATATCTGGCACGCAAGTGATAAGTCTCAAATTACTTAAATTAGATTTAATTTCTAAAGAAAACCACGTTTTCTCACACTCTTCACTCCGGGCTCAAGCAAATAGCCCCGGGACACTATCTGGATTTGATTTCCGAGATGGTTGTCAAGCCCAGCAAGGCAGTCCTAAGTATATAATTTCGTGGTCATCGGACTTTTGACGTGCGGTCTAGATCCAATATGGAGTTTCAATGTGCTCCCGAGAGCAACTGGGTAATGAGATTGATCCTAGATTTTAGGGTGACCTAGCGTCAATGATTCTACAAGTTTTGGGTCTTGCAGATCATATTTAAAGTGGATCAAGCAAATTTCATAACTAACCTAGTTTAGCATTTAGTTAATTCCGTCTAATTTCTAAAGGATTTAGTACGGAGTGATTTCTACCTATGGTGGTACTCGGGTCCTTATACGGAATTTTTTTGAGGCGTTACAAAGGGGGATTTGAGGCTTTAGGATTGAGTTATGAGAAGTCATTTAAAGTGTTATGATCGACTCATTGCCCAAGGATGTCTAACTCCAGGTTGGCAAAAATCTGGGGTGTTACAATAATCATGTTATCATGCTTCATTTGAACATTCAAAGTAAACACAGCAAAAGAATATACAAATAGTTAATCCCAGACACAATCGTTTATAGTGGTTCAGCTATGTGCCTACTCCACTCCTGACAGACGCACTCATCCCTTGAGTGTACCGGATTTCACTAACGAAGGTTTCAAATCAGGTTCACGTCAAACCTTTACAGCCTACACAAGGTTGACTCTAGGACCTACACAAGGTACCTAAACATGCCTATACAAGGCAAACGTTTATGCCCTACACAAGAGCAAAGGTTCTACACAAAGCACCTAAGTTTTATGCCTACACAAGAGCAAAGGGTCCACACAAGAAACCTAAGTTTTATGCCTTACACAAGAGCAAAGGATCCACACAAGGAACCTAGGTTTAGACCACACGGGTCAAGGATCCACATAAGGACCCTAGTTTAGACCACACAGGTCAAGGATCTACACAAGGACCCTAGTTTAAGCCACACAGGCCAAGGACATACACAAAGACCCTAGTTTAGGCTACACAGGCCAATGACCTACACAAAGGACCTGAGTTTATGCCCTACACAAGAGCAAAGGTCCTACACTAAGAACCTAAACATACTCTCGCGTCGAAGGCCTCCTATGAGGGATTGTAAGGGGTGAGATGTACCTATGACCCAATCCTTCATAAGGAATGATCACTAGGGTCTCTGGACTCTAATGACTTATAGATAAGTAGATGAGCCCCGTTCTGCCTGTTGATGAAGACAATCTCCCTTGATGACGGAGATTCTTCAGCTTCCTTGATCCGCAACACTGATGATGCTCCAATATAAGGCAATGGGTTGGGTCAAGGTTATGTTAGAATCTACTCTAATGAATGTTACTCATTTGAGAGACAGATATTCCAAGTTCTTAAGCATTCAAGGGATCCTAGCTCAATAATCTGTCATTAAGATAGTAGCTGGATGATCCTTGAATGAGGAAGTTCATTCGACAATCCACTCTATTGAATGTCAATGATGAGGGTGGATTAAAGGATGAACTCCCATGAGAAAAAGGGCTTAGGGTAGGTGATATGCAATTATTCTCTCAAAGCTCTCTCTCTTTTTCTCAATACAGCAACCAAGAACAAGCTCTCCTTATAAAGGCAAAAAGCTCCAACGGAAATAAAACTGTCAATTTATGACTGAATTCAATGTCATCGAACGTATACTTTCGATGCCATCGAATATTGGTTCGATGATACGAACTCAACTGTAAAACATTCCTGGAACTTTTTGATAGATGATCGATGTCATCGAACTTAATTCGATGTTATCAAGATTTGAACTTCGATGCCATTGAATCGTAGTTTGATTCCTTGATATTATATGTGACTTTACATAAGAGCTTGTTGGACAAATAAAAGGCTAACTACGATGACATCGATTCTGATTCGATGTCATTGAAATTCAAATTTTAATGTCATCGAATCCCATTTCGATTCATCGATCTTTTTAAAAGATATTCCTTGAAAGCTCGTTGGACACTTCTTTGTCCTTTTTCGATGACATCGAGACTTCCTCGATGTCATTGAACTTTGAATATCGATGTCATCGAGGCTATCTCGATTCCTCGAACATTTCCACTGTTTTTCCTCTGAAGCTTGCTGGACATATACTTGTTTGAATTCGATGTCATCAAACCTTTCTCGATGATATCAAAGTTTAAATTTCGATGTCATCGAGTCTCGTTCGATTCCTCGAGCAAATGTCAGAATATTTTCTAAGAAGATTTGTTGGACAATGCTCTAAGTCCTTCGATTTCATCGACTCTCCCTCGATGTCATCGATTACTGAGGTTTAATGTCATCGAAGGGATGTTTGATTCATCGAATATTCTGTCCAAATACTTTGTGGTTGCTAGACATAAAAGGCCTTATTTCGATGTCATCGAAGCCCAAAGTAGAAAACTTAGAACATTTTCCTGTTTGAGAATTAAGTTTTCAAACTTTTAACTCCTATGTTGTTCTAAGGCTTTTTAAGGATTTATTTACCTAGGTTTTTGGGACAAGGGATGTGAGGTTTAATTTGCCTGTGACGAGCTTAGAACACACATCCAGTTGAGGCAATGGCTTGATCGATCTTCATATGGGGCTCACTTGACTCATCTACTCAACCCTCACGCTAATTGACAAACCAAGGCACTTTCAGTTTCCTTCTTGTTTAGTTTTGTGCTAACCACTTTATCTTTTCAAAGACTTCAAACCATTTCATTTTCCTTCTTCAAGTAATATCCTTCTTACTCACTCCTCTTTATTTTCATAGTGTTGAATTGGTTGCTTACATTTTTATACATTAGGGACAATATAAATTTTGGGTCAAGGGGGTGAGATTAGGTATACTAATCAATTTTTTTCTAGTTATTAAGCAAAAACCTTTGAAATTTTTTCAAATTTTCATTTCAAAATTCTCTTAGAAAGTGAAAATTTATGTAGTTGAGTATGTTTTGAGCATTATGATAAGAGGTAGAATTTGAATTATTGAAAATTCAGAACTTGATTGATTAAGCAAACCAGTGGATAAGTTCTCCTTATGAATTAATTGATAGAAAGTTTGAACATCAATTGAGTCTAGCTCACAAAATTACACTTGACTCATTTTCTGTGAAATTACTTGAATTCCTGATTTTAGTATGTGAATTACTAAAAGGAGAATAAGAACCAAGTTTGGAGATCATTATCTACCTAGAAGAATTAAAGAAGGAACCAAACCAACCAGAAAATAGTGAGATCAAATCTGGCCACCTACTATATGTGCATTCAATGAAAAAATGTTAAAAAGAATGAATAAAGAATGAAAGACATCGATATAAAATCAAAAGCTGGAAAATAAGTAAAATAGGAAGATAGGTTCGGAATCAATACTAATAGTGAGTTGTCCACTTTAAAGGAATGAACATGGCTAATATTATGAAAGGAAAATTATCTTATATAAAAATATGAGTTTGGAATCACTGAAATCAAAAGTTTGGAGTTTGATGTTTGAATCCATTCTATTGGTTAGTTGATCAAGGAGTACATAGTTCACTTGTTTACTCATGAGATTAAGCTTTGGGTTTTCTAAGATTTCATGTTTACATCTTTGAATTTTACTCATTTTTATAAGATTGCACAAAATTTTGTTTTATAAAAGAGGTTTAAAATTTGAGAGTTTGAATTATTGCTTCATGCATTATTTGCTTAGGACTAGCAAAATGCTAGTTGGGGGTGTGTTGAGTGTGAAATATTACATAATTTCCCCCTATTGTAATTTGGTTTTATGAGAATTAATATGCTTAATTGAACTTATTCTGTACATTCTCTCTTGCGAGGTGATTTCGGGAGCTTAAGGTGAAATAGATGTTAAAAGCATGGATTTGATTCTCAAGAATTACCAAGGTGAGGATTGGTTCTTGGGTAGCCAAGATTGAAGAATTCAAGAGTCCAAGATCTAAGAAAACAAAGTGAAGAATGAAAAAAATCGAGATTACAAAGTGCATGAATCAGAATTGACAATTCGATGACATCGAACATAGCTTCAATGCCATCGAAGTAAGTGTTCAATGTCATCAAAGGAGGCTCAATCCCATCAGAAATTCAGGAAAAATCAAGTTTGGTTGCTAGACAAAAAGATGCAATTCTCGATCCCATTAAAGACCCCTTCGATCCCATCAAAAAAATGTTTGATGACATCGAAATTATCAAGCAATATGGGAGTTACTTGTTGTACTGTTTCGGATGATTTTCGATTCCATCAAACACATATTCGACATCATCGAAGCTAGTTCAATGCCATCAAAGGTCAGGCGATCTCATAGAAGGACTTATGCAGTGCGAACAATTTACACGCTAAACAATTTCCAAATTCAAATCAAACTCAATGCTAGGGCTTCAATGCCATCGAAGTCCCGTTGAAGGTGTCATTGAAGTTGCGTAAATTGATGTATAGGATTGGCTAAATCTCTTAGCTAGAGCTAAGAAGTGAAACTTGTAGTTTATTTTGATAATTATTTACTTTGATTTAAGTTTATGTTGAACTTCCACTAATTTTCAGTTTGAATGAAGATATATTTTCAATTCTCTATGATTTATTGTGACTGCAATTACAATAGATGATCGGGAAGCTTTAGATATGTTTTTACCTGTTTTGCCATTGTGCGATTGGTAAAATTCGTGATCCACCATCGTTTATGGACATTGCAGTTTACTTACATCGATTGTACACCACTACACAGACCAATGGAATTACGTGTCGACCAAGAAGGTCACTACCCAGAGCACATTACGTCCACATTAAAATATATGAATCACTAAATATGATACCTCCAATACATCACTTGCATCAATGGGGAAAATAAATCGAACCATGGGAGTTTTAGAATTCTAAGACACATGTCCAAGGCATAAAGGAAGGTAGCACAAGGATAACCTAATAAAGGAGAAGAGTAGCATTAGGCTAACTCAATGAAATAAGGGGAGAGGAGCAAAAGCTAACTCAATATAAAGTGGAAACACACGTCGCTCTCAAAATGGGCAAAGGCAAGGCTTGTATCCATCATCCCAAAAATTCATAAAAATTGTCACACCCCAAACTCGGAAACCGGGTTCACAGAATTCTCGATCGCCGAATCTGGTACCGACAGCCTCTATAGTACCCGAATCTCGGCTCCCGGCGCCCATACACCAGATTCTGATCCTGGGATCCTACAAGGAGGATTTTTTTTTTTCAACGTATATTTATCTCGTAAGAAGCATAACCACAAGTTTACTTAAATCATAAAGGCAACATCATCATCACATATCCACTAATATAAATAATTAAATACAGTGCTTGAAAGGGAAATACATATATCGAAAATCAAAGCTCAAGAAGACAGTTGCACGCTCTAAGCTCAACATTGTTGTGACCTAACGCCACCTGCACGTATCTATCATGCATAAGCTTATAGAGAGCTTACAGGGTGGTGTAAGTGTGTGCACAAGGTAAGTGCTAAGGATGCAATATCAGAGTAATGCAAAAATATACTGACAAGTCCGTAAATACCATCATCCTTATCCAGGCTATGCGACGTAAAAACATAATAAGCCAATATAATATACCGAGGAAGTAATGTAGATCAGTTATACAATGAGGAGACATAGTAAACTAAATGTTATATGCTGAGGATGCAATGCAATATGTGGTACAAATGAAATGATCAAGCTGAGGTGTGAAGTCGGGATGACAGTATGTAGTATCACAAGTTATGGGGTCCATCACAAGGGACTTCTATCCAAACTAGTCTCATACCTAAATTTGGATAGCCAGCCTCAATGTGGTAAACTCCTGATCTCAAGTTAGTCGCGCACCCCAACCAAAATCCTAGCCATTGCGAAGGTATACATAATAATTAGTTGCTCACCACCAGTCTGAATGGATAGTGAATGAATAAGTAAAATGCTGAGTATGCAACTCCTACTCAATAAGTCCACATATAGTACCATACATCTCTGGGATATCACCGGGGTCTAGTACACTCGACATCACTTGCCGCCCCATCAAGCGCACAACTGGGTAAGTGGAAGAGACCTCACTATCCGCCTACCAATATTGGCCCAGCTCGTCGATAGTGAACCCATTTATGAGCTGGTCGATGCATTGCCTACTCCCTTGAGCGGGTAAGGCCACACCCCCTCCCAATCGACCATGACACAGTGGGAAACACGGCCTACTGTTATACGGCCCTCATATGCTCATACATATCCACTCAGTCTAGACGTTGGGGCATCCTCTGGTACCAAGAGGGTTTAGAGACTTTCACCCAGGGACATCAATAGCACCCCATGTAGAAAAAGATTTTGGGTGTCCCATCTGGCCATCCACGATATGCCTGCGGAGGCTACGGCCCTGATGTCGCTAGGGCTTACGGTGGTCATATCACAAAATGTGAGATGTATGAGTCATACCATCCAGTCATGCATCAAACCTATGCATACTACGTGCTCATGTGAGGCAACTCCGCCTATCAAGGAGTGTCATAAACAACCTGCCCAATGGCATATGCAATAGTCAACCGCATCTTATATCAAACATGCAAATGATGCGTATGGGCATGTAACATGATGCTATGCATGATTATTGAACATAATAATGATTGATCTCACACAATCACAATGGCCTCTCACATCGCAATGGGCCTTATCTAATAACAATGGGTCTCATACAATCACAATGGGCCTCATACCATCACAACACAATGGTCTTCACACATCGCAATGGGCCTCATACATTCACAATAGGCCTCATATCATCACAACACAATGGTCATAACACATCGCAATGGGCCTCATACATTCACAATAGGCCTCATACCATCACAACACAATGGTCCTCACACATCATAATGGGCCTCATACTTTCACAATAGGCCTCATACCATCACAATGGGCCTTACATGGTCACGATGGGCCTCATACAATCACAATGGACCTCACATGGTTACAATGGGCCTCACATGGTCACAATGGGCCTCATACAATCACAATGGGCCTCACATGGTTACATTGGGCGTCAAGTAATCACAATGGGCCTCACATGGTCACGATGGGCCTCATACGATCACAATGGGCCTCACATGGTTACAATGGGCCTCAAGTAATCACAATGGGCCTCACATGGTCACGATGGGCCTTATACAATCACAATGGGCCTCGAATAATCATAATGTTATGCTAACACATACTCAGTGCATATACCAACATAATCGTAATCGATGATCGGCCTATATATATATGGCGGGGTCTATAAAAGGACAACAGATCTAATCCATAATATGAGGATTGATCCTCGACAATGAATATACTAAATCAGATAGCACGAATCCCTCCGTCTACGGTGATGTTGTACTCTCCTCATATCAAAATTTGGGCTTAGGTGGCCCACCTATATTCCTAAGGATTCAAAGCGGGCTTCTTTCGTCATACTATCATATGGCCCGCTAGATGCCCCAGGGGGCCCAAATAAGTCCTAGATGGACTCCAAGATTAAAAGGAAATAATCCTACGAGCAACCAATGGGGGCCCAACATTTAGGTTAACCCAATATGAATAAGTGGGTCATGCAAACATCAATGGGGCCCAATGATTAGGGTCAACCCACTTAGAGAATGATGAGAATAGGCCTAACAAAGGCCTAAGAGAAGGTCACAATGTGGACATTTAACCATCATTGCCCATCAATGTGGACATTTAACCAACATTGCTCCCAAGGAGTGGCCCACATGGAGCCTAACATATAATGGGTCCATGGCCTCACATAAGGGCCTAATACACATAATAATGGGCCTCACATAGGCCTTAAATACATCACAATAGGCCGCATCACATGGGCCTAATACATATCACAATGGGCCTCATACAAGGACCTCATATACATCGCATTGGGCCACACTTATGGGCCTCATATAGATCACATTGGGCCTCATACTTGGGCCTCATATACATCGCATTGTGCCACATCCCATGGGCCTCGAATACATCACGTTGGGCCTTATTACACGGGCCCTATATATATCATAATGGATCTCAAATACGGGCCGCATATACATCACAATGTGCCTCAAGTACGGGCCACATAGACATCACAATGAGCCTCAAATACGAGCCGCATATACATCACAATGGGCCACATCTCATGGGCCTTATATACATCAACGGTGGCTCCCACAGAACTTGTTGATGCTATTACAGCAGCTATATAGCTGGTGTGAGGTGTCCCAGCCAATCAGCTTCCAAATCAGGTGAGTCCCACGTACGTGGGCCACCCCACTTCTCTGTATACAGATATATACTATATTAAATTATTATTATATTAATATATATATATATATATATATATATTTGAACGTCTAGCCCTGGACGTCCTTTTTACGGACGGTCTAGATATGGACCCCATGTGGGACCCACCATCCTTGTTGCTGGATGGTGGAGTCACATGTGGTGATCAAGGTCGGTCCACATGATCTGGACGGTCTAAATCAACACACCTACACAGTGGGGTCAATAGTGAATGGATGGATGGTTTGGATATAACACTTAACTAGTGATCAGGGCCCACAAAACTTGCATACGTCATTACGTTGCTATCCAATTCTTTGGCTCGGCTGATGAAATTTCTTGCTGACGTCAACAGATGGACTGCTCAGATATAAAGCATATATCATGGTCAGCCTCACAGAACTTGCTGACGCCAATGGGCAATAGCAAGCTACTAGTGTGAGGTGCTCCAGCCAATCCACTTCCAGGTGGGTCCACACGTGTGGGGCCCACCTGGATAAAGTTGATATTTATGTTTTCTCTTAATCTGGGCTTGTCCAAACGGTCAGGCAGCAAGCCCATCCACTAGACAGTCCAGCAAGATGGGCCCCACAGGTAGATGGCATGGATAAAACACATCATGGTGGGCCATACACACACACACACCAGGTGGGCCACACACCTCATCATCATTATCACCATACAAAAGGAAAAGAGAGAGAGAGAGAGAGAGAGAGGGACAGTGTAGTGGAGGGACCCCGCCACTATGGGCCCCTCTTTGATTACAACACATACATCAAAATGGGTCCCATCATAAGTGGGCCCTTAAATGAAAATCAACAGTGGATATCCTAAAATCACCCACCTATATCACTCCTTTAGCTCCTTGGAATCCTTGGCCCCTAAGCTCTCTCTTTAAGGGTTGATGATGAAGTTTTGATGGTTGGATGGGAAGATTTGGTGGTAGGAAGATGGATCCTCTCTAAGCTTCTTTTCTCTCCTTAGGATTTTTCTCTCATGGTTGCTTGGAAAATGGAGGGAGATAAGATGGAATGGGTGAGAGATGGGAGAGAGGAATGGATGTTGTAAGGAGAGATGACATGAAGGGTATGGGTTTGGTTGAATTTTGGACGAGAGAGGGATGGGTGGAGAGAGAGAGAGAGAGAGAGAGAGAGAGAGTTGACTTTGGGTAAGGCTTATGTAAGGATGGGTTGTGTACTTGACTTATGATTGATTGATTGATGTGAAAGGTTGTAGAGATTCTCTTAGAATTCACAATGCGCGACATTTTCCTCAAAATGAACGCGGGCCCACAACTCTAGCCTAAGTATCGTATCGGCGCACGAGACGCAGCGTTAGAACCGCGGCAACGGCGCGGTCGCAAGGGTACAAGTTTTGAATCGAGCTGACTCAGATCTATGAGATGCGACTTAGGATCACGCATAAATGCTATCTACATATCGCAGGTTGCCAAAATTTGACGGGGAGAATCGGAGAGTCTATGGAACAGTACGGACTAGGATATGGGCCTTACAAAAATCACATATAATAAAAATCATAAGTTAACCATAATTCTCACAGGGATAAATATCCATAATGGTCCATCAATTAATTGGCATGGAAATCATAGTAATATGAAGGTGTACACAATAAGATAAACAATGTAGAATTCAAATCAAATTAGTGTAAGCTTAAAGGAATTTCTCACCTTAGCCTAAGATGTAAACCCTAGATAGATCTCGATGTAGGAGGGCTTCTACATGAACCACGATGTTGCTCGAGGAAGAGGGAGACAACACATATGTGGGGAAGGAAGAAAAGGGACAGGCATCTAGGCTTGGACATCTCTCTCTCTCTCTCTCTCTCTCTCTCTCTCTCTCTCTCTATATATATATATATATATATATATATATATATATATATATATCTTCCTTGGACATGAGAAAGTGGTGGGCGTAGGATTTTGAGTGGTGAAGGGATGCACGCCCCCCTTTGTAAAGAATTTCTTAAATTAGTTTTAAAAAGATGAGCCATCGATGTCCTAGAGGGGGGGTTAATAGGACGTTGCAAAATAATCAAAATAAAAGCGGAATATATGATCTCAATTGCCCAAGTTATTAAAACCTTGATTCCCAATAATTCATAGGACAACCTTCACTTAAAATATCAGGCAGGACAACGTTATTTCACAAATGTCTTTAAAATCAATCTTTTAAACTAACAAGAGAAGATAAAATAAATACAACATTCACCACAAAGAATGAAATAAATAACATTAACCATAAGGCACAAGGGGTTATAGTGGTTCGGTGCTTTAAAAATCACACCTACTCCACTCCCAAAATTACTACCCTCATGATTTTGCCTTTTACTATTTCAAGGTTTTCACAAGTTCACATTAACAACCTTATACAGTTCCTTGTGATTTTGACCGGCTCACCATAATAAAACCCATTTTTTGATTTTCACAGGCTATCATAAACAAAAACCCACTTTGTATTTTTACAGGCTATCACAAATCAACACACTGAGATTTTCATAGGCTATCTCAGAAAAACCTAAGTGAAATAAAATAATAAAGAACTTATCCTCAAATGTAGATTAGAAGAAGCAGTCGAAGCATGTGGCAGAAGATCTTCTTTCTTGAATGTAGATGAGGCAGTATTCGCTCAACCAGAAAAAGTTTAGGGTTCTAAAGTATTTCAGAAAACGAAAAACCATACTGCTACAGATTTAATTCTCTTAATTCTCAAGTGGAGTAGAAACTACTCTCAAGAATATGATTGAGATTAACTTAAGAAAGGGAATTGAATAAGAATAAAATAAATATATAAATACCGTACAATTGGCTTGATGAGGACTTGAGCTTCTCTATCACTTGCAGAAGGTTTAGAGTAATTTTTCATTGGAGTTTACAATGACAGAAGGCCTCTATTTATAGCCGAAGGGTTTGGAAATTCAGCTAGTGTAAGAATAGGTTCGGCTGGCCAGATTCCACTGAATTCGTTCCAACAGCTATCAGATTGGGCGGCATAAGATTTATCCAAAATTCAGTTGGCTCAAGGTAAAATTCGATTGGCTGAATGTCCAATTCGACTAGCTGAATTCTCACGAAATTCAAAATTTTGCATTGTTAGAATTTGACCCGTACTTCAGTCGGGCTAGCCGAATTTCAAGTTAGGCTAGCCGAACCAAAAGTTAGGCTGGCCGAATTTTCAACAGATTTTGAATTTTATCCCGAACCTGAAGTTAGGTTAGTTAAGGAAGTTAAGCTGGTCGAACCAAAAGTTAGGCTGGTCGAACTTTAGAACACATACACCAAAAGTAACTCAAAATACATGATTTTTATAAAGCACCTATAAGTGCTATATTGTATAAAACACACCTTTGTTTGTCAAATTTCATTTAGACAAAATAGCTTATGAAGTGACCCGTTTAATGTGGATCAAATGGAAAGTTCAAGACTTTACTTCAAGTCAAGAAAGTTCAAAATCTACTAAGTTCAAAACTCTATTGAAATTCAAGTCAAGAAGTAGAAAGTTCAAGTTTTACCAAGTTCCAGATGACTGAGTTCAAGTTTTACTACACTTCTATTAGATGATCAAGCTCCATCTTCAACTACAAGTTCTATTGAAGAATCAAGTAGAAGAACAAATTCCATGAAGTTCAAACATCTCATCTACTTCAATGTTCAGTCTTTTCAAGTATAACAGACCCTAGAAAGACCTTAGGCTTAGGTTCTTTAAAGAAATAAACTTAAATGGGTTTTTATACTTACGTTAAGCTAAATTTCGACTAGTCTAAGCTAAGGTTCGACTAGTCTAAGTTGTGGCTCGACCAATCTAAAGAATCCTCAACAAGTCCTAGTTTAAATTCTAGAAAAATGGATTTTTTTATTACTTATTCGACCAGTCGAGCAGGTTGCTCGACTGGTCGAAGAGAGGCCTTCGATCAGTAGAGGGTTGCTCAACTCGAAGTCCAGCAATTGAATTTTGGCACCCTCAACCAGTCGAAGCCCATGCTCGACCAGTCGAATAGGGCCCTTGACCAGTTGAGCATGGCCTTCGACCAGTCGAAGTTCTGTTTTATCCGATCGTGCTCAAAATTTAAAAATTTGTTGTAACTTAGACGAGTTGAAGAATGTCTTAGATGAGTCGAAGCAACAACTTTTTTGCCTATAAATAGAGGCCTTCTCTTAATCCGGAATTACCAATTCAAGTTAATAAAAGCCTTCATCAAGATAGAGAGAAGTCCCCATTATTGTCAAGTTATTGCATAGTATTTTTAATATTTTTTTAATAACTTTTTGGTTTTAATTCCTTAATCTCCTATTTTATGAATCTTATTCTATAAAGAGAGTAAATACTCTTCTTTGAGATCTTAAGGAATTCAAACAAGTAGCCTTTGGTTTGCGTCTATTTAAAATCAATCTAGAAACTTGAACCCTTGTTTATATGACTGAACATTAAAAAATCTACTACAAGAGAAGCGGTTCTACAAGTTACATCAATAGATACGTCTTTAAGGTGAAGATAAGTATATTCTGCTTTTGTATTTTAGTTTTATTGAGATAACCAGTAAATCTCATTTGTTGGTTTTAATCTCAGTGAGGGGTTTTTGTTTATGATAGCCCTTTAAAATCACAATTGTATCAGGTTTTAAGGTGACCCTGTGAAAACCTTGTTTATAGTGAAAGCCAATATCACGTGGATAGTGATTATTGGGAGCAAAATAGGTGTGGCTGTTTGAGAACAGTTGTTGTACACACCGAACCACTATAACTCTGGGTATTGTGGTAATGTTTACTTTTTGCATTTATGGAGAATGGTTGTAATTTTATTTATGCAAAAGTAGTTAATGTTTGTAATAGATAGCTTTATTTTCTCTTGCTTAGTTTGAGATCTTGATTCTTACAATCGTTCGTGAAATAAGGTTGTCTTACCTAAACTTTATTTTGCGTGTAGGTTGTCTTACGAACTACTTTGAATCAATTTTTCAATACTAGTGCGATTGAGTTTATTTATTTATTTATTATTTCAGCACTTCAATTTTTATTTGGCATAGTCCTATTCACCTCCCCCCCCCCCCCCCTCTACAATTAAGCTCACCTTTTTTAGCACATAACCTAAGGTATTTCTAGGGTTATATCAACTGTTGGTTAACAAAATATAAAGATCATCTAGTCTTGAAATCGAGCGATGTCTTCTTGAGATGATATGCCAATCTTGAGTTGATCTTCAAATCTTCAAACATGTAGAGTAGTTGCGATCTAACCGTACTTACAATCTGATCGATATCACTTTGTCTCATGAAATTTAACAACCTTATATTTATTAAACATATAAGCACTTACAAGTTTCTCATCTTATTTAATTAGGTTTCTCCAATTTGTCTCTTCTAGCGATCTTTCTCTAAATCTAATTCATTCATGGTGATGGAGATGTCGAATCGGGCTAGGGTACACAATTTCATGGTGATTCGAAATTTAAATTGGCTTATCTTGAAAATTCTCGTAACGGGTGCCAAAACAGACCTAATCCCAATTAATGGTCCACGCGTAATGATCAAGGCCTAATTTTAGGAAAATGTGTAGTTAAGATAGGCAAATGATTGGATGAAAGTTGGTGGTTAATCGATGGTGTAAAAGGCCTAAATCTGAAATTTTACATTTTGCACCAAAAGAAAGAAATTGGAGTCAAGGCGTTCATCATTCAATGGTATAGAAACATAGATCGAGGTCTAAATTTTGTATGATCTCATAGCCATATGAAGCCAAAGTGTGGTCCAAATTCGAATTGTAATCGACGATATAAAGTGGGTCAATCGGAAGCTCTAGATTTTAGTAGAGTTGTAAACCTAAAACGGCTAACTTCACGCCTAAAGAAAAGCTACCAAGGTGGGATTCTCACATTTCAAACTTAGTTCATATGATGAAAAATCCAAGTCATTCAAATGAAAGAAAATATCCTACTATGACTACTCATGAGCTTTCTTCACTAGATGGACACCAAAATCAGTGGTTAAGGGGTTGATTTGCCAATTGGGCCACTTTTACCATTATCTAAGGGCTGAAATTCGACATGCATGGTTAATTTATATTACATAGGCATGATATAAAATTTTACATTAAACGGATCATGAAAGCCATGTGATATAGAATTCAAGGGTCTTAGTGTCACGCCCCAAACTCGGAAACCGGGCTCACGAAATTCACGATTGCCGAATCCAGCGCTGATAGCCTCCGTAGTACCCCATTCTCGGCTCCTGGCACCCATATACCAGGTTTCGATCCTGGGATCCTACAAGGAGAATTTTCAACAGAAGTTTGTTTCATAAGAAGCATAACCATAAGCATAACCCACAAACAACAACCAACAACATCACCACATATCCATTATAATCAGAAACTTTGAGTACAATGCATAAGGGAAATACAATGGAGATATCAAAGGCTCCAGAAACTCAATGGCACGCTCCTGACTCAGTGCTGCTAGGGCGTCCTAATGTCACCTGCACACAACAATCGTGCATAAGCTTATAGAAAGCTTAGAGGGTAGTGTAAGTGTGTGCTAAGTATGCGCCAAGTATGCAATGTTAGAGTAATATGGAATGTGCTGGTAAGTCCATGAATGTTATCAGCCGTACCAAAGCTATGTGATGCAAGGCATGAATAGTACCAGCCATACCAAGGCTATGCAATACAAGGCATGAATGATATCAATCATACCAAGGCTATAAGATGCAGGGCCTACATAGCCAAATATCATATGCAAGATGCAACGCAAGCATGTCAGTCCTCATCTGAATCCACATATCAATATGGTTCATCTCTGGATGATCACCGGGGTCTTGTACACTCTATGCCAGCTTGTCACCCCATCTAAGTGCACAACTGGGCGAGTGGAAGAGACCTCACTATCTGCCTACTAATATCAGCCCAGCTCGTCAATAGAAGACTCATTCCTTGAGTTGGGTCAGACTCAGCCTAGTCATTGCCCCCTCCCTCAGGTGGGTGGGCTACACCCCCTTCCAACCGACCATGACATAGTGAGAGACGTGGCCTACTGGTATACAGCCCTCGTGCGCTCATGCATCCACTCAGTCTCGTCGTTGGAGCATCTTCTAAGTACCATAAGGGTTTAGGGACTTTCACCCTGGGACATCTATGGTGCTCCCGTGCTAGAACAAGTATTTTCAGTATCCAATCCTGTCATCCACACTATACCTGCAGAGGCTATAGCCCTGATGTCGTTAAGGTATACAGCAATTGAATCATACAATGTAAGGTGCATGAATCACGCTATCCAATCAAACATCAATCCTGCGAGTACCGCACGCTCATGTGGGACAACTCCGTCTATCAGGGAATCTCATAAACAATCCACCTAATGGCATATGTTATGATCAGTCATTCTTCATAACAAGTATACAAATGATGCACATGGGCATGTAACGTCATGTTATGCTATCATGTACTCAGTATGTCCTACTAACTCAAGTACACTAGCATGATTAACAGATATAATATCAAGATCAGTCCTCGACAGTGGATATACCAAATCTGATACCACAGATTCTTCTATGTACAGTGTACTCTCCTCATGACAAGGATGAGCCTAAGAATAAGGAGTGAGCTTTGTAAGACCCTAGACTGTACCGTTTTGTTGGCTTCTACGGTCTTCCTGGTCGAATTTCGGTAACCTTCGACCCTTAACCGGCATTTGCGCATGACCCTGCATCACACGCCATCAACCCGAGTCGACTTAACCTGAGACTTGCACCCTAACGACCGCACTGTCGCTGCAGTTCCGATGCCGCATCTCGCACGTCGATCCAATACTCTGACCAGGAGATGTGGGCCAGCGTTCAATGTGAGGAAAATACCGCGCGTGCAAATTCTGAGAGAATCTTTACAATATGTCACATCAATCAAGCAACCAATCAATCTCATCATGTCAAGTACATGTCAAGTACACATCACCTCACACCCTTCCCCAAGCAACCCCCAAAGTCTAAAGTTCCTTACACCACCCATACCTTTCTTACACAATCTACCACAAAAGTCAAAAAGTATCTTACACACCCATTACTCACCACATCCATCACTCCATTACTCATCTTTCTCTCTCTCTTTACAACCCTCTCTCTCATTCTCAAACCACTCTCCCAAGCAAGAGAGAACACCAAACGTCCAAGCTCTTCACCCTCCAAGAGAGAGTTTGTATATGGCCCACTTCCTACCCTCCCATCTCAACCATCAAAACTCCATCATCTTCCGTTGGAATTGAAGCTAAGGAGCAAAGGAAGCCTAGGGAGCAAGAAGGAACGGTGGGTGATCTCAGATCTCCACTTATTTACATATTTTATGCTTTAAGGGCCCACTTGTGGTGGGACCCACCTTGATGTAGGCTTTGTATCAAAGAGGGGGCCATAGTGGCGGGGCTGCTCCTTCCTCTCTGTTCTCTCCCTCTCTCTCCATTATTTTTTTTGGTATGATGGCTTGTGGCCTGCTTGATGCATGACCTTATCCACGCCATCCATCGAGGTGGACCCCACTGTTTACATGGGTGGCATGTGCCTTGGGTATAACACAATATCAAGATAATCCAAAACAGGTGGGCCATGTGGGACCCACCTTAATAAGGTGTATATCCACACCGTCCGTCCAAGCAGACACACCAGTGGGAGTAGCTAACAGTGAAGTGTGTGTACTGGAGGTGGGTGTGACCAGCAGTGAAGTGTTAACTGACAGTGAGGTGTGTGTACTGGAGCTGGGAGCGGCTAAGAGTGAAGTGTGCGCTGACAACAAGGTTTATGGGACCCATCCATGCCGTCCATCCATCTGGATGGGCCACACCGTGATGCGTGTGGAACCTCCACCGTCCAAGGACAGTGGGACCCAGATCCGTGGCTCACGTGGTAGACAAAGTGACAGACACCTCGTTTCAATGTTGGACCCATCCAGCTCCATAGCTCAAGTGGCAGACTAGTGAAAGATATCTCGTTCCAACGTGGGACCTACCCCTTTAGCGTGTGCGAAGATCAGCACCGTCCAGACGTCTGGACGGTGGGACCCACAGCTGATGCATGTGTTACATCACAACCATCCAAATATTTTGGGACCCACCATTAGTCATCCGTCCAGGCGCTGACAGCGCTAACCCTCTCACTCCCTCTCACACACGCACACATATACATTTACAGCATTATATAATATAATATTTTATATTATTATAATATAATATAATATTTTATATCATAAATATCATGGTGGGGTCTGGCATGCCAAGTACGACCCCACCATGATATGTGTGTTGTATCCCTACCGTCTACCTGTGAGTGGACGTGGGCCATCATGACGCGTGGGTCTTGCCACACCGTCCAGTACACTGGACAGGTGGGACCCACCATGGATGTATGCGTTTCATCCATCCGTCCATCTGGACGATGGTAGCAAGGGCCCACCACTATCGAATGCGCTGTATCCAGCCATCCATCCATTTGCCTAACTTGTCTCAAGGCTTGAGACTAAAAATAAGACAGATATAATATCAAGTGGGCCTCATGCATGAGACAGTGGGATGAACGTCCACCATTGAAAACCCCTTTGAGTTGCAAGGTTCCAGATCAGAGTGATAATTGTTTTTCCCTCTATATCTAGGTCCTTGTGACCTTATGCACAGACTAGACGGAAATTAAGTGTTAAGGAGGGCCCACTAGAAATCTAACGGTGGAAATCATTGTCACCACTGCCAATTGTGGTATGGCCCAGATGATCCTTTAGATATAATTCTTTTTATTTCTTTTATATGAATGTGCTCTATAATGATCTTTAACATTGATTCAGCCCATTAATTCGATTCGGCCCATTAATTCGGCCCATTGGTTCGGCCCATTGATTCGGGATTCCACCATGATTGACATATGTAATGATGTTTTTGCCGGTTATGCCCTGGGAGCAATGATGGTTTGACGTCCACATTGTAGGAGCAATGATGGTTAAAAGCCCGCATTGTAACTCTCTCAGGGCCCATTGATAGACCCATATGTGTAGTGTGCAGGCCGTCTAGGCCCATCTTCGTTACGAACAAGAATCCATCGCCATATAACATGTTTAGTGTAGTTCCATGAGTCATGATCATATGCATCATATGTATGTTTGATATGAGAAGTAACTGATCATAGCATATGCCTTCGGGCAGATCGTTTGTGGGCTCTCGGATAGGCGGTGGTGCCCCACATGAGAGCACGATACGCACAGGATTGTTGCATGACTGGATAATGTGATTCATGCATTTCGTATTGTGTGACCTGGTTACTATACGCCCTAGCGACATCAGGGTCGTAGCCTCTATGGGCATATCATAGTTGGCAGGATTGGATACTAGAAATCTTGTTATACATGGGGTGCTATAGATATCCCTAGGTGAAAGTCTCTAAACCCTTATGGTACAAAGAGGTTGCTCCAACGTCTAGACCGAGTGGGTGCAGGAGCGTCGAGTGCCTATTACCAGAAGGTCGCGCTTTCCACTGTGTCGTGGTCAGTAGGAAGGGGGTGCGGCCTTACCCACCCGAGTGGAGGGGTAAACCTAGGCTGAGTTTAACCAGCTCGAGGAATGGGTCCGCTATCAACGAGCCAAGCCCGATATTAGTAGGCGGATAATGAAGTCTCTTCCACTTACCTTATTACGCGCGATGGGGCGGCAATCTAGTTTAGAGTGTACTAAACCCCGATAATATTCCAGATTTGAGTTGTATTAATATGTGGACTTAGATGAGAATTTGTATGCTTGAGTTGCATCTTGCATCGCATGGCCTTGGTACGGCAAACATCATTCATGCCTTGCATCGCATAGCCTTGGTACGGCTAACGGTATACATGGATTCATCAGTATGTTCCGCATTATTCTGATACTACATAACTATATTACTACCTTGCGCACACACTTTCACCACCCTCTAAGCTTTCTATAAGCTTATGCATGACCGTTGCGTGCAGGTGACGTTGGACCGCAGCAGCGCTGAGGCTAGAGCGCATGGCAGATCGTCTTGGAGCTTTTTTGTCCATTCTCATTGTATTTCTCTTTATGCTCATTGTACTTATAAAGTTTTTTATCATAGTAAAAATATGATAGAGTTTTTGGTTGTTGTTTGTGGGTTATGCCTTTGATTATGCTTATTACGAATTAAACTGATATTGAAAATCCTCCTCGTAGCATCCCAGGATCGGAACCTGGCGAATGGGCTTTGGGAGCCGAGAATGGGGTTCTATGGAGGCTGTCGGCGCCGGATTATGCAATTGGAAATTTTGTGAGCCCGGTTTTCGAGTTTGGGGCGTGACAGGCTTCCTCGCCCGTTCTGACACGTAGCAAATTGGGTTTCCCAATGGGCCCGATATGCATAAGGTGGGCTCTATGACCTTGGACAAATCTACAAGGCATGATGGAAACACCAACAATTATGGGGGTCTAACGGTTTGGGTTTGCCCACTACGGGAAGATGAGAATGGGCCTTACAATGGGCCTTATAATGGGCCTTAGGTTACAATGTGGACATTTAACCACCGTTGCTCTTACAATGTGGACATTTAACCACCATTGCTCCCAAGGTGTGGCCCATTAAGGACCTATCCTATAATAGGGTTCATATTGTTTATACTAACTAGGAAAATGGATGGATATCATACATCATGGTGGAATCACACATCACAATTGGACCTCATCACATAGGCCTCACACACATCACAATGGGCCTCACACAAGGGCCTCGCATACATCACATTGGGCCTCACACAAGGGCCTCATATGCATCACCATGGGCCTCATATACTCACCGTGGGCCTCACACAAGGGTCTTATACACATCATAATGGGCCTCATACACATCACAATGGACCTCATGTACATCACAATGGGCCTCACACAAGGGCTTCACATACATCACATTAGGCCTCACACAAGGGCCTCACATACATCACATTGGCCTCACACAAGGGCCTCATATACATCACCATGGGCCTCACACAAGGGCCTCATATACATCACCATGGGCCTCACACATGGGCCTCATATACATCACCATGGGCCTCACACATGGGCCTCACATACATCATATTGGGCCTCATGAAAGAGCCCATGATCTAGCGACAATGGGAAGATGGTGTGTGTAACACATGCATCATAGTGGGCCTAACGGGGCAGCCCATGATCCAGCAAAATAGATGATCAACATGGGTGACATATACATTAAGGTAGGCCTCACAGGTCAGTCCTATGGTCCAGAAAACAGATGGACAGTGTGCTTACAACACACACATCAAGGTGGGCCTGGAGAGTGCAGATGGGCCCCACCAAATGGACAGTGTGCAGTAAGGTGGGCCCTACACATACAGCAGGTGGGCCCTGCGTGCAAAGCAGGTGGACCCTGCACATCTAGCAATTGGACGGACGGCGCGGAATGAGACACATGCATCATGTGGGTCCCACCGTCCAGCAAGCTAGATGGTGAGGATATACATCACATATATCATGGTAGGGTCCACGTCCCAGCTGGACTAGACGGTGTGGATAAACCACAAACATCAACGTAGGGTCCACGTCTAGCTGGACTGGACGGTAAGGATGAAACACTTACATCACGGTAGGCTCCACCGTCCAACCTATCTGGATGGTGGATGGTATGGATGAAACATATACATTAGGTGGGTACACACATGTGGCCCACCAGTAGCTCTGATCAAGCAGATATTTGTGTTTTACTGATCGTCCAGGCCTGCTGGATATCCGGCGGACGGACGGCCTGGATGAAATACTTCATCAAGGTGGCCTCACGTCCATGCCCTGGACAGACGACCTAGATAAAATACTTGCATCTGGCGGGTCCCATGTGAGTGGCCCACCATAGTTTTGGATCAAACTGATATTTGTTTATTTTCCTTCAACCAGGCTAGCCCGAAAAAGGGCAGCAAGGTGGGCTCTATTAACTGGACGTCCAGAAAAATCTGGATAGTCTGGATTTGTTAAACACATCAGGTGGGCCACACACATCATCATCACCATAGAGAGAGAGAGAGAGAGAGATCAGCCAAATGGAGGGGCTCCACCACTATGAGCCCCTCAAAATATTCAAACCATACATCATGGGCTTCATGCATGCATGGGCCCTGCATCCAAAAATCTAAGGTGGGGATACCATCCCCACCATGAAATCAGGGTCTAGGTGACCCATCAAGACCATGAGTCTAAACAAAACATCATGATGGGGTCCATGGAGAATGGCCCCATCATGGCTAAGCATGCACCAAGGGTGGGCCATTGGCCACACCCAAGGGGTCAAGTAAGATCTCCACCATTGATTGGTGGGTCCTACATGACCCTAAGCAAGGAAATCAAAAGATCCAAGAAAGAAATTGCAAGAACTACTCCTAACATGGCACCCACCTCAAATCTTCAACTCCTTCCACCTTAAGGTCTTAGAGCTCCAAGAGAGAGGTTTCTAAGGTTGAGATGGGATCTAAAGGGTTGGATTTGGGGGAAATAGAGTTTGGAGTGGCTGGACTTGGAGGGTAGCTTTGGACGTCCAAGCTCTAGCAATGGGAAAAATGAGGAAGGAAAGAGAGAGGGAGAGAGATAAGAGAGAGAGAGAGAGAGGGCTAGGTAGCTTAGGGGCAATCATTACTTGTTGGGAAGAAAGTGGCAATCTCTCATAATGGCTAGGCATGCTAGCAAGCATGATTAGGTAGGTGCTAAGGTAGGGTGATGTCACCCCTAGGGTGACATCCTCCTAATGATGGGATTCTCTAGGGAAAAGTGATATCTGGGATAGGTGGTCCCGCAATGTGCGGTCCACGACCGAAATAGAGCGCGGGCTACATCTCACAATCTAAGTGTCACATTAGCACATGAGACACGGTATCGGAATCGCGGCAATGGTGCGGTCCCAATGGCATAGGTCTAGAGTCAAGCCTACTCGGGTTAACAGGACGCGACTCAAGGTCACTTGTAAATGTTATCTACAAGTCGCGGGTCGCCGAATTTCGACGAAAAGGACCGCGGAATCCTAAGGAATGAAATGGTCACTAGGACACAGGCCTGACATTTGGCTAATGGCATTTTCATAATTATTACTGATATGGGAGTTTTGAGAAATCTAATGATTCTACATCATAATAGGCATGTTTCTAAGACATTCTTGCAATAAAAGTCATATATAAATCATTACAAACAAAGATTTATTCACCAAATTAAGGCAAGATACATATGCGTAACAACATAATAGATGGCCAGATGACATGTCAAAAATAGAAAAACTTACTAGTTAGTACTCTTACCATCTATGCAGGTGGATGTATGGTTAGTTTCGTAAATAAATAAATACGAAATAGGTTTTTGGAGTGATCAAGAGGTAGAACATGTATACCATTATATTCAAGTGACTTGTTCACATATGTACGTTCCTCATATTGTAGTTTTGATGGTTGGTTAAGCATATTTATAGGTGGTCATTGAATGTCATATATTACATAATTCCCCATATTTATATCTTGGTTTTGTGAACATGATCATGCTTAATGGGTATATTTTATATATGTTTATATTGTGAGGTAAGTTCAAGAGCTTGGATTGAAAAGAATATTAAAAGCATGGATTTGATGCTCAAGAATCACCAAGGCAAAGGATGGATCTTAGGAGACCAAGATTGAAGATCCCAAGTCCCCAAGATTCAAGGAAACCAAGTGAAGAAGGTGGAATGTTGATAGATCAAAGTGTAGAAATCTAAAAATCTAAAACATCACTGTCGATGACATCGAACACCCTTCGATGGCATCGAAGTTAAGTGTTCGATGGAATCAAGACCTGATCGATTACATCAAAACTTATATAAAAATTAAGTTTGGTTGCTGGACAAATTGGATGTATTTTTCGATTACATCGAAGCCCTGTTCGATTGCTCGAAGAACTACTCGATAACATCGAAGGCAGTTTGATGGAATAGAGATTTTTGGAGAATTCTGGAGCAACTAGCTAGAACATTCTAAACATTTTCTGATGGCTCGAGGACATGTTCGATGGCATCGAAGGGATGTTCGATGGCACTGCGAAAGGGTGCCATCGAAAGGGTGCAACTTTCAGATCTGATTCAAACTAAAATTCTTCCTTCGATGGCATCGAAGTTTGTTCAGTGGCATCGAAAACATTACGCAGAGTGCGTAAATTTAAGGCGGTTTTCCAAAGTTGGTTGGGCAAAGGCTATAAATATGGGTTCTCCAAGGTGTTTTAAATATGAATTAGGTTTCAAGGAGCAGAGCCAAAGGGTGGAGCAGCCACCAAGGAGCTTTCTTCCTTTTCCTAGTTTGATTTTTTATGTATTGTTTGAGAGAGTTAGTTTCAATCATGTCTATGGTGAACTAAACCTCTTAGCTAGGGCTAAGAGGTGAAGCTTGTAGCATGTTGGGATGATTATCTTGTTTTGATTCTTATTTATGTTGAATAATCATTGAGTCCTAGTTTGATTTGAGGAATATTTCCAGTTTTCTTTAATTTATTGTGACTTCAATTACAGTAGATTCTGTGAAGGCTTTTGATATCTTTTTAATCTATTTGGAGTTGTGGAGATTGGTAAATCTTATTGTTCACCATTATCTCCTGGGCATGGTAGGATGATGGAATTCCTTCCAATCAATGCAATGGATCTTCATGTGTGAACTATCTCAATGAAAGTTCAGATTGTGCTTGAATAGTTTATCTTCCACTAGATAGGATAGGACTTCAATTCTAGTTGTGTCTCTTGAATCGAGTAAGGTAGCATCTTGGTAGCTACAAGTGGATCCTTGGAACCCTAGTTCCCACCTTTTAATTGATAGTTTAAAGTCAACATTATTCATAATTACTCTAACTATTCCAGATTTTAGATTAGTTTCTGATTCTAGTTCTACTTCTAGTTATTTTCAGAATACGTACAAGTTTAGTCCTTGTGGATTCGATCTCGGTCTCACCGAGTTATTAATACATCACAACCCTGCACTTGGGGTTATGAACAGTGGTGAACGAGATAAACAGATTAGAATCTCAATTCGATACATGTACGAGCAAATGTAGGGATTAGGTAGTTGGTTTATTATGATCGGGTTGTACAAAATCAAAGTGGACGGTCAAATATCTTTACCTAACGTTGAATGGTTGACTGAACAGTTGGTTATGATGGACAAGTGAGAATACTTGGATATATGATGATCCTGTCTTAAAACTCAATGGTCGAATGACTTGATATATGGATGAAGATTATTCTTAACGGCCAGATTCAGGTTAGATAATAGATGTAAGGTTAAGATAGGGTAAATTGGTGACATACACATGTATATACTAAATTAAATTTCATAGTAACACTCAAGAACTTTTAATACTCAAGTATTAAAAAGTTTGAGGTGTTATAAGATTATCCCACAATTCCTGCATTTTAAGAGTTTTTGCATGAGTAATCGAACGCCGTGAATAACTATCAACATCCATTCAGCAGACCCATCTCAAACACATACAATCCTAACTGGAGGAACCATCCGAACTTGGAGGAATGGACAAAGAGCTACCCCTCAAGAGGCCCTTTCTCAACTTCTCAATCAAAGGAGACCTCAAGAGGACACGGTTCATAAATTCATGCAAAATCAAGAGCAATTCAACCACAATACGTTACAAGTATTCCAAGATATCAAAATAACTTTGGGAGTGTTTACATTGTCTATTCAAAGAATTGAGTCACAACTAACCGTTAGGGAGAAAGGGACTCTTCCAGCCCAACCTCTTCCTAACCCGAAACAACAATGTGAAGTAAGTGACCTTAGCTCTTCGAACTATATGGAGCAAGATAAGTCTATCACCATTCTCAAGGGTGGAAAGATAATTGATAAGACCATCCCGACGAGGGCTGATAAGCCTAAGGACTCGGAAGAAGCTGGGAGGGATGATAGACCTAGTAATGCTCCACAAGAAAAAGAACCGAAAAGATAATACAAGCCGATTACACCATCCCCCAAAGGTTGATTTCACCAAAACCTCTGTCTAACATTTAGGATATTTTGAAGGTTCTAAAACAAGTGAAAGTTAATATTCCTCTCTTAGATGCCATTAAACAAATTCCCTCATATGTCAAGTTTTTTAAAGACCTTTGCATGGCTAAGAAATGACAAAACATACAAAAGAAAATCTTTTGACTCAGAAAGTGAGTGTCATCCTTAAGCAAGATGTGTCATAAAAAAAACAAAGATCCTAATAGGCCAACCATCACTTGTGTAATTGGGAATCATTGGATTGAGCACGCACTTCTTGAGTTAGGAGCAAGCGTAAATTTAATTCCTTACTTGGTCTATGAACAGCTCGGACTTGGTGAATTAAAACCTATCAGGACCACATTTCAATTAGCTAATTGTTCGGTTCGTATATCGAGAGGAATGATCGAGGACGTGGTAGTCCAAGTTGATAAATTCTACTATCTAGTGGATTTTATTGTTTTGGATACTCAACGCATCATCGATGTGAGTACTCAGATTCTCGTCATTCTTAGCCACTCATTCCTAGCTACATCAAATGCAATCATCAATTGTAGGAATGGAGTTATGAAATTGACTTTCAGGAAAATGAATTAGAGATGAATATCTTTAACATGTGCAAATAACCCAAGGAGGTTGATGATGCCCACGAAGTTAACCTAAATGAATTCTTTCGTAGAAGAAAGAGCCATCTTAACTCTTTACTTTGATGTTGTAGAGATGTGCTTGGTCCACTCCCCTTATTTGGATGATGAAATGATTAGGGAGATGGACGCCTTGCTTGATGCAGCACTGGTACTTGAAATTGACCAATGAAAGCCACAATTTAAACACTTACCCTTAATGAGACATAGTCTCTACCGTTAAGTATCAAGGCACTGAAGTTTGACCTAAAACCATTACCTATTGATCTTAAATATGCTTTACTTAGGTCAAGATGAGACATATCTGGTGGTGATTTCTTCCCACCTAGATGAAGAACAAGAGAGTATGCCCATTACTACTCTCAAAGAACATAAAGTAGCCCTTGGATGGACCAGTGCAAACCTCAAGGGAATTATCTTTTGATTTGCACTCACCACATTCACCTTGAGGATAATGCAAAAACATCTAAACAAACATAATGCCCACTAAATCAAAATATGAGAGAGGTGGTTAAAGCCAAGTGCTTAAGCTATTAGATGTGGGTATCATATACCCAATATCCGATAGCAATGGGTGAGTCCAACTCAAGTGGTTCCCAAGAAGTCCGGGATCACCATCATAGCCAATGTGGAAAATAAACTTGTGCCTACCAAAGTTACTACTGGTTGGAGAATGTGCATTGACTACCAAAAATTAAACATGGTCACAAGGAAAGACCACTTTCCTTTGCTTTTCATTGACCAAATTTTAGAAATGTTAGCTAGTCATTCTTATTACTACTTTTTAGATGGATATTCGAGCTATAACCAGATATAGATAGGCCCTTAAGATAAAGAAAAGACAACGTTTATATGTCCCTTTGGCACTTTCACATACCAACGAATGTCATTCGGGCTATGCCATGCTCCTGCCACATTCCAATGATGCATGCTGACTATCTTCTCAGACAAGGTGGGGCAATTTTTAGAGCTCTTCATGGATGACTTCTCTATGTTTGGTTCATCTTTCAGTGATTGCATTGAAAATCTCAAACATGTACTAAAAAGATGTGAATAAAAGAAGCTTGTGCTTAACTAGAAAAAGTGTCACTTTATGGTTCGCAAGGGAATAGTGCTTGGACATATCATATCATCCAACGGAATCGAGGTAGATAAAGCCAAAATTAATCTTATCTCTAACCTACCTATACCCAAAAGCATACACTACTTGCGTTCCTTTTTAGGACACGCCGGCTTTTATAGAAGAATCATTAAGGACTTTAGTCACATATCCCAGCCTTTTTGTAATCTTCTTCATAAAGACACCCCATTCGAGTGGACTGAGGAATGTCAGAGAGCTTTCTCTAAGCTTAAGGGCATGTTGACTAGCACTCCTATCATGCAACCACTCCACTGGAGTCTTCCTTTTGAGATGATGTGCGACGCTAGCGATTATGCTATTGGGGTGGTGTTAGGCCAAAGAAAAGAGAAAAATCCATATGTTATCTACTATATAAGTAGAACTCTAAATTCTACCCAGATGAATTATTCTACTGCGGAAAAGAAACTCTTAGCTGTAGTCTTTGCATTGGACAAGTTTAGGTCCTACTTGATAGGATCCAAGATCATAGTATTCATGGACCATTCAGCGCTGAGGTACCTTCTTTTTAAGAAGTATACTAAGCCCCATTTGCTAAGATGAATCCTTCTACTCCAGTAATTTGACATAGATATTCGTGATAAAAAGGAGTAGAAAACGTAGTAGTTAACCATCTTTCCAAACTTGTCATATCTAATTCCATTAGATGACACTTATTAATGACACATTCCCTCATGAACAACTTTTTGCAGTATCCTATTTACCTTGGTTTATTGACATTGCAAATTATCTTGCTACAAGCATCACGCCAACACATTAGTCAAAGCAAGATAAAAAGAAAATTTTCACCGAGGTGCGCAAATATATCTGGGATAATCCATATCTGTTCAAGTATTGCCCAAATCAAATCATAAGGAGATCTGTTCCTGACAACAAACATCAAAGTGTCATCTCCTTCTGTCATACACATGTTTGTGGTGGTCATTTTTTAGCTAAAAAGACCGCAACAAAAATTCTGCAGTATGGCTTCTATTGGCCCACTATGTTTAAGGACACTTACGACTTTTGCAAAGCTTGTGAGCAATGTCAAAAGATGGGTGGATTGTCCCAACGAAACATGATGCCTTTAAACCCCGTTCTTACAATTGAGGCATTTGATTACTAGGGTATCGATTTCATAGGATCATTCCCCCAATCATTCAGAAATCTCTACATATTGCTGACAGTTAACTATATTTCTAAATGGGTCGAAGCGATCCCTTGCTGGAATAATGGTCATTGCATGGTCATTAAGTTTTTAAAAGAGCACATCCTTTCTCAGTTCGGAATGCCTCGAGTCATTATCAGTGATGGTGGAACCCACTTTTGTAGATAGGTCATTCGAATCATTAATGAAGAAATATGGCATATCACATAAAGTAAGTACCCCCTATTACCCACAGACAAGCGGTCAAGTAGAAATTTCAAATAGGGAGATCAAGCAGATCTTGGAGAAAACAATTAACCCCAATCGTAAGGATTGGTCAATTCGATTGACCGATGCATTATGGGCATATCGTACCATATATAAAACCCCTATTGGAATGTATCCCTTCAGAATTGTTTATGGGAAGGCTTGCCACTTGCCGGTGAAATTAGAGCATAAGGCATACTGGGCAATAAAGAATTTCAACTTTAATCTTGACAATGTCAGAATGCAACACAAATTACAAATTAATGAACTTGAAAAGCTCCAGAATGATGCGTGTGAAAACTCTAGAATTTACAAGGACAGGATGAAGAGGTTCCATGACCGGAACATTCTTTGAAAAACATTCGAGCCAAACCAAAAAGTCCTCCTGTACAATTCAATACTCCATTTGTTTTTAGGAAAATTGAGATCTCATTGGACCAGCCCCTTTATTGTTAAAACGCTCTATCCTCATGAGGCTATCGAGATAGAAAATCCAATGAATGGTAATGTTTTTAAAGTGAACGGTCATCGACTGAAACCATTCATTGAGAATTTTGTTTCAGAGGTTATGTCCATCCCTCCGAGTGATCCTGTGTATCAAGATTGACCTTCTAGTCTAATGGAGGTCCAGTTAGAATAGGATTAGGTCTATTGCTTTCTTAGAATTTAGGACTAGGATAGTTTGTTTTTCTTTTTGTTTTAGTCTCGTGCTAATCCCTTTAGATGATGAAAACTTCAAACCATTTCAATTCTTCTCCTTCAGGTACTCTCCTTCTTACTCACTCTTTTATTTTTATTATCTCATGTTACTTTGATTGCTCATATATCTTTTACATTAAGGACAATGTAGAATTTAGGTTGGGGTGAGATTAAGTAAACTAATCAGTGTTTTTCTAGTTGTTGAGCAAAAATCTTTGAAAATTTTCAAATTTTCAATTCCAAAATTCTTTTGGAAAGTGAAAATATGTGTAATTGAATATGTATTCGAGTATGATGATGAAATATAGAATAAATTTTGAAGTTCTAGAGTTCATCTAGTTAGTAAACTTTGGAATGAGCCCCTCTAATAAACTGATTGATAAAAAGTTTAAACATCAATAGAGTCAAGCTCATAAATCATATGTAACTCATATTTTCTAAAAATAACTTAAATTTCTGATTTTAGTATAATTACTGAAAAGTGATATGAACTAAGTCTTGAGATCCTTTTCTACCTTAAAAATAATGAAAAAGAAAAAAAGAACCAGCTAGAAAATAATGAGATCGAAAAGGGCTACCTATTATGTGTTTCAATGAAAAATCTGTGAAAAAAGAAGAAGAAGAAGAAGAAGAAGAAGAAAAGACTAAAGGTAGTATGAAAACCGTCGATATAAAACTGAAAAGATGAAAAATAAGAAAAAGGGAGATGGGTTTGGAATCAGTAACTTGTGTTGATCCGATACTTTGAAGTAATGAACAAGGCTAACATTATGAAACGAAGTTAACTCTTATGGAATGTGAGTTATGAACCACCAAGCACATTGGGAACTTAATGTTTGGTTGCATTCTACTAATCAATTTATGAAAGAGGACTTCATTTGTTTACTAATTATGTTAAGCTCTAGATTGTCACTGTTTTATTCTTACATCTCGGAATTTTACTTATATATGCTAGATTGCGTAAAATATTATTTTCTGAAAAACGTTTGAAATTTCGAAGTTTGAAAGATTGTTAAATGCATGTTTTTCTCAGGACTAGCAAAATGCTAGTTGGGGGTGTGTTGAGTGTGAAATATTGTATATTTTTCCCTAGTTATACATTGGTTTTATGAACTTGATAATGCTTAATCGATCTATTTATACATGTTTTGTCTTACGAGGTGATTTTGAGAGCTTAATGTGAAAATGATGCTAAAAGCATGGATTTGATGCTCAAGAATTACCAAAGTGATGAGTGGATCTTTTGAGGTCAAGATGGAAGATTTCAAGAGTCCAAGATCCAAGAAAACTAAGTGAAGAAAGAAGAAATTCGACATTGCAAAATGTAGAAATTTGGAACTGCTAACCTTGACAGCTCAATGTCATTGAACACAGCTTTGATAACATCTAAGTAAGTATTCGATGTCATAGAAGGAAGCTCGATCCCATCAAAAAAATTGAAAAAATCAAGTTTGGTTACTGGACATATGGGTACAATTCTCGATGCCATCGAGGACCTGTTCGATCTCATCGAAGACCAGTTCGATGTCATGGAAGCCAGTTCGATGACATCAGACAAATTAGAGAAAAATCGATTTACTCACTGGACAATTTTGGACATTCTTTGATCCCATTGAAGATATGCTCGATGACATCAAAGCCAGTTCGATGCCATCGAAGGTTGGGCGATTTCATCGAAGGACTTATGCAGACGGTTGCTGACAGTTTCCAAATTCAAATCGAACTCTTCGATCGGACTTCAATCCCATCGAAGCTCCCATCGAAACTGTGATACCTACGTAAATTTGAGGTGGTTTTAAAGGCGGTCTGAACAAAGCCTATATAAAGGGATTCTCTGAGTTCTTTTAAGCATAAATTAGGGTATGAAGAGTAAAGTAAGAAGTTGTGGTGCTTAAAGGAGTTCTCCTTCTTCTCCAATCTTCTTCTTTTAATTAGCTTTTCATGTTTTTCTTTAAGAGTTTTACTTCGATCAACCTTTTGATTGGCTAATCTCTTAGCTAGAGCTAAGAATGAAGCATGTAGTTTATTTTAATGCCTTTCTTACTTTGATTCAAGTTTATGATCTTCATGTTGAACAATTCACAGTTTGATCGTTTTAATATAGAGGTATTTTTTAATTTACTTGATTTATAGTCGACTCCAGGCATGGTGGATGCTTAGGAACTTCCTGAATATTTTCTTCTCTATTTGGTGATTATTTGACCTGTAGAATTCTCTGATCTACAAATCGACTAAGGACATGATAAATGCTTTGAACTCTCTACAATCAATAGAATAAGACGGTTATATGGAAACTAATACTATGAATGTTCAGATTATATTTGAATGCTTGTAATAATTTAATTGTTGAATCTTCTGACATATATTAGGACTTTGATTCCAGTTGAGTAATTCATATTGAATCAAGTAAGATGGCATTAAGATGACTGCAAGTGGATCCTTTGTGCTCTAGTTTTCATTATATTGATAGTTTAAATTCACAATAATATTTTTCTCAATTCTCAGATTTAATTTAGTCTCTGATTCTAATTCTTAATACTTTAAAAAAAAAAACACATCCATATACAGTCCCTGTGGGTACGACATCGGTCTCACCGAGATTATTACTACATCGCAAACCTGCACTTGGGGTGACAAGCAAACAAGGATTCACATATATGGGCATTCTAGATGTTGGATGTTAAAGGACAAAGTATTTACCTGTTGAATTGGTGTTTATGCTTTAGAGAATGCAAGATGTTATGTTCTTCATCAATTGGACTTGGAACACTCGTTAAAGTGATTAATCATGATGAAGAAAGTATAGATCTCTTTGTATGAAAGCCTAAGAGTGTTGAGAAGTATTGGGACACATTAAGGCTTCTAATTCACTCAAAACCATAATCTTTACAAATATCCAATATATATATATATATATATATATATATATATATATATATATATATATATATATATATATATATATATATATATATAATGGCTAGCTTCAATCGAGCGAGCGACCCCTTCAATAGATCAAATTTTATTCGATAAAAAAGTAGAAATCTCGCTAGACACTTTCGCATACTTTTGATCGATCGAGGTTTCTCTGAAACAAGGCAAAAAACTTGTTGAATGATTTAGTGCAACTTCGGTCGATCAAGCAAAGGGCCTTCAATTGATTGAGGATTGATCATACTTGTACATATAGTTTATCTTTATTTTGCACGAGAACTAGCCGGCACAAACCTTATGACTAAGGGTTTTCCTATATGGGATCAAGTAATCTAGGATAGGTTGTTTTGGACCCAAAGGGGTCTAGGGCTAGGATTACTAAGGCATCTCATGTTTTATACATGTTGTCTTTAGCCTTAATGCTTCAAGTCTTCAAGTCTTCAGTCTTCAATGTCTTCCTATGGATGCTCAACCGACTCAAGACACCCTATCTCACGTCATTGACAAAACCGAAGCACTAACACGTGCATTCTACTAGACTTTATGGGAAGCTTATGCGCATTTATTTACATTACAAGTTATGATGGGGTATATTAGTACTGAGGTTGGAGCATGTGCCTACCCTTTTGAACTTTTTTTATACTCTATACTATATAGTGGATGTGTGATATCGTTATGGTACCCTTATGGTTATGCTCATTTACAAAAAAAAAAATAATAATAATAATAATAATAATAATAATAATAATCTACTTATGGGATCTTGCTTCCGGAACTCGGCATATGCGCGCTGAGTGCCGAAATCGGGATACTACAGAAGCTATTAGCACTGGATTTGGAGCTCAAGAACTATGTGAGCCTATTCACTAAGTTTGAGACGTTACACTAAACCCTAAACCTCAAACAATATATCATAAACCTTAAATACTAAACTCTAGTCCCTAAGCCTAACCTTATATGCTAATCCTAAAAGCATAACCCTAATCCATAAAACCCTAAACCACAAACCCGTTGTTATTGGTTTTGCAATACCTTTTAAGGCCAGCCAAAAAAAGGTACATTTGAATTTTTGGAGTATCCACTAGCTTATTAGGCTTTCTTGTATCCATGGTTAGCTAGAGTATGTGGACTTGCCTCGAGGTCAGGAGATCGTGAAATCCCCTGACCTAAATGACTCCCTGTGATTAGCCTGTTATCACAAAAGTTTGGGTAAGGGCCTTCGTTATAGAAGAGGAAGGGGCTAGGCACTCTCTTCTGGCCACACGCCGTGTGGTTTTTACTCTATGGGATATGTTACTTTCAAGAGAATTTAAACATGTTGTGGTATTGTATCTCTAGCCATGATTCGCCTCGTCTTGTAAAAGGATCGAGTAGGCAACAGTATAATAAGTCCCAACCTTACTACACGGAATCAAGTGACCTCGGGTAGGCGAACAAGATAAATAAAAAGATGCATAGAAACAAAATAACTAAGAATACAAATGATGATGATAGATAATATGTTGTGAATGTGTGGAATAGAATACATTCTAAGCTTGATTGAAATGTGAGAAGGAACATATATATATATATATATATATATATATATATATATATATATATATATGGAAAAGGTACTATGCGTAAAGCGGTTGTCCTTACGGTCGAGCTGATGTGGGCCCCACCGTGATTCCGTTCGAAAATCTACTCCCTCAATCAGATGCACCATTCCATAGGGGGCCCACACGGCTGAAAATCAAGTCAATCCGTGACTTTTGTGGGCCACACCATGTACAGAAGTTGAGAGGTGCCGTGCACCATTGAAACATTCAAAACCATTTGTGGGGACCTTTCGAGACGTTTTTTGATGATCAACACCGTCCATCATGTGTGTCCCACTTGGCTGTAATTTTAGACCAAGTTTCAGGTGGTATCCACAACTCAGGTGGGGCCCACCAAGGCTTTTACATGTTTTTGCATGTATACTTATATTTTTCGATGGTATGGCCCACCTGAGTTACGTGGACGGCTTCTTTTGGGCCGTGTGGGCCCACCCCGGGCTCGTGCATCTGGTGGACGGTGTGGATCTTCGAACGGCATCACGGTGGGGCCCACACAACTCGACCTCACGGACGACCGCTTTACGCTCGAGCGCATGGTACCTTTTCCCGTGTATATATATATATATATATATATATATATATATATATATATATATATATATATATATATATATATATATAACAGCCATCTTTTCTTTCTTTTTTTAAAGAAATGGTTAGACATATTTGATTTTTGACCCTACTCCTAATCGGTTACCTTCCGTGTTGATGGATCAAATTTTCAAAGATAGTTTCACTGGGTTGAGCGGGGCCTAGGCATTAACGCTAGGATTTTCGGATGTTATAGAAGACAGTCTCTTCCCTTGGCTCATTTTGTAACCAATCGTTACATTTCCTAACATTTTCTTAGGTTTTTCTCTGCCTCCTTCGAGACGTTCTACTGCTACTTTATGAGTATTGGATGTTAGATTTATAAACTAAAACAGTCGGCTTATTAGACACTAGTCAATTTTTCAGCCATGCAAGATTTGTAAGAGAGAATCCGAATCTCCGGTAATGGAAGGAGTACCAGGATTAGGCGCTACTTGAAACACCAGAATAGGTCCAGTTTGGTATCCGTCCTAAGGCCATATAAATATCCAGATTGATGTCCACGTGGGACCTGAGAAAGGTCCAGATTTGTGAACGAGTGAGTCTAAAAATAGGTTAGATTGGTGACCAAATGGACTGACGTCAGAGATCAGATTGCTATCCAAACCAGTGGCCATTTGGCCCACTAAAAATGTTCAGATTGGTGGACGTCCAGAGTCTACAATCTGACCAGATTTTGACACGTCAGATGGGCCTAGGCCATTTGGGGCATCACAATAGGTACAGATTGGATGCTAACCGGGACGCTAAAATAGGTACGGATTAGACACTAAATGGGATGCTGAAATAGGTCTTTTAATATGGTCAGATTGGACATTAACTGAGAGTAACAAGCTTCTTCAGTTTGGGCACATTAGTGGGCCCACAAAACGTCCAGATTAAGATCCAAAATGGGCCTACTCTGTTGGACAGTTTGAAGCCCAAGTGGGACCATGCTACTGTCCAGTTTGGACGTCTGATGGGTCCCCCAAAATGTTTATTTTGGAGCATCAATGTGGTCGACATTGCTATCCAAATTGGTACCCAAAAGGGCCCTAAGTTAATGTCCAGATTAGTACTTAAAAGGACCCTAATTTAATGTCCAGATTGGTACCCTATAGGTCCACAAACAAAAAAATTGTCTAAAGGATTGTGCATTTGTTGGCCTGAAATGCAATCCATTTTGTGACCATCACATGATCAAAATAATCTAATTTTTACCACAAGGATCACATTTAAAAAAATAAATAAATAAATAAAAACATCAAAATAAATAATTTGACAATGGAAAGAAAAGTTATTGTAGAAGTAGATTAGATTAGAGGCCCACTCACATAGATTAGATGGTGATGATGAGGATGATGTGATGATGAAGAAGTGAGGAGTTTTGTATTTTTGGAAGAGAGGGAATTAAGGGATTGAATGAAGGAGTTACAAGAGAAGAGTGAAGGGGTTTGTTGTGGGTGTGGTGCACGTGTGAGTGGTGTGAACACACATGCGTGGTGTGTACACGTGTCATGTGTGTGAAATATGGTTTGTGTGGAGTGTACATGTGTGAGGTGGGTGCACGCATGTAATGTGTGTGTAGTGTGTGTGCCAAGGGTAGTGTACATGTTCCAAGGTTTCACGAGCATGTATTCATGCAATCATTATCATAAAATGAATAGTTCACATGGATCAAGGCATGGATGGACGATCTAAGGCATGATTATGGTCGAATAATGAATGATCAACATGATGTATGAATGAATAAACATAATAAGGATCAATATATATGCATGATCAAGGGTTAGATGATTGAATATTAATAATCCAACAGTTAGATCATCAAATAAACAGTCTATTAGATGATAGGTGAGATGTAATAAGTAATGCATGGATGATGAGTGGATCAAGTGATCAATCGATGGATCTTCATGATTTAGATTATCTATCTGTCATATGATCGATCAAGCGATAGATTAGATGAGATGATTCAACGATTAAATATCATAATTATGGGTGCCTGAATTGATGATATAATTGATGGATCATCACAATCTTGATGATCAACGGTTGGATCAAATGAACGGTCTGGATCATTTGTAAAAGAATTTCTAGCCCTAAAATTTACTCTAGTCATTACATGTGCGGTCATGTGGACTAAGATATGTATAAAAAAAGCTTAAGTTATTAAGTGCCAGTGAGGTAGTCATTTAGTGTTCAAACACCTATGACAAGACAACAATATTCCAATTAGTCAAATCCATTTGATTCTTATAATCAAATGATCTTAGTTGTTATGAGACAAGTTAGATGGACACGTACATTGTGCTTCTTTCTCTCACAACGTGATTAAGTGAGAGACATTGAATATGAGCATGCATGTTCTACTTGTAGGCAATTACTGGTGGGTGGGTCCATGATGTAGAGCGGGTCGCGGACAATTACATGGCAAAGATGGATCAGAAAAGGCCCGGTCGGCGAAAGAAGTGATCTGGACCATCAGACCTTAAATCAGGCGTATCTCACAATCCGGGATGAGTTAGCCGACGAAAAATATATGATTTTGGGGTAGAACGAGCTACTTTAGCCAACCAACCCAGCTATGCAGGGTTGCGACGCTCGGAATTGCGAGAAACCCCTGATTTGACAGTCGTTTCCCTGTTTCAATTTCGTTTTTACTATTTATAGTAAGTCGCGAATTTTAGGAGTTTTAGTTGTAGTTTGATTCTGATTTCTTTCCCATTGCTTAGTACCCTTATTTAAAGGGTTGTGAACTCGTTTTTATTCATTCATTAATCTATTTCGAATTTATTTAGAATTTATTTTATTTTCTGCTCTCTTTTTCGTGGATTCGAGAAGTCTCTGTGAGAAGTCCAGAGAAGTTCCGTGGATTCGGAATAGTTATCCTCTTGAGGAAGACGGTGCTCGACCTCACGTCCTCCCCTGCGTCAGTCCAACATGGTTTTCTCCTGAAATATTTTCAAAAGAATATTCTTCTTCTTTTTCATCTTTCTTTGGAAGCTGGAAGCTCTAATTCAAAATTTTGAACCACGAGAGATTGTGATAAGGTAGGAAATTTGGATGTGATGGGACCCTTATCTATATTGTATCTGAACTCTTAATCTTCTTGGTTTCTTTTTAAAAATGGAGGTATTCCCTCAATTAAAATACATATTCCATAAATTCTTCATAGACAAAATCGAAAGGAATAATAAGAGAATACTTGATTATCCATTAGGTTACCTTTAGATGATCTAAACTATTGATTGTATCCAGTTGCCATCCTAACCATGATCAGAGGGGAGAATAGCTCATTTCCTGTCCCATAATAGTTGGTGTATCGCCAGGCAAATGATGCCTATATTCGGTTTTATGAAAATCTCCTAAAATCATGTAGATATTGTCAAACGCTATGGGCATATCCATCCAGACCTTACATCCTATTAAATTATGGCTAAATCTCTAAAGCACTCAAGTAGAATGGGAGATGGTATTAGCTGGTTACTCTATTGATAATCATTGATATAATTCTATGTGTCTTCGATGGTTGTGTCAACTAAGCAAGTAGTTCAAAACATTTGTCACTATATGCCTTAATGAACTTTGACAAGTTTACGTTAATGTTTAAGTCTAAAAACCACATTTATTTATGAACAAATTTTTTATTTATGCAAAAATAAGTCTCACTTATGAAACTATGAAACTACAGGGTTCTACAAGAGATACATTGAAATACAATGAGGGATGTTGAAAATTGTGATTCAAATAAATGGAATGTGTTTTACATTAATAATATATCATGCATGTATTGTTGGAATACATGGTACCATATATGTTTCGCCATAGAAGTACATACATGTATCCACCATAAAATAGAATACATGTATCCTCCATAAAATCATTAACATATATCCATAATGAGGGTGTGTTTGGATCTTAAGTTACTTAAGCTACTTATGCCTTAAGTAACTTATCTTAGTTTGTACTTATTAAGCTTAAGTAATTAACTTTAAGTAAAAATAATTACTTATGATTGATCTTAAAACAAACTTATCACAAATAAGTTACTTCATCTACTGTTATAAGTAGAAAAAGTAACTTATTTGGTGGTATCCAAACAAGCCCTAAAAGACAAATAAACATAACCACCACTATGTATATTGTTGATGACAAAATCTAAATTACCCTCCACTCCTTGCGATGCTCCTCAGGTGGACCCTGGTCCTGCATAAAGGGTGAACAAAGGAGACCCTGTCTAAGCCGGGGGACCCTCCGATGCCTAAGTCAGGTCAAGGGAATCGGGGTCTAAGTTGAAAGGTAAAGGGAAAGTGCAAGATATTGCGTACCTGTAGCAATGGGGTCTTATTGTATTTATACCTAACTGTCGGACGGTCTAGGTCCATTAATCTCGACACGATTCACTCAATCAGTTGGATTTTCAGATTTTGGGGATATTGTACACAATTCAAGGATTGTGTGGGATATTATGCACATCATGCGTATCGGCGAGCGAAGTAACTGGCCACGTCCACTTATGGTAGTTTCTATGCTTAGCTCATGGAGCGTCCACCTCAGGATCCGGCCTCGGCTCGGTCCTTCTAGCAAATAAGGTCTCAATCAGAGTGGTTACAAGCCTTCGTTGAATAGTGGCCGCATTTACAGCCCTAGCTGACTTTTTCATGAGGTCCGAGGTGAAGCGTCGGGCCTATTCTATCGAGTTGGGTTTCCTCTTTTTTTGGTCTCAGATCATCTCGAGCCGAATCGGTCATTAGCCTCAAGCCGAAGCAACTTTGCGACTCATCGGTGATTGCTTCAGTTGTGGGCATCACATAGGGTAGTCATTTGTCCGATCGGGTCAGCATGACGTCGGCCCTCGGAATTATAAGGGGCTCGGATCTTCCCATAACAGAAGCCCCCTACTCTTCGAGGTTGGTTACGGACTCAGAGAGTAAGCATATGAAAGATCAACCACCTCATCTGCTGACCCTTCCATGCATGCCAATATTATCATGATTTTAGAATTTTGAAGCGTTGCGCCCTCAGGGTTTCCCGCCCACGGGCCAACATTCAGCGGCCGCGTGGCGACGGTTATGATTTCGAATCGTCGTCCGCCTATGGCCTAATGCCACGTATACCCTGATTAGTGTTTCGGACGGAGCTTTCCTTACTTGGGCGTCGTTTCATTCATCTAGAACACACCGCTCGATGTCAGAGGCGTACTGCTCGACAGAGCTCGAGCCAATAATGTGCGGCCACGTAAGCTCTGAAGTTGGCTTGCGACGATTCGGCTACGGCCATCATTTCTTGTCATTAATGTAAAGATTTGGCAAGGTCTATATAAGCCACCTTCGGAGACCTCTGTTTACTTCTGAGCTTTGTGTTTGAGTTGTTACCGGAGAAGGCGATTTCCGGCGAGAGCGATTCCGGCCGATCAAGATTTTTCGACAGGCGATTCCGACCGATTAGGCCTTTCCGGCAAAAACGATTCCCGATGATCGTTCGGTAAGTCTTCTTCCTTGTGCCTCTCTGCATTCCTTCATTTTAAGATGTCGTCCGACCTGGAAACCGTTCGAGATTATGATGATGATTCTGAGTCGGGGAGTTCCGATGACAACAAAGGGGCCTCTGAAGGCCCCTTTGAAGTTGTACCCATATTCCCTCCGCCCCGAAAACCGAAGGAGATAGGGGCTCGTACTCATCGGGGTGGCAAAAAGAAAATCGCTTGAGCCCCCTAAACCACAACTACCAAGGCCGCTGAGATGCCTGCGAGTGGGAGGGCCTCGGAGGTAGTCTCAGGAGGCTTCGTACTATCGAAGTCTCAAATGGAGTGGATCCGCTCGGAGTTTCAGATCCCATTCTCCATTCAGATAAGGGTCCCAGACCCTCTTAACACCGCTGGCACGCCTGCAGAGGGAGAAGTTGTCATTTTCCTCTGGGCGCTGCAATGCGGGCTCCAACTTCCTTTTCATCTCTTCGTCCGAGTCATAACATCCTATCTCGGACTGACTCCTGGGCAATTCACCCCCAACGCTAGGAGGGTGTTGATTTCTTCATATATCATCTAGCGTCAAGTCAAGAATGTGAAGCTGACCCCAGAAGAGTTAATAAGTTTGTACTTAGTCAAGCATGACAGCCAAGAACCATAGTACTACTTTGCGACCTGAGGCAGCAAAGGGTCGGGGTTGGTGATAAATCTTCCGTCTTCCAACATGACTGGAAGAATAAGTGGTTCTGGGCTACAGGCGAATGGGAGGCGCCAGCAATGGAGCTCGGGACTCTGATAACTCGGGTCCCCACCTAATTTTCAAAACCAGGTCAAACTTTAAGCATTTTCTTCCCTTATACCCTTTTTTCTTTACTCCAGTCGGACTGAAGCTCTTTTTATCCTTGTAAATTTTCTAAGGGGTTTGCCTCTCCTCACCTCGGACCAGAAAAATCAAGTCGCCAAGGCTAAGGCACGTTCGGGGGAGCTTCGCTCCTAGTCAAACCTGATCACTGTTGCCAACCTTCATTGGTCCGGGTTGTGCAAGTCCCAACCTCTCCCGACGTCTTTTAGTAAGTTCTTCTACCATTTCCTTAGGAGAGGTCAAACTTACTCGCTTAGTTGCTAATTTGTTGTTTCTTACGTAAGCATGGCTAAGGCATCTGGTTCTTAGAGGAGGAAAACCGCCCCAACGGTAGAAGAGATGCTAAGGGCTGAGTCCCGGACAAAGACCACCGTTCGGAGGAGGCAGCCCACTCCTCATGGGGAGGGCCCCTCTAGTTCAGTTTCAATTTTTGCAGCTCCGACTACAGCCCCGATTCCTGCCGCAACTCCAGTGGTAACGTCCGCTGAGACCCGAGTCCCAGCAATCATTGTTCCAACTTCGGCTACCATAACTCCTTCCCCAACAACCATAATTCCTTCTCCAGTAACCATAACTCCTTCTCTTCCGGCCACAGCCGTTCCCCCCATCAAGGAGGCTCATCCTGCAACCCCCTGCATAGCTATCCCTTCATCATCCGAGTGGGAGGAGGCCGTTCGGATGGCTGACGCCATGATCACCCCTCTCGAGGCTGGAGATCATCTCGGGGCTGAGGCTTAGGCCTCAGCTGGCAGCAGGACTGGGTTCGCGGAAGCAACAGGCTTGGCCCAGGTGGGGATAAGCAATGGGAGGTTCGAATCGGGCTACCACCTGTCTTTTCTAACCCCTTGGGCTACCAAACATGCCCTAGAGGAGGATATAGCCCGCCTCCTCAGCAAATCGGATAACTCCTTCTTGAATGACATGGTTTCCGTATTTTACATGGTATTTCTGTCAACTTTCCTTGCATTTTCGCACTTGCTACTTCTGAATGCTTATTTTCTTATTTTTGTTCATTATGTCCCGAAGCCCCTTTCGGCTCAGGAGAGGGCGCGGGAGTCGAAAAAGAGAGGCCGAGATGAAGGTCCTCAAGACCGAAGTGGGGGTCTTGTGGGATGAAGTCACCTTTCTTCGACTTGAGCAGGGCGAGCTACATCGGCAGCTTGAAGATGGGAAGGCTAGAGAGCTCCGACTGCAAGGGGTCGTGACTGACCTTGAAGCTAGAGGGTTACAACTGCAGGAGATCGCGGATGACTTCAAAGCTCGTGCGACGCTGCAACTGCCGAGTTGACCCAGGCCAGGGCTCACACGGACTCGCTGGCAAAGGAGAACACTCGATTAGGTGAAGTCCTTGAGCGGACTAAGGCCGAGGTGGCAGAAGAGCAGAGCCGAGCCGTTTTCCAAGTAAGGGAAACTCAACGAGCCGAAGATGAAGCCTCTATGGCTATAGCGATGGCTGCTACAGTGGATGCCTTCAAGGCATCAAAGGAGAGGGACGCCGAAGCCACCAAGTTTTACAACTGTGGCTTCGATGCTTATATTGAGGCGATTCAGGATTTGTGCCCAAACCTCAACTTAGAGCCTTTGTTGCTTGAAGATGCAGGGGAGAAGCCTGCTAAAAGCGTCTGCTCGGATGAAGGCCCCAGCTCTTAAGCTCTTCCTACCTAGACTGCGTAGATCGGATCATTTGCCTCCCCCTTTTTTTAAAACTTATTGAAACTTTTCTTTTTGATTACTTTTTGACCTCCTAAAGAATGTACATAAATTATGATTTTTTACTATCTTGAGAGAGCGAATGAATGACGATTCTTCTTTTATATATTAATCTGTAGTTAATTTTTGGATGTTGACTATCGATTGTTGATTGCTGGATTGATTCGTTGATAGGTCGATTTACTTTAGGGCGTGGCCGAGTAGACCCTTTAACAGGTCGGCTCCTTCCATTGCCGTTTCGTAGAACTTTTGAAGCCTTTATGGCCTGATCATTTTTTACTCCGAACCAACTGGGATCAGCTCATCCCATGGTTGGCGAGAAAACTCCGCTTCATCCGTTAGTCGAGCGATGAGCCGACTCTTATATCGGGTCATCTTTTGGCTTTTCCCTTGACTAAGAAGGGATGCCCTGTCGAGTTTTTGTGGGATAATGCTCTAACCCCTTCTTCAAGGGATCAGTTCATTTAGTTTGCCTCTGCATATGAGAAACAACTTTTTCTTAGTAGATAACTCATTCATGTAGATAAGAAGAGGCAAATTTCATTAAGAGCCTTCAAGGCTTGTCGCTCGGATGCGTACATTTGTTCAGAGCCTTAAAGGCTATTTCGTCATGGATAATAAACTTTCAGGTGCTCAGCATTCTAGGGGTGAGAGAGCTAACGGCCCTCGAGGTCTTCTAAGTGGTAGGAGCCCAGTTTGGTCAACCAAACGACCCGGTAGGGCTCTTCCCAATTAGGTCCGAGTGTCCCAGCCCCTGACTCAGAGGTGTTCTGGAATACTCGACGAAGGACCTAATCCCTGGGACGAAACTGCCTGGTCTTGACTTTTAAATTGTGGAATCGCGCAACTTGTTGATGCCGAACTGTGACTCGGAGCCTTAAGATATCTCTGACTTCTTCGAGCAAATCCAGGCTAGCCGTGATCTACTTGGAGTTCTGGTTTTCTTTGTAACTCTTAACCCGAGTCGTAGGGATGCCGATTTCAACTGGCACCATCGCCTCCAAGCCATGAGAGAGCGAGAACGAAGTTTCTCCAGTTGAGGACTGAGTTGTGGTCCTGTAGGCCCAGATAACGAATGGGAGTTCCTCGGCCCAGCTGCCTTTCGCTTTCTCTAACTTTTAAGATGGTGCTTGATAACTTTATTGACTGCCTCCACCTGTCCATTGGACTAGGGGTGTCAAGGAGAAGAGTACGCATTTGTGATGCCGAGTCCTTGACACATGCTTCGGAACTTGTCGTTGTTGAAATGTTAGCCATTGTCTGACAAAATGGTTTGCAGAATCCCGAACCAGCAGATGATATTTTTTCAGACAAATTCAATCACCTTCCGTTCTGTGATTTTAGCAACAAACTCGGCCTCAGCCCACTTGGTGAAGTAGTTGACTGCAACGATGGCTAATTTGACTTACCCTTTTCCTGTAGGCAGAGGGCCAACGATGTCGATTCCCCACTAAGCGAACGACCAGGGACCACTCATAGGAGTCATTTTTTCTGCGGGTTGCCTCGGCACGACTGCAAAGCATTGGCATTTGTCGCATTTCTGAACGTAGTTTTTAGAATCCTCCTTAATAGTCGGCCAGAAATATCCTTATCAGAGTATCTTCAGGGCTAAAGCTCGGCTGCCGGAATGGTTTCTGCGAATTCTTTCATAAATCTCCTGAATGACATATTCTGCCTTATCAGGTCGGAGACACCTGAGGTAGGGCTGAGAATGCCCTTTTTGTATGGGATACCGTCCAGGATGACGTATCGTGCTCCTCGGACTCTCAGTCACCTGGCTTCTAACCTATCCAAGGGGATCTCACCGGACGTGAGATAATTAAAGATTGGGTCCATCCAGCTCGGATTAACATACACTGGATTGACTTCCTTCTTCTTCGCCTTGTCGATGCTTAGATGCTCTATGAATTCAACAGGGATGACGCGGGATCTTCCCTTCCACGGCCGAGGCGAGCCTTGCTAGGGCGTCGGCCCATGAATTTTTCGCTCTCAAGATCTGATGGATAGTGCAACTCTAAAATCTTTCGATCAATTTCCTCGCCTCATCGAGATAAGCGATCATCTTTGTCTCCTTGGCTTACTCGATAGAAACGTGGTTTACTACCAGCTGAGAGTCGCATCGGACCTGAAGAAACTGAACACCCAGACTTGCAACCAATCTGAGTCTACCTAGTAAAACCTCGTACTCCGCCTCATTATTCGAGGCCTTGAACCCGAGTCTGATCGCGTATTGGATAGTCGTGGAATCAGGTGCGATCAGGACGATTCCGGCGCCGACCCCTTTGATATTGGACGACCCGTCCACATAAAGAACTCATCCCGGGTCCGATATCGCCTTGTGGTCACCTGGGGGGACAGGTGGAGTCATTTCGACTTCAGTACTGATCTCTTCTGCGCTCGGAGTGGTGAATTTGGCAATGAAGTCGGCCACAGCTTGGCCCTTGATTGTTGTTCTCGGACGAAACTGGATGTCGAACTCACTAAGTTCGATGGCCCACTTGGTCATCCGACCTGAAACCTCGGGCATCTGAAGAACTTGTCTGAGAGGGGAGTCGGTCAACACAACTACAGAATGAACTTGGAAGTATGGACATAACCTCCGAGCTGAAACGACAAGGCCGAGCGCTAGCTTCTCTAGGGGCAGATATCTCATTTCCGCAAGTACCATAGCCTTGCTCACATAATATACTGGGTGTTGCTTACCTCCGACCTCTCTAATCAGGGCCGAGCTGACGGCCGAGGCCGAGACCACAAGGTAGAGGAACAGGGGCTCACCTTCTTCAGGTTTGGATAGCAAGGGGGTGAGCCCAAATACTGTTTCAGTTGCTGGAAAGCTTGTTCGCACTCTGATGTCCACTCTGCTTTCTTATGACCCTTCAACTGTTGGAAGAAGGGGAGGCATTTATCTGCTGCTCTGGATATGAAACCGATCACCGTGACTCGCCCTGTGAGGCATTATATTTCCTTAATAGTCCGAGGCAAACTCATGTCGAGGAGTGCTTTGATCTTATCGAGGCTTGCCTCGATGCCTCTCTGACTGACTTGAAACCCAAGGAATTTTCCTGAGCTGACTTCGAAAGCGCACTTCATGGGATTTAGCTTCATCTGGTATTCTCAGAGGATGGTGAACGTTTCTCTGAAATCCGTCACGTGATCAGTTGCCTTAATACTTTTTACCAACATGTCACTGACGTACACTTCCATTGTGCATCCGATCTGTTTGGAGAACATTTGATTTACTAGTCTTTGATACGTGGCCCCAGCATTTTTTAGGCCAAATGGCATGACCCGGTAATAGTAGAATCCCTTGTCCGTGACAAAAGTAGTCTTCTGTCTGTCTGGGGGATGCATTGCGATCTGGTTATACCCGGAGTATGCGTCCAAGAAAGAGAGTAATCTGTGTCCCGCCGTGCTGTCCACCAGCTAATCGATCCGAGGCAATGAGAAACTATCTTTTGGATAAGCTTTATTTAGATCTGAGTAATCTACGCAAACCCGCCACTTCCTGTTTACTTTCTTCACAAAGACCACATTCGCGATCCAATCGGGATAATGCACTTCTTCTATGAATCTGGCGTCAAGTAGAATGGAGACCTTGTCAGCTATTGTTTCGTATCGCTCGGCATCGAACGGCCTTCTCTTCTGCTTGACAGATCTGTGATCTTGATCTACATTCAGCCTGTGGACCATGACATTCGGAGAAATTTCGGGCATATCTTGGTGGGACCATGCGAAGACGTCCCTATGTTATCATAGGAAGGTTAGTATTCCAAGCCGTTGCTCAGGATTCAATGATGTCCCGAGTTGAATGGTTCTGCTCGGATCGGCCTCATCGAGCAGCACCTTCTCCAGGTCTTTCACGGACGAGCCTTCCGCAGGTCCTCTAGGGTCCAGTATGCTAATAGTAAATGCTTGCTTAATTGACCCTTTCTTGACTGCTATAGCATAGCATCTCCAAGCTTCTCGTTGATCGCCTTAGAGGTATCTTATCCCACCCTCAGCAGGGAATTTCATCATCAGGTGATAAGCGGAGACAACTGGTCTCATTGCATTGAGGGAAGGTCTGCCCAAAATGACGTTGTGGACCGAAGGTACATTGACAACGAGAAAGTCCACCATGAGGGTGACTTGATCTTGTCCCTTTCCTGCAGTCACTGGGAGGGAGATAACTCCTTCGGAGATTACTCTTTCTCCGGCAAAGCCGTGCAGGGGGTCTTCACAGGTCTGAGCTGAGACTTCAGAATCCTCATCCTTTCAAAGGCTTTAGAATAGATTACGTCTGTCGAGCTCCCGGTGTCGACCAAGATGCAGTATACCTTACGGTTTGCTATGGTCATAACAACCACCATGGCATCATCGTGCGGGTGCTGGATTCCGCACGCATCCTCTTCCGTGAAGATCAGAGTGCATGGGTTGACTCGGAGTTCCTTGCTGGGCCGCTCGGTTAAGTGGACGTAATGCTCCAGTTCAAACTTCCGAGAGTGGGCTTTCCATGCCCTATTCGAGTCTCCACCACCAGATGAGCCCCCCGAAGATGGTACGGATTTTGACGGGCTCTTCCACGGCAGTGTTCGGCTGCTCTCGCTCTCTCTCTTCTTTCCGAGCGGCTCTTCCTTCTTTGGTGTATTGGCGCAGGTGTCCCTTCCGAATAAGGGTCTCGATCTCATCTTTGAGATCTACAAGTCCGCCGTGTTATGACTGTGATCTCAGTGAAAGCGGCAGTACTTATGCTTGTCTCGATGATCCGGGTCGGCCCTCATACAGACAGGCCAATTCAACAGATTTTCTCCTCGGATGTCCAATAGAATCTGCTCGGTGGATGTGTTAAGGGGGGTGTAGGAGCGGAACTTTCCCTCCGGCCTTCTGCTCGGGTGACGATCACAAGGGGCGCGGTCATCGGGCCCTTTATTGGACGGCTGGGATTCCTCGTTCCTAGGCCTCTTCCCTTTACCATTCGGCTCAGCCACTTGGACACTTTTACGGGCATTGGAGAATTTTTTTGCGTTGGTATATTTCTGAGCTCTGGCAACGAGTTCGGCTAACATCTTTGGTGGATTCTTTCCGATGAAGAAGGTGAATTTTCCTTCTTTTAGGCCACTGAACACAACAGCAAGCACCATTTTGTCATGTAATCTACTATTAGTAGTGCTTCCTCATTGAAGCAAGTGATGTAGTCTTTCAACAACTCATTTGGCTCTTGCTTATAGCAAACAGGTGAGTGTTGGGCTTTCGACTTCTTTTACCATTTACGAATTGGGTAAGGAATAGTCGACTCAACTCTGCGAAGGAACTGATGGAATTTGGTTTGAGCTGCCGGTACCAACTCTGAGCGGAACCCGTGAGCGTGATCGAGAACCCTCGGTACATCATGGCATCCGTCGCCGTCTGGATCTGCATCCACGAGCGATAGGCTTCCACATGCTCGGATGGGTCTCCAGACCCAGAGTATTGCATGACAGGAGGTATCCGGAAACTCTAGGGCATCACCTCGTTCATGATTTTTGAGGTGAAGGGAGGCTCGGTCTCTTCCATCATTACCTAGACGGTGGTGGGAACTGTCGTCGGCTGTTGTTTCTTTTCCAGAGCTACGATTTCTTAGGTGTTTTCTATATCTGGAGTCCTCCTTCCGCTCCTCCGTTATAGCTGATGACGGAGATCCGTCGGTGTCAGGGCTAAAGTGACCGAAGCATTGGTTGGAGCTCGAGTGGCTGTGTTCTGAGCCAAGGCTCGGATTTGAGTCGGAAGAAAATTCTTACCCAAAACCGGCATCTGAGGGTGTTGAGGTGCCTCGGGCCTCATACTCTTCCGCGCGGAGTGAGCTTCCACGACCAGACCGACCGGTTCAGGAACAGGATTTTCCTGAGCCGGGCATGGTTGTGGCTTCTGTTGTTGCTTCATCTTGTTCACTTCGTCACGTAGGGCTTGTATCTCGCTTTGTATGGCGATACTTACTCGCCCGATTGCGAGAACGCTGAAAAGGCCCCGGGGCTGATTCGGCATGAAGTAGTGAGAAGGAGCGAGTTTGCTCATTTGGCTCCGGTTCCGCAGCTACTATTTTCTTCTTTCCTCTCGCCATTATGCTTCAGTATAGGAACCCGACTTTTTGTATCAGGTTCCCACAGACGGCACTAAAAATGTTGATGACAAAATCTGGATCACCCTCCACTCCTTGAGATGCTCCTCGGGTGGACCCTAGTCCTTCACAAAGGGTGAACAAAGGAGACCCTGGCTAAGCCGGGGGACCCTCCGATTCTCTTGACCTGACTTAGGCATCGGAGGGTCCCTCGGCTAAGCTAGGGTCTCCTTTGTTCACCCTTTGTGCAGGACCAGGGTCCACCCGGGGAGCATCGCAAGGAGTGGAGGGTGATCCAGATTTTCTCATCAACATATATAACAATTGTTCAATGCATGCTCGTTTCACCGAGAGACGATAAGGGCTATATATACACCTAACTTTAGCCTTTAAATACAAACACACTCTTTTCTCCCTATTAAATTTTTTTTTTTTTGTTTAAAAACCTTTTATTCGTAAATAAGGTTTAGAGATGGTAGTCTCTCTTCCCAATAGTACTAATCAGTAATAGACACGAGCCCGAATCCTGCCAAGAGTTTGTAAGAGCTCGGTTGTACCTTCAAGAGGCATTAACTTTCTTTAAGAACCAGTGGAGGCATTAACTTTCTTTAAGAACCAGTGGTACGAAGTGCCTTTGAGCCAAAATCCCTTCATCGTGGCTACTAACATCCTCCTGACTCTTTTTCAGTGTCCTTGTAACAATAGAGGGGAAAGAATGAGAGGGAGGGGGGATTTCCAGTAGAGAAGACTTCACTAGGATAGGTGATGATATGCCTCGCTGTAATGGTGGCACCATTAGGGGTTGCTCTTTTCCAACAATTTTCTACTCTAATTTCCCTGAAGCAGCTATATTGGACGGATACCCGTCCACCCACCCATCCTCGTTAGTAGATCCCAAAATTGATTGGGTGTGTTCACGTTGTAATTCTGATTTGAACGATCTATTCTCATGTACCCTATGACCTTTTTTGGAAAAAAAAAAAAGTATTAACTCCATTAAGGCCATCAACGGCCACACCTAGGGTTGGCTTCGGCCCAGATTCCGAATTGTTCGGTCCTGGCCCATTCAAAATTTTGATTTTGCGAGGCCCACGCCCAACCCATTGACGGCCCCCAATCTTCCAAAATGCCGGACTGGATTATTAATTAATCCTCCAATATTGAAATCAAACACTTGGTTGGAATATTGTCCACCACACTCCACTCATCAAAGGGAGATTCTATGAACTTGGAAATCTTCACAAATCCACCGATAATGGAGCAAGACATCTTACAGCAAGGTCGTCTCATGGACAATATGTGGCGGACAGAATCTTGTACTTGGCTCCTATGCCAAATGTTTCATGTTATGGTTAGATACTCCGCTCCCAGCTTGCCAATCTACACTTTCAACTGCTTCAAGCCCTTGGCACAATCACCACTAATGACAGGAAATCAAGAAGACACTGACCAATGGTTTGGAAGGTTCTCCAGCAGATAGATTCCTGCTTGTGGACCACATTTATCTATCATGAGGAGAAGGCAATTGCACATCTTTTAATCACTCTTCCTGTGTATCAACATGCGGCTATGGAGTAGGTAACCTACTTGTATTTTGGTTTTCATTTTTAGTCTCTACCGTTTTAGAGAACATGTTCCTCTTAGGGGCCCGTCTGAACACAACCTCCAAAAGCAGGTTCGAGGCCTAAATGCCATTTCGATCCAAACTGCATTCCACATTGTAATTTGGATGCACTTTGCAAGCTCCCATTTCATCTCCAGCTTGGAAAAAAAAAATAATAATAATAATAATAATAAGCGCTGAAATGTTGACTGTATTAGTTTTTGATGAGTTGACTGAAAAAGCAGGCCTGGGAACCCCATCTTTGGAATCCCCCTTCTCAGTATATGAGCATAAATGAACATGTAACCTCGATATTTACCATCATCATCCATGCCTCATCCCAACTAACTGGAGTTGGGCTACACAAATATTTATATTTTTTAAAAACGAAAGAAAAAAGAAAAAAGACATGCAACCAATGCCAAGTTCAGTGAATTCTTTGGAACCAATGGTAAACTGTTTGGGCGGTGGGATTAGAAGCGATTAGGTGGGATGGGATTCAAAAAACATAATTATTACCCATGGCAGGGATTGTCCCCTGTTGCCCTGGTATAAGATTAATGCCATGCTTTGTTGGGAGTGTTAGAATTGTGTGATCAAAGATCAAGTTTTAGAATTGTGTGATCAAAGATCAGACAAAAATCCATTTCCAGGCCTTGAAAAATGACAGTTGGCAAAAAGTACAATGGTCCATATTTAGTGGAAGAAAGGAAAAAGGTCAAGACTGCTGATCTTCAAACCTCCCTCATCCTCATCTTAGCCCTCTCACAGCAAAAGATCTATGATGAGCTGCCCACCAAACATATCGACATTCTTTTTTGCAGGCTCTTGCGAATTAGGAATATAATTTTATAGAATATTCAAAAGCATAATACAAAGGTCACTGTTTGCCAAAAGGCTGTTTATTCAGGTCTCATTTTCTACAATTGGGGAAACAGATATTTGATAACCAACAGCAATGAGCATATAATATACCTGCTAACCCCACATCTTTTGGTTACTGACATCTTTTGGTTACTGAGACGATGATGAAAAAAACCCACCTTCAGATACTTCGAACATCCCCCCCCCCCCACCCAAAATCTTTCATTGGTTGAGCTCCCTTAAGTCCTACAAAAGGAAGAGAGACTGCACCCCCACAATGCCTATGAACAAAAATCTGGATAGAGAGAGAGTACCATAAATACACTGCCGTTAAGCCACCAGTTTCTACACCTGTCACCTTTTAGATGGGAATTTCTTTGTCACCTGTTTCTTCTTCATGAATTGCATTCTACCAACTCAGAGAATGAGTTCTCCGAAGTCTTCGTGGTGGTCTTCGCTTCTCTTCCACCGGTATGAGATTTTCCATGAGCTGTAAAAACCATTCACTGTTAGTTTTGTACTACATAGCTACTATCTTGTGGCCATTAAATCTTGTCTGCAACTTCAAAATGTCCATATTCATACACAAGTTTAATGACCACGGCCGTCCTTGCGTAGAACATGGTGAGTGTAGGTACATAAATAATATACAGAATGATCATGTAGTGTTTGACCGTAAGTGACAGGGAAGAGTGGGGCCCACGTGCTGTCTTAAAACTGAAAGATATACTATTTGAAATATGTAGTTTAGACCGAATCACACAGAAGACCATTGAGAAGAATCATAGGATTCTAATATGAATCATACAATCCAAAAGGTTATGGTGATCAAGAAATGTTATCCAATTTTCCTTTTATTTCTTTGTTTTGCTTTTTATTTTTTCTATTTAAACTCCATAAAATCCTTTTATAAGGCTTTTCTCATACAACAAGATGAAAAAAAAAAAAAAAAATCTTTTGGGAGGGTTTAGAGAGTTTGGGTATATTGTGTATTCCTTTTGATTCTTTGCCATCAGTGGTCTAAATCAAGCACCATTTATCTCTGGAATGCTTCCACATGCAAGGAATCGACATACATTCTCTTGTGGGTCATGGCGGTAGGTTATGACCTCGAGTAAAAAAGAAACAACATTATTAGTCCTATTTTGTTTCTTTGGAGAGTTGGTTGTTGAGTGTTGTAGTGGTCGATTTGCGTAGTCATTGTGGTGAATCATTTGGTGCAAGGTATTCAATAACAGTAGTGATGGCCATAACGACAACTGTTCAAAGCGTTATGTTATGGCCCCATAATGGTCGATTTTTTTATTTAGAAAAAAATCCAAAGAAATATATGGAAATCCCAAAATTTGAGAAGCTTTCACATAGTACTTTTTTTTTTGTTTATGATGGTGTAACAGTCCATTCTTTGGTAGAATGTTGCCTTGGGTTGTCTAATGATTCTATTAACCTGATACATTTAGATTGACTACAAAACTCATATATTTAATTTTCTAAATATTTAATGTCAATAATTCAATATAAATAAACTTATATGAGCCCCCACCTTTACCGTGCCAAGCTCATAGGTGGGGGTAAAAATGCTAAAGCAATTGGGAGACTTCTCATTATGGCCATCTTCTGGGCCATTTGGAAAGAACAGAATGGCCAGTGTTTTAGGAATGAGGAAGCTTTGATCAATGGGGTCGTTCTTATCATTAAGGGTCTCATTTTCGCTTGGGCTCCATATGTTAAAGCAGCCAAGGTGGCTACGCCCTTGTTTGCCTTTTTGTTTGTGTAGTTTGTATTGTTTCCTCGCTTTGGCGAGCTTTTAAATAAATTCTTTTGTGATCTCTCAAAAAAAAAAAAAAAACCTTATATGAGCATGAATGTAATGATGGGAAAGTAATATATTTACATTTATGCAAGTATTTTACCACAAACATTCAGACAACCATAGATGTTAATGCATGAAACTATGAAGTATAAAATGAACACATAAGTCATAACTAAGGTTGTCAATGGGCCAGGTTGGCCCGACAGGCTTTCGGACTTGGGCCAGGTTGGCCCAACAGGCTTCCGGGCTTGGCCGGCGTCAAGCTAGATTCGAGCTTAAAACTCTAGCCCATTCATTAAGTGGGACAAGCTTGGACTTAGCTGTCCAAAAGCCGTTTCAAAATTTACATCCCTCCCCCCCCCCGACTTGTCACTCTAATGCTCAGGCCAGACAACAAGCCATGGGCGGCAAAGTCGATGCTTCGAGGTCAGGCAGTAGCAACACGATCACCGCCATCAAATATTTCAATCTCGGAGCCGCGACATTAGTTGTGGTGAGAAAGACATGGGGAAAACCAAAGGTTTTTAAGAGATAGGGTACGCCACAGGCACGTGCCCTGCCCGGGCTCAAGCTAGGTTTAGGCTTGTATTCATAAATGCGAGCAGCGCTTGCATAGAGATTGGCTCAACCCTTACAACCCATTGACACCCCCAGTCATAACTCTTAAGTGATAAAGTAATGTCAAAATTCAATAATTATGTCACCTCTACATCGTCATCATCCGACTACGCATATGGAACAACTGCCTCATATCCATAATAACCATCTCCCAGAGGGAAGGACCATGTCAATGAAACCCACAGATGACTAATCATGATCATCATTGTCACTAGGCATATGTTGTGTCGAACCTAAATAAGTATAGTCACCAGTGCCAAACAAAAGCCCAGTCATAGGCGATTGGACAACGACCATCTATGTGCGAACTTCGATGTTGGACTTCCATACATTCAATAGGCCTCCATATCGACCTTTTGCCTACGTTAACACCCAATAGAACCTTCCTTGAACCCATGTCTCCCAAACTTTGGTCATTGACATGTTTTCCTCCTTAGTCTCTTGTAGTAATAGAATGTCTAATTTCCTTGTACTAGTATTTTCATTGCCAGCATCCACACCTCACTGCTCAGCCCTTTCACATTCCACGGTATGACTATTCATTGAGTAATACCTGCAACTGATATCCCTTTATTTGCCTTCGATCTCTCAGGCCCTCTTGAATCGTAGTTGTTGGAGGAGATCAGACTTTTGAGCTCCCTTGAACGCTTGGTTTCTTCTCTTTGCTTGGACTTGGAGACATTTCTCGGGACTGCTATAATTTCCCTTCCATTTGGTTGAGAATTCTGATGATGTTCTATCAATTTGACCACCTTAGCCAGTTTCTTCGAGACCCATAGTATGGAATTTACTTTTCTTCCCAGATTAATGAAAGCCTTTCAACAGGGTGCATATTTTGGTAGACACCATAGCTATTTATCTTTATTCTCTATATGTTATAATGAAAAGCAATAAACAAAGTGGCAACTCCAAGGTCCATTCAATGACCAAGAAGCCTCTGTCAAACAAGGCTACTCAACAGCCAAAGTTCTATTTCAGGCTCGGGCTTCTAGTAAGGCAGGCTCGGGCTTCTAGTAAGGCCAACCTCAAGGCCCCTCCATGGTGGACATGTAATTCAACGCCTACGCAACCACCATCATTACCACACAGCAGAAGACGGTGGGCTCTGTCAGAGTTTTTCAGTCTCCTTAGGGTCACATCCAGCTGGCCGCAAGGGATAGGCCCCTTCCACCAACTCTGGCAACACCTTGGAACACTTCCTATATAGATCCCTTCACTTCTATGCATAGTAGTTCTCTACCTTTATCTCCAACCTCGCCTTCAATGCTTTCTTGTACTGAGGGAGATGGGAGTAGTTGACTCCCCTCAATGGCTGAGAGAAGAAAACTTGGATCGAAGTATTTGAGGGAACCATTGAGTATGGTCCACCAAATGCTCCAGGGTTTGGAACATAATGCATCTGACATGGTTGTGCCAGCTCTAAAGACAGGCCTAGCTTATTCCCCCCATTTGTAGGACACCACTTTCCTGAATCTCTTTTTGCCTCTCTTAATCTTTAAAACTATTGTTGTCCCCAGTTTTCCCAAAGCAGTTTTTAAAAATTGTTTATGCCCCTGGTACTCGAAACCTTCTTGGGTGTCCTAGTTTTTGAAACCCACTTGCACTTGTCAAGGCTTGAGTATAGATAACATCTAAGTAGCGGATTTAGTGAGTCCAGGGGGACTTGTTAAATCAATAGGTTGGGCATCCTACACGTTTCCTTCTAGAACGCTGTGCAAGTGCACAAAAATATGTGAAAATAATGGGTCTAGCTCGACCTATGGTTGTTTCTCTATTGCACCATATGGCATCTCCTGTTGCGTTGGGATTTCTGAAACCATACATTTGTCCTCCTGCCCACTGCCTCTTATTGGCATGTGTACCCTAGTTGTAGTTGCCACTAGCTTTAATGTTAATTGCCACTCCAATTGCCCTGCCTTCGAGCTTGAGACCACCTCCTGGGACCCCTCATTTGATGGTTTAGCTTATTGCAACAGAGCCATCGAGCCCTCTTTTGTTTCGTGCACTAGCTAACTCGACAGCTAGGATCCTCTCATGTTAATTGCCTGCATGGGACAGCTATCCTCTATCATTCTTGCTTATGGCCCAACAAGTCTTCGGTGAGGCACTTGCTTCCATATGGGCCACTCGATTGTCGCAGACCATCTTCTCTGTCATTTCTTCACCATCGGCTCCTTTTGCGGTGTCTGCATTTTCAACTGGAACTCCGGTCATTTTTTTCATCGGAATGGAATGTTTGATACTCCACGAATCCTAATTATTCCACTTGGAGCTCCCAAATTATCACATGAACCATATTGATACAAGCATTCTTCTCAAAAGATCCTGTATAAATCAGAAATTAAAGATGAAATTTCATCCAATATTTTCCTATATATGGAAAAACAATATTTAAAAAAAAAAAAAAAAAAAAAAAAAAAAAAAAACCCACCAAAAAGTCCTTAAAAAATCACCATATAATGCAAAACTGAGATTTACCAAAAGATCTCTCCTAAGGTACCTAAATCACCAACCATGCCTTGTGGTCCAACTGGTTGGACTTGACATGCGCGCACGCGCACATGCACGCACAGTGTTCAGGTGTCCTGCATGCAAGACCGCAGGAGACCGTGTGTGCAAAGTGGGGTTGGGCTCGGATGGGCCACTGTGATGTTATTGTGGAATCCACTTTGACCAAAAGATGCATCGGTCCATGTTAGGCCCAAGGCCCAAACATCAAGGTGGTCCATGATTCAAGTGAGCCATACCAAGGGAAATAGTTAAGGAGAGGGCCACCCACCCTTGATTTTTACAGGGCCCACTGTGATGATTACATAAAATCTACTTCAACCATTAGATAAGTCATCCAAAGTTAGGTATAGAGCCAACAAATCAAGCCGACTTGTGATTCAAGTGGACAAAACCAAAGAAATCAGTTGGGAGAGACTTCGACCGTTGACTTTTTTCAAAGCCCATTATGATGATTATATGAAATCCACTCCAACCATTAGATGCCTCACTAAAATTTAGGCTTAGGTCCCAAAAATCAGGCCCATTTGCGATTCAAGTGGGTCACACGAAGGGAAACAGTTTGGAGGGTGAGCATTGCTCTATACGTTGTTTCCAATCGTGTGGTCCACCTGAATCATGGATAGGGCTAATTAGAGTTGGACACCGAGCAAATCTAAGACGAGTTGTGCCAAGCTCGACTCGGTTACCTTCGCTCGAATTTGCTTTGGCTTGGTCCTCGAGCCATACAGGCCAGCTCGAGTCGAGTTCGAGCTTTAGAGTTGAGTTCAAGTTATATATATATATATATATATATATATATATATAGCGGAACGCTCACCTGCGAACCAGTTCGCACGAACTACATACGAACTTTTTTGAGAACTCATCAAATCTGATGAGTCTCGAAAATCTGAACAGTCCACATGAAGCAGAACCTCTTGAAACCCCTTGGTACCAATTTTTACTTTGAACCAAAACTTCGGTGGGCCATGAAAAATGCAAACAGTTTCTTTCCTTGATTTGAATTTCTTTTTGCTATGGTCCACCAAAATATTAGATCAAGGTGAAAATTCACCCCCCGAGGTTTCATGGGATTCCGCATCTTATGGACCGTTCGGATTCGACACCCATGACACGTGTACAAAGGTGCGCACGTGCGTAGGTGAGCATGCCTATATATATATATGAGAAATGCTCACACGCAACTAGTTGGACCATTCAAATTGGTCCAACTAGCCGTGCATTAAATTTTTTTTTTTTAAAAAAAAACACCTCTTTTTATTCACATATAATGCCTCCTTATGAGAGGGTACATGGCATCAAGTTTTATATAGGTACAATGGGAACACATGTCACATCCATTTCGTTTATCAAATAAGACATACTAATTCGATTTTATGTACAAAATATTAGTAAATAATACTAATCACTTCAGCCACACACGCAAGTTGAATCTTCTGACAATCCAATTTTCTTGTAGAAGAATATCTCACTATTAATTATAGAAAAATAATATTTTATATATTTCACATGCTTATATACTTATAAGGGACCATAATAACTATTTAACGAACCGAATTTGTTACACATATGATAGATTTCCCTAATAAATCACAAGCTTATAACTTCTCTAAATATTCCATTTTCTTTTAATACAATCTTCCTCATCCTGCTCTTTCTCTCTTCATTTAATCCCACTCCTTTATAAATGCCCTCTCCCTGTATTATTGGAAATGGAAGCCCAGTGCATCCGGCTAAAACCGGAAGCTAGGCAGGGCCCACTCAGATGTTTGTGATAAATCTATCCTGCTCATCAGTTTTTCTAGATTATGTTAAGACATGGACCCAACAATTATATAGATCCAAAACTCAAGTGGGCTACACGACAAGAAAATATGAGGATTGAATTTCCATCGTTGAAACATTCATGCGGCCACAAAAGTTTTGGCTCATGCTAATTTTTATTATTATATAATTTCAGTCCATCCTGGTAGGGATGACACCATGAATGATATGGATGGCAATTATACATCACAGTGGACTCATTGAGGTTTCAACGGTAGGAATTCCCTACCCACTTTTTTTTTCGGTCGTGCAGCCCAAATGAGTTTTGTATCTGCCACATTTTTGGGCCCATATTCTAAGATGATTTGGAAAAACGGATGGACATGATAGATTTATCACAAACATCACAGTGTGCCCCACCTAGCTTCCCATCCAAGGAAGTCCCTGAGGACGGCTTGGACCCATCCATTAGAAACGGACGCCTCTATCGTTGCCTAGGAACGCGGATTAGTTACTAATCCCGCCAGGCAGGAGCTCTAAGCTTATATTTTTGTTTTCCCTTCATCCAGGTCTATGTGACATTATGAATAGGTTGGATGGAAAATAAACATCATTGTGGGCCCTAGGAATGTTTCAATGATTGACGTTAAACATCCATTATTTCCTGTGGTGTGATCCACTTGAGATTTGAATCTTCCTCATTTTTAGGCAGTTGCACTAAAATGATATGTAAAAACTGACTGACGGCCTAGATATACAGCACATATATCATGATGGGCCGTATCGTTAGAGAAACACTCACCGCCTTTGTTGCTTGCGTAACACCTAATCCACTGATCACTGTTCTCAAGAGAAATTAACAATTTTATGGAAACTAACAATGGTTTGATGGACGTCCACCTTTCATTTTTTTGAAAAGGCCCACCATGATACGTTCAAGAGATCCATTGGGATCGTTAGATGTATCATGTCATGTTGGGCTCGGAGCAAAAAATAAAAATAAAAATCAAGCTAATCAATTATTTAAGTTGGTCATACCAATTGAAATAGTTGGGAGAGATGTCCAATCTTGATTTCTACAAAGCCCATTGTGATGAGAATGTAAAATCTATTCCAACCATTAGTTGCCCCACTAAATTTTAGGCCTTGTACCCAAAACTCAAGCTCATAAGTAATTCAAGTGGGCCACACCAAGAGAAGGAGCTTAGGGGGTGAGCTTTCTATCTACACTTTTTTCAATTGTGTAGTTCACGTGAACCAAGGATGGGGGGAGTCTTTTTTGCATGGGGTCTACCATGCAGTGACTCACCTAATGATTGGGTGGATTTCACATTAATGCTACAATGGGGCCCACCCAAACAAACAACTTCTTTTCATCGATCATATGAAAAGATTTATTAACATTAACTGCTCATTAAATGACACAGCTAGTTGGACCAATTTTAATCATCCAACTAGTTGTGTGTGAGCATCTCTCTCTCTCTCTCTCTCTCTCTCTCTCTCTCTCTCTCTCTCTCTCTCTCGATATATATATATATATAGAGAGAGAGAGAGAGAGCCGAACCGAGTCAAGTTGGGGCCAAGCTTCGAGCCAAGCCAAGTCGAGCTCAGCTCGAATTTTTTTTAGCACAATTAAACAGCTCGGCTCGGCTGAACCCAGCTTTCGAGCCGAGTCGAGCGAGTTAACCAAGCTACCTCAGTTCATGTCCAGCTCTAGGGCTGATATTTGGGATTTCACATAAACATCAAGGTGGGCTCACCCGAGCCACCGACCACCGCACATAAGGTCTCCTAGGCATTTGCTCACAGGAGACCATTACACTATATGTATGTTTGTATGTATGTATATAAATACAAATTTCATTACATTGGAAATGTGTAATCCAATTAATGATCGAGCCAGCCTCGTTTTTTGGCCATGGTACATGCACGGTAACACAAACCTAAGGAACAACCTAGATCTTTAATGGAATTGGATGCTATGCTAGGCTTTGGTGAGCAATTTTGGCCCATTACAGCCTGGGCCTGACTCAGGTATCTGTTATACTTTGCGATCTGGGCTTGGATAGAGCTCGGAGTTCGGCCTAACATGAAACCACCCATTTGACAGCCCTAGTTATTTGAAGTGCTGCTGGTTCAGTGTTTCTTTGAGAGAATTACCCCTTCTAATCTCAAGAAAGAATTTGGAAACTAAATTTGAGCGAAGAGATTAAGAATTGGCAAATATTCTAACATTGAAAGAGATTTCTTGGAGGTAAAAATCTATTCAGCTAAAAGTTGGTGATTAGCATACCACCTTCTGCCGAATGGCTAATGCATGGAGGAGAAATGGCACCTTAAAACTTTTGGGCAGGAGAGGCTAATTGGAAATCAAGGTGAGGGTGAAGATGTAGTAGTTAGGTTCCTCCAACGCTTCTACATGAAAGAAAAGGGATCAAGGCCCTTGTGCTGATTAGTTTGTCTGAAGCATATATAAAATCCTTATTAGAGATATTGGAAGAGGAAATAGTTAAGTAATTTCCACATTCCAAGGTGCCTTCGTCTAGCGGCGACAAATAATGGATGGTATCCTTATTGTGAAGGAATTGTTTATTTCATGAAGGGAAAAGTCAACGATTTCATGAAGGGAAAAGTCAACCCAGGCATTGTTTGTAAAGTTTACAAGGTCAGCTGGCCATTCATCCTTTATCGTTTGGGCACAACAGGCTTTGGTCAAAAAATGGCAAAGATGGATCGGGTCATGCATCTCCTCGGCATTCTTCTCAATCATCATTATTGGTTCCCTGAAAGGCAATTCAGGAGGTCTAGAGGTCTCCATGGGGGGATTCACTCTTCCTTTTCTTATTTTTCACTGTGTTCAACAATTAAACATGATGGGACACCCATTTTTCCCGTCTTTCAAGTATTTTTCAAGTAGTACTTTTACATCTTCAACCTCCAGCTTAAGAAAAAGTATTCCAGATTTCCTGAGAACATGGGAGCTTTAAACTAGGTCTGAAGATAGATATGGACTTTATAAGTGCAGAAAAGGACCTTAACAAAATTAAATGCAAAGCATTCTAGGCACACTTTGGACCCAAACTCCTATCCCCTTCCACCTTGTATTATTGATAGTAACTTACCTTAACTTGACATCATTTTATGTAGCAATATCGTCCATGGGTCCCTTTTGCTAAAATTTTATCTCCATCCTCCTTGTCAGGGCCTTGTGAATGCAAATAGTAACTCGGCCCTCCAGTTTCATAAAAAGTTTCATTTCGTTGTACTTTTCCCTCTTCCAAGCACTAAGCAACAAACCATTGTACTCTTCTTATGCTTTAGGTGGTGCTTCATTCAGAAGACACTGTTGTAATGTTGATTTTACAATATTTAGAGCGAAGATGTGGTTTATTGTTGTGATTCATAGGAGCACGATGCCGCCACAGTTTTTCCATAATTCACATGGCGTGAAATTTCTAACCCACAAAAAATCCACTACCATAGTACTCCAACACCACCAAAATGTCCATACCAAGGTTTTCCATATCATTATCACGTATATATTGCACCACAGTTTTTCATTCAGAAGACACTGTTGTAATGTTGATTTTACAATATTTAGAGCGACGATGTGGTTTATTGTTGTGATTCATAGGAGCACGATGCCGCCACAGTTTTTCCATAATTCACATGGCGTGAAATTTCTAACCCACAAAAAATCCACTACCATAGTACTCCAACACCACCAAAATGTCCATACCAAGGTTTTCCATATCATTATCATGTATGTATTGCACCCTTGAGATCGGGATAAATATCAATTATTGCATAAAATATATCAGTTGTATCACATAATGTGTCGTTGTTGGGAAACAAGTGGATACATTGCGAAATTGGTCAAATTTTTCAATGAAATTTTAGGGATTATTTAAAAAGACATCAATACACACTTAGAAATCAAAACATTACAAAAAAACAAATATTTATAATAGGTTTCTTTTTATGGGGTCGTAATAGATGCGTTGTCTGACTAAACCGATGCAAGTATATTCAAAGCATTGTTGTTAAATCGCATAAAATCACATAAGCCATCAGCCTAGGTTGATCACTTATGACATCACATAATCGCACAAGTGATTGCTCAGGCTAATGACTTTTTTCTTTTTAATTTAAAAAAATCTTTAAAATGGTAAAAGAAAATGGAAAAAAACGTTAAAAAAATCTCAAAAAATTAAGAAAAAAATGTCTAATTATTACAAGTAATTGGATTGGGTTTATTTACTATTTCATTTTAGTTTGACCTAAACCATCTATATGTTGAGTTATATTATATTATATATAACAAAACAAATTTAAATAATCAACAAGTTACACTAAGAAAAAAATAATTATTGAAAACTACAAACGTAGAAATTGTATTGATAACTTGAATCTTGATGAGTTGATGCATACAACACAAGTTACAAGTTACAATATTACAATCTGCAAGAAATTTGACCATTGGCCATTACGCCATCGCATACTAGAGTATGACATGGTTATGCCATTATGGCATCACATACTTTAGTATGTCATGGCATACTTCCTGGCATATGCGACCATGGCATATGTGATTTGAGCAAATGTATGGGATTGTGTGATGGCATAATGGCATAACCATGGCATATGTGATCCAATCACATAATCGCTTATACGATCACACATGACAACACTGATTAAAAGTTTATTCATATAATTTATAAATGTAACAAGACATGTATAGAAACACAAGTGATACATTGAAGAGCAAAAAAAAAAAGTAGAAAACCACAAACATACATTTGAATAATGCATGCGGTTGTGTCTTAAACCCATAAAGTTGCGTGGTGGGTGGCTCAAAATCATCATGTTCATCTCGGAGGGGCTGGGTATAGTACTGCTGCTTCACAAACTAATAATATTATGCCTAAGTCATAGTAAAATGATACCAGTGAAGATACTCTTTAACATAATACTGGTACTCATCTCCGATTTGAGAAATTTTGAGAAATTTTCAAATTGTATCCAAATTTTCGAAAATCAGCCCATCTTCCCCCAAATCCCAAAATTAAAGTATATATGATGATGATTTCATCAAACACTCTTGAATACTCTGAAACGAGGGCCAATTGATCATTGATCAAAGTGGAATTTCGACAAAAAATAAAAATAAAAAAAATCACATTTTTAATTAATTTTAATTAAAAAATATATTTTTTCTGAAAATCCCAAAATTACCAAGAACCACTAGATCAGGTTACATACATGTTTGATTTTGTGTTTGAACACAATGATTGCAACCAATTTACGAGAAATTGGAAATTTTCAATTTTTCTCAATTTTCCGTAACTCGGCTCATCTCTCCCAAATCTTGAAATCAAAGCTCCAAATCCATGATTTTTCATGCAAAACATGAAGAATTATGGATTTGTAACCATTTGACATTGATTTAATATGATTTACAATAAATAAATAAATAAAATGATCGGAAAAAAAAATGCTCGTCAGATCGAACAGGCAAGATATATCGACATTACCTATGTGTTTTGTATCACACGGCTGGGATACAAGATATATTGTGGGCATTGTTCGGAGTATCCCTTATATTATCGAAATATCCCCGGTATTATCTCTATCTCCAGCTTAGTGATACCGATAACACTAGTAGTGATACCGACAACACCGGTATTATCAAAAATTCCATGTATCACTAATGTTGTCAAATCGCATATGTGATCACACAATCGCATATGCCATGGCATTTTTTTAAATAATAAAAAATTGAAAAAAATCTTTAAAAATAGGAAAAACTTGCCTAATTAGTACACATGATTGGATTGGGTTATTTTACTTATTTCGTTGCAGTTTGAGTGTTTCATTAAGTTATATATTTAATTACTTATATTATATAAATTTTAACAAAACAATCAACAAGCTACATTAAAAGAGAATTAATTATTAAAAACTTCAAACAAAGAAATTTTACTGATAAATGGATAACTTGAAACAACTTACAACTTAATTTACAAAAAAGTAAGCATTACTCACAAAATACAAAAAATAAACATACTTGAAATAATTGTAGAGAGATTAGAGTAAGAGAGGAGGTGTAAGAGAGAGGGATTAGAGCTTTGGAGTAAAGAATAGTGAAAATGGAGGGGATATGAGTGCCTATTTATAGGCAAAAGTTCTCCAAATTGAAAAAAAAAAAAAAAAAAAAAGGGTTTGCTTCCACTCTGGCTATTGGGAAATATGCGATCGCATATTGGTCGCATATAAAAGTATGCCATGGCATACTTACCAGGATTGCATATGCCATCATGGTATATGCGATTCGATCCAGAATACGCGCATATGCGATCACATTTGACGACTATGGGTATCGTTGATTCATCGATAAGTATCGCCAATGTATCAACATATTTTCGACTGTGTAAATTCCAGGTGCCGCTTGTATCACCAATGTATTGATATCTCCAATGTATCGCCAATATTTTTTATTGTGTAAATTGCGGGTGTCGCTTGCATTGCCAATGTATCAGCGATATTTTAATAATATCACCAATGTATTGATACAAAAATTTGCTTATTAAAAAAAAAAAAAAAAATCCATTTCTTTTTTTATGGGTGCATGGTTGTATGTAGTGATCAAATTGTTAACGATATTATCATTTAATGGCCCCCCCATTAAATGGAAACTTATTATGTATGCATTCTTTTAGCAATTTTTTCCTAAATATGCAAATATGTGTATTGTAGCATCTCTTGAAGTTTCACTGAAAATTTTCCATTGTTTTTCCCATGTTTCCCCAATATTCCCCTGTATTTCCAGTTATTAGTAATATTATCGGCGATATCAATATTGTTTTTGTATCCCCGGCCAGTGAAACTTGTAGCGACACCGATATTCGAACACTAATTGTGGGATATATCAGCCGATATCGTCATATCGTCAATACTAAAAACATTAGTCCATACTAAAATTAGTTCAGAAAATTACCAGCTGGTGCTTAACAGCAATGTTGAAACCAAACAGTCCATCCCAAAGGCCTTAGTTCTGGGAAGAGCTTGAATCGATGGAAGATACCATGGTGTCTAGGAGGAGATTTCAACGTCATTCGATTTTCTGAAGAAAAACGTGGTGGTACTTGAATTTCGTCAAGCAAGGGCGGCTTTGAAGAGTTTGTTTAGTGAAATGAGATCATGGAAGTGCCATTTCAAAGTGCAAAATACACATGGTCAAACAACAGATCAGCAAGTAGGCTGGACACATTCGTATTGAAGTCCCATTGGGAGGATACTTTCCCAGAGGCAAACTATATGGCCCTTCCAAAAATCGATCTTTGATCATAGAACAATATACCTGGTCTCATATATGGAATCATGGGGGGCCAAAAGCATTCCACCTTTAAAACATGTGGCGTAGCCACCTGGGGTTCTAGGCGATGTTACAAGCATGGTGGGAGGCTTTTGATGTAGAAGGGGGTGCATGCTCTAGGTTCTGCTTAAACCTAAAACTTCTGGAAGCCAAGCTTAGAATCTGGAACAGGTTTCGGAAATATTAAGATAAAAAATGAAGAAATAATGCAGTAAATGTCCAAGACAGATGCGGTCAGGCTACCAAAGTGCAAAACAAGTTCAAGCTCTCACTCAGGAAAGAAGGAATGCATTACAGACAACAAGGTAAAGGAAGGGAACAAAACATTGCATTTTTCATTAAAATTGCTAGCATGAGAAGGAGATCCAATAGGATCTCGGTGATAAGATTGGAAATTCAGTTCTCACAGAGAAAGAGGAGAGCCATATTGTCAACCTTCCAAACGTTCCAAAAACCATAGATAAAGGAAGGGAACAAAGTGCAAGACAAATGCGATCAGGCTGCCAACGTGCAAAACGAGTTCAAGCTCTCACTCAGTAAAGAATGAACGCATTAAAGACAACAGTTGAGGGAAAATGGGTAAAGGAAGGGAACAAAACACTGCATTTTTCCATAAAATTGCTAGCATGAGAAGGAGATCCAATAGGATCTCGGTGATTAGATGAGGAAATTCAGTTCTCGCAGAGAAAGAGGAGAGCCATATTGCCAACCTTCCAAATGTTCCAAAAATGCATCGGTAAAGGAAGGGAACAAAGTGCAAGACAAATGCGGTCAGGCTGCCAACTTGCAAAATGAGTTCAAGCTCTCACTCAGTAAAGAATGAACGCATTAAAGACAACAGTTGAGGGAAAATGGGTAAAAGGAACAAAACACTACATTTTTCCATAAAATTGCTAGCATGAGAAGGAGATCCAATGGGATCTTGATGATAAGATCAGGAAATTTAGTTCTCATGGAGAAAGAGGAGAGCCATATTGTCAACCTTCCAAACGTTCCACAAACACATCGGGCTCAAAGTAGAAAACTGGCGAGAACACGATTCCATGAGGATTGTTGGTGTTTAGACATTCCACTCAAGGCTCAATTTGCATCTCTATGCGCAAAATCTCAACGGACCCAGGGGGCTCACATCTATTAGCCAGAATATTGTGGGGAGGGTCATATGGACTCCATGTTTCAAGAGCAGCCTCAAGGATGATGAAAATAGCTGGTATGACATGCATGCTCAACCATCAAGAAGGTAGGGGGGTTGAAATGTAAGCGCTAGAGGTGGTAATATACCGAGTTTAGACTGAGCTAGGCTAGGCCAAGTCTAGCCCGACACTTAAAACCCAAGCCCTAAGCCCAACATGGGCCCGCAAGAGTGGACCTAGGTCTAAAAGAATTGGTTGGTGCTAGGCCCAACTGGATCCGGCTTGCCCGAAAATTGATAAAATCCTTATTTCCTACTTGAATGTTCCTAATATATCCATGATCAAATGGGCCACACACACACACACACACACACACACACACACACAAAAAGACTTTTTAAAGGAATTAAACCAATAGTCTACGTTCAAGATGGATGGATTTCCTGAGGGTTGAAATGGCATATTCGTGGTAGACACATGTATGTCTGAAGTCGGGTCAGTCTAGGCTAGGCTGGGCCGGGCCAAGATAAAATGACTTAAGCCCAAGCCTGACCCGCTCATGGCCCAAGCCCAGCCCAAAGATGGGTTGGGGGGCTACCAGTGCCCATTACCGCCCTTGGTATGGGCACTAGAATCAAGTGGGAAGTGTTGATTGTGGTCAATGGCAGAGGAGATGCAATTTGGCTAGGCCCACCATGTGCGTGGTCCTCAATAGAATTGTCCAAGGGAGCTCCACTAAAAGTGAAAGCTCTTACATAGTTAGCATGTTCAGACATAGTGCAGACAATAAACCAATTACAAAGGCGAGGCCTTATGATCCCCTAATGGTGCTTATTGTGTTGTACGACAGAGGAGTGTCCTGCACATGTTTTTACATTGTAAATATGTTGTTGAGGCTTGCGCAGGAATCCTATCCAAATTCCAAACTTCATAGCTCATCCTACGATCCTTAGACCAGCTCGTAAATGGGCGAAAGAGTGGGGCCTGGGGACCAAGAGGCCAAATCATATAGGCCTTAAAAGTTAAGGTAACACTACAGCACCTGTAGTTGAAACAAAACACAAAGGAATTAAGGGCAAAGGATAGCAGTAGGGTTGTACATCGAGCCGAGTCAAGTCACGGTAGGCCAAGCTTGAGCTCGCCCTCAAGCTTACCATTGGAGCTTGGCTTGACTCATCCGTGATCCCGTTGAGCTCGAGCTCGCCCTCGAGGTTACCATTTGAGCTCCCAGCCCCAACCCAACCCCCAAACCTTTCAATTTGCAAATCATAGATTCAAAACCCCAAATCTCAATTTTGGGATTTAGGGTTTTCCTATTTTCAACTAATTACATAAATATTTAAAAAAAAAAAAAAAAAAAAAAAAAAAAACCTTACTATTGAGAGAGAGAGAGAGAGAGAGAGAGAGAGAGAGAGAGAGAGAGAGAACGTGAATGTGGTGGGTGCGGGTCGTGCAACCGAGACATTGAGTCGAGCTCGAGCAGTGGCTGAGTGGAGGGAGGGAGGGAGGGAGGAGAGAGAGAGAGAGAGAGAGAGAGAGAGAGGAGCTTGGGCGGGTGTGGCAGCAGGTTAGGTTTGTGAAGGGAAAGGTAAAGAAAGGGACAGGTAAGGTAAGGCCTTTGGGGTTTTTTTGTTTTTAAATATAATATAATATAATATATATTATATTCGAGCTAACTAGGCTTGGAATCGAGCTTCGAGCCGAGTCAAGCTCCATTCTGCTCGACCTCGGCTCTTTTTCAAACGAGCTAGGTCATATGGAGCTTGGCTCGCCTCGAGTCGTCATTCAAGTTGAGTCAAACTGAGCTAGATCGAGCCAAGCCGAGCGAGCTTTTCGAGCTAGCTTGGCTCCAGTACAGCTCTAAATAGCAGCAGTGCTTGGTTAGAAAATGTTGGACATTGCATTTTGATTGGAGTATGCAACACAAGTAGATGCGGCATCTCCAAGTCAGGGGGGGGGGCACCACCAAAGGTCACAACAAGACAGTCTCCACCTCTGAGGGGCTTCTTGAAGCTCAATTTCAATGGTTGCTTGCTCGGCAACTCCAGACCCTTGGGAGTAGGAGGCTTCCTACCCACAGATGATAGTAACACAGTGATTAAATACTCAAGCCCCTTGCACATCAAGGATTCCAACTATCTAGACGTGGCATCTTTACTTCAAGGTTTAAGACTAGCAACGAGATATAGTTTAAGCCCAATTATTATGGAGGGAGACTCTGGCAATGCCACAGGTTGGAGTCGCACGGGGCGCAGACCATGAGGACTAGCTCATCTCCTCAACGAAGTGGAAGACCTCAAATGCATAACAAGAGCATCACTCTGGTACATTCCATGTTCAAGCAATAGCAAGAGGATTCCTTAACCAAAGAGGGTGTCGCTCAAAATACTTTGTTGATTGTAGATAAGAGACACAACCAACCTAATGTATTTGTGCAGTCCCCTAGTATTTAACTGTAATATATTGCATAACCCACACTCCTTAGCTGTAATATATTGCATAACCCACGCTCCTTTTTTCGGCTAAAGGTATATCCGCAAGTTGTCATTCATTTTTTCTTTTAATACGAAACAAAATTCATTCATCGAAAAATAAAATAAAATGCATCCATTGATCAACACACACACACACACACACACACACACACACACACACACATTGTCACTTCTTTTGTTGTGGTTGCTACTGCTACTGTTAAGTTATTGTTGTTATTGTCATATTCACAAAGCTAGGTGGCGCTCCACAAGTTTTTTTGGTCTTTGATGGGACCCATGTCCATGTGCAATTTCCCAGGGGCTTACTATTTATAAACAGAAGATTCTTGGTGTATCTTATCTAATATTGTACATGCACGTCTTTACACAAGTGCATGCATCTCTTCTTTTTCACTTGTAGTTGCATATGACTAGTTGTGACACATCTGTAATATGTGTTGTTGTCATTGCTATTAGTGAGCATACAAGTCGAGTTGAATGCCATGCCTTTAACCCCTATTACAGATGTGTCGCTGTCATTGCTATTAGTGACTGTACAAGTTGAGTTGAATGCCACACCTGTAACCCGTAGTCATCTTCTTAGGGGTTAACACTTGGTGTTGTGTATAAATAGGAGGGAAGTGAACTCATCGCTTTTACTTTGAGGAAAGCCATCTATACCTAGTATACCTACATCAGAGGTTGGCTCTTGACAAAGCTAAAATCATACATCTTTATTGACGAAGATAAGAGTGGGTCTAACCTTGAATAGGAGATGAGATGTTGAAAAATATGCCAAAAGCATCAACATCAAAATATTTAAAATCAAAGTTCACCACAAAAGAGAGCATGTAAATTTATTTATTTTTGAAAGATAAAAGAGAGCATATAATGTAAGTTTTATTTAACTTCTCATGTGATAACAACTTATGTTAGGGAATAATACCTTGGGCAAGTAGAAATGCATCGGACAGCTTCAAACAAAAGAGATACATAAAACAGTTGGTGAAGGAACCCAATCGTCATTGGCCTAGATCAAGTTACAGTGGTTCAAGGTAAGACTCTCATAACTAGTGTTCGAAATATCGGTATCGCGCTATGTATCGCACCCTTGGGATACAGATACGTATCGGTTATCACACGAGATATATCATTTGTATCGAGTAATTTATTGCAATTTTTGAGAATATGGGCAAATTTTGGGGAAATGGTTGAATTTTTCAATGAAACTTCAAGGATTGTTTTTAAAAAATATACCTTAATACACACTTCTAAATCATAACATCTCGAAAAAGAAGTGAACATAATAGGTTTCCTTTATATAGGGTTTTAAGTTATGCATTGTCTGACTAAACTAATGTAGTGATTCAAATTGAATGCATAACATTTATAAATATATCAAGACATGTATGAAAACACAATTAATTCATTCAAAAGTGAAAAAAAAAAAGAAGTACAGATTGAAAAACACAATTAACCTGTGATTAGTGGACACTTAATTGTTAAAATAAGACCATTGGACAATTACTATTATGTGGGCCTCACCTCGATGTGTGGGTTCTATATCTATGCCGTCCATTCTTCTTGCCAACTCATTTTGGGGTATGGGCCCAAAAATGAAGCAGATCCTCACCACAAGAAACAGTGGGCATGGTGGACTTTTAATCCTCACTATTTCATGTCTTTCATGTCGTGCAGCCCACTTGAGCTTTGGATCTACCTGATTTTTAGGCTCATGCCCTAATATGCTCTAGAAAAATGGATGGACAGAGTGGATTTCTCACAAACATCATGGTGGGCCCCACCACAAGCCCCATGGGATTGTTTGTCTCTAGCTAGGTCTTGGCAGGACGCGGATTGCCTATTGACGTAATCAGTAGTAGCCAGTAGCTACTGGATGGCACTCTGTGGGCCCCACCATTATGTATGTTTTTTATCCACTCCGTCCATCCATTTTTCCAAATATTTTTAGACCATAATCCCAAAAATGAGGCAGATTCAAATCTCATATGGACCACACCACAGGAAACAATGGCAATTGAACGCCCACCATTAAAAACTTCTCGTGGCCACAACTGTTGGATAACAGGTCTTTGGATGAAGCTGATATTTGTGTTTTCACTGCATCTAGGTCTTTATGACCTAATCAACAGGTTTGATGGCAAATAAACAATACAGTGGGCCTTGGGAAGTTTTTAACGGTGGTCGTTCAATCACAATTGTTTTCTTGTTGTGTGGTCCACTTGAGATTTTGGATTTACCTCATTTTCGAGATCATGCCCTAAAATAATATGGAAAAATAGATAATAAATGGCATGGATATAACACATAAGGAACAACGATGTGGGCAGGACCTGACTGTGAGCCTCGCCATGATGTATGTGTTGTATCCACACCATCGATCAATTTGGAGAGATCATTTTCGAGCATGAGCCAAAGAACGACGCCGATCCAAAGCTCAAGTGGACCTCACCACATAAAACAGTGGGGATAGTGACGCCCATCCTTGAAACTTCGTAGGGCCCACCATGATGTTTATTTGAGATCCAACTTGTTCATAAGGTCACAAAAGCTTAATTGAAAACTTTTGTGGCCCTTAAGAATTTTTCAGCGGTAGACATTCAATTCACATTGTTTCCCGTCGTGTGGTCTACTAGATCTTTGGATATGCTTCTTTTTTGGGCTCCAGCCCTAAAATTATCTGATAAAATTGTTGGACAAAGTGGATAAAATACATAAATCACGGAGGGCACCATAGAGTTTACTCTATATGAGTTACCCAGTACGCAATCCACTTCCTACGGAGTTGGGGGGCGCAGCTTCAATGGATCCCAGATACACCGAGGTGGGTGGGATCCCTGACCATGGGGCCCACTTTGATTTATTTTGCTTATATCCACACTGTGTATCCGTTTTGAAAACTCATTTTAGGGCATGGTCCTAAAACTGAAGCATATCAAAATCTTAGGTGGACCATAATACAAGAAACGGTGGTAATCGACCATTAAAAACTTTTCATAGGCCACGAAAGCTTTTGATTAAGCTTATATTTGTGTGGTCTCTTCATCTAGGTCTTTGCGACTTTACCAACAGGTAGACGCCATGAAGTTTTAATGGTGAGGATTCAATCACTATTGTTAGTTGTATTATGGTCCACCTAACATTTGGATCTGCTCCATTTTTTAGATCGTGCCCTAAAATAAGCTTTCAAAATGGATGGACGATAGTGTGCATGTAAGGCACATGCATTACAATGGGCCCCACAGTTAGGGATCCACCAAAACCACGCCCGAAGTTGGGGTACTCCCCAATCCGAGCTACACATGAAAGCGATGTGGGTGGGACCCTAACTGTGGGCCTCACCATGATGTATGTGTTGTATCCACGCCATTCATCCATTTGAAGAGATCATTTTGGGGCATGAACCAAAGAATGAGCCCGATCCAAAGCTCAAGTGGACCCCACCATAGAAAACAGCAGGGACAATGACGCCCACTGTTGAAACTTGAAACTTGAAACCTTCCTAAGGCCCACTATGATGTTTATTTGAGATCCAACCTGTTCATAAGTTCAGGAAGATATAGAGGAAGGGAAAACACAAATATCAGCATGATCTAAAACTTATGTGGCCCTCAAGAAGTTTTTAATGGTAGGTGTTAAATCCCCATTGTTTTCTGTGATGGGGTCCACTCAAGCTTTGGATCTGCCTCATTCTGTCTCATGACCTAAATTGATCTCTCCAAACGAATGGACTGAACGGATATAAAATATATACATCAAGGTGGGCCCCACAGTAAGGGTCGCACCATCTTAAGTGCAATCAGAGTCGCACCGAATCCACTCAAATTGAAAGACGAAACCTTCGTCTTCTTCTCCATTAAAGGCACAGCCCGCAAGCCCCTGCGATTTTGAATCCGTTAAAAATCCATAAAATTTCGCCTTAATTACATCTTTTTAATCCCCACCTAAAACCCCAAAAACCTCAACGAAAATTTAGTTTCTTTCAAAACAATTTTCTCCGGAAGAAAAAAAGGGTTTTAGGCTTTTCTTACATTATTCAGCGTTGCCGATGATTGGCCCACCAAATCTAGTCGAAGGCCATTCCCTCAGGAAAATTTGAGGTAAGAGAGATTTTTTCCTAAATTTTTTTCGAATTTGTGGAATGGTAGAGAGGAAGATCCCGTGGTAGGTGGCTACAGGAAGATATTGTGTATAAAATCAAGTGAAAATCACGATAAATTGCAATATATCATCAGTATCGGCGATATCGCAAGATATTTTGCGATATCTTGCAATAATCGCACGATCCACAGGATTCTGTGATTTTTGTATTTTCGAGGAGTTTCGTATTGCTGGCCAGCAAAAACGATAATATCGGCCGATAGTATCGATATTGCAAACACTGCTCATAACTCCTTCAAGGAAGATGTGTGAATATAGTTGTAGATAACCAACTTCATAAACAAACCAAGAGAGATTTATTTTTATTATTTTGAGAGAGAGAGAGAACCAAGAGACACATTTCCTCACATACGATTGAAATGTTCGCCTTACCCCTTGTTAAACACAACACCAAATCCAAACAAAACTAGGAGATAAACACTAGTGAAGGGGATAGCATTCAAAGTGCTTCCACGCTAACAATAGTGATTTCAACCAAGGGCTTGTTTGATTTTTCAATTCACCGGTAAATACCGTGTAAATATGTAATGATTATTTCCCCTGTATTTACCTCACTCTTTCCAATGTTTGATTTGACCACTTGCTTTTTTATGCAAAAATCGAGAACGCCACAACTTGTGGGTCCCACCATGATGCATATCACTTATCCACACCGTTCATCTGTTATGCCTAATAAATTTATAGCATGAGCCAGAAAATGAGGCATATCCAAAGCTCAAGTGGACCATGCCACAGGAAAAAGGGAATCGAACACTTACCATTAAAAACCTTTTAGGGCCACTGTTTCTTTTGGTGTGGGCCATTTGAGTGTTGAATCTACCTCATTTTTCGGCTCATGCCTAAAACTATTGTGGTAAAACAAATAGACGGAATGGATATATTATATACATCACCTTGGGGTCCACAAATTTAAACTAACTTTTTGAACCGATTTCCAAGGTAAAAAGTATGATGGATTATCAAACGGGTGAAATGGTAATAATTACCCATTTCAAGGGTATTTACACTTGCTCTGGAAAATCAAACACGCCCTAAGGGAAATGCATATGCATGTGCATGTAAGACTTAAGATAGCTATCCACTTTTGAGCACATCTAGAGACTTGCTGAAATACAAGTTTGTGTACTAATGACATATATGCCCATCAAGAGTCTCCTCTTTCTGGTTTGTAACCACAATGATAAATTGCACCTAGGAACATGACATGGGACTTGGTAGTCCTGCTAAAGAGCAAAAGACAGGCAGAACATCCCCGGCTAGATGGATATGATAATGAATAACTAAGTTAGAAGACAGTTTAGGTAACATAGGATCATATGCAACAGGTTCCACGACGTGTTATTCAGTGTTTTTTTTTTCCTACTATAGTAGTGTGGAATCGACCACAAGGTTAATTGGTCATTACCGCAAGTGTCTTGACTCTTGATCAATCAGCGATTTAAGAGCAGGTAAAATCACTTTGAGCATCCTCAACTTGTTTCCAATGAATGTCAGCATCCTTTGAACACTTTGAGCAGGTTAGAAAACATATGAATAAACTTCTCCCAAACACAAACAGTCCTCAGTGGTACACTATTCAACTAGTATCTTGTCAATGAAAAGAGAGTTTGCAATTTCTTAATTCAGATTATAAATGCAAGCATGTTAAACTTCTGTTAACAGTATCCTGACTTTTCCCCTACAGTCAAATATAACAATAAATCACTCAACTCAATATTCAGAGACCAGGAAATTATTGTTTAAATGGTACAAGCAAGATTTGATGATCTAACTGCTCTCTTCTCCTTTCTCATATTTCAGATCAGCTGTTATAGGCTACACAACTTTCTTTTAGTCAAGTAACCCATCTTCACATTGTTTTTTGCTGTTCTTTCTTCTTCATCTTTTCTTTTTTTTTTTTGGTTTAACGACTTCAACTTCATATTGTTTGAATCAACATAACAAATTTCACTCATAAAAGGAAGCGATCCCCATTCATGATTCACCCTAATCAAATAATCAAAGAGAAAAGGATTCTCCATTTGATCACCTAACTACCTTTTCCTCTAACATTCCAATAGGTTTAGTCAAATACCCTTTAGCATGCAATATCTACCAAAACATTGACGAGCATACTTCATATGGAGCCTGAAAGATGTGAAATTTCAAGTAGGATGGATAAGATCTGGATAAATCAAATGAAAATGATTTCTGAAAGAACAAACAGCAAAGGTTGGTAAAACATGGAAGTGATTCTTCATCACAGCTTCGAATGAATCATTCTTTTGCAACCTATAATCTCAAACTAAATCTGATTATATATATATATACATATATATAGGTAATTTGGGCTCGAAAGCAAGACCTCAATGTTGAATGCACCCTGTCTACCATTGAGCTACAGGCTAGAACCCAACTAAATCTGATTACTTCAAAATGACTACAAGTGCTCGTTAAATGCCATCAATAAATTTTATCTTTAAAAAGGGCATCGGTGAATTAAACAAAGTCACTAAAATGCTCATAAAATCATCATATTGTTCGGATTCATGATGAAAGTTATGGCATTAGTTTGACATTGGCTAACAACCTGATGCAACTCTCCTTTATTGGAGCTGGGGACCGGCAATGAGAGCCAAAAAACTCCCACAGACGCAATATAATAGACTATTACATAAGTTTATTACAATCAAGCACTATCAATAATCTATTGCATTTGCTGATCACAATCAACAAGTTTAAAATGCTCATAAAATCAAGACCAATAGAACAACACTGGTCCCCACTGAAAATGCTCATTCTCCCAAATGTGGCTGCTGATGTCAATGGCATAAATGAAGTACACCATCCCTATGTGCTCCAAATTAAGTGAATCAAATTGATTCATAATTCGTAAGGAATTTTTCATTTGCTCCAAATTGGCCGAATTGACAACGTGAAAGTACAACCCTTAAATTCATCAAAGTTCTCCTGTTGGTTCAAAGCTCACAATCCTTAATTTGCCAAAAGTTTCATGTTACTCAGAGCTTGCATGCCTTGGATCTACAAGATAGATCAAAGTCTGGGTTCCAAAAGACAAGCACGAGACTATAACCTCCAACATTATTGATCATCCCCTCAGAGATTTCATATTAAAGGTGTCAATGAGGTACAACAATAACAAGAAAATCCCTCACTTAATCCAACCCCGTAGCACATAACTATTACAACACAAATTGTCATTAAACCAAAAGACTAAACAACGTTTTATACAAAACAACTAAATGACTGTAAATGAGATCCAAAGGGTCATAGTACTTTCATGCTTTCTCATATATTAGAACCCTTAGACCTTAAACAAAGCAATGTACAATATCTTTGAACATCTACTTGAAGATATGTGAAAATTACGGCACTACGAATCAGAAAGAGAATCAAATCCAATTATTGCAGTAGGAATCAGTAATGGAATCAAATCCAAGACATACCTGCTGAAGCCTCTTCTTGGTCTGCTCCGCCTGCAATTTACAACTTTGATTAGCTCACAACATTTGGGCCACAGGAAACATACGAAAAAATAAATATAAAAACTTGAATAAAAAACTACCAGGGGCAATTGCAAAATGTATTTGAGTTCCTTTGTTTAACTTGAAAGTTAAAAACAATAGAAAAAAACAAGAATATTTACCAAAAACTATGCTTGTTTCCCAAGACTATTGAGTTGTCCAACAGATATGAAAAACTAATCAAACATCCAAGCCAAATATAAATAAATAAATAAATACACCAGTCGTTGTCTTCAACAGTACAAGCCATATCCTGTTCACCTTGTGCATCACATGAATAGTTAACTACAGCCACTACGCAAGTAAATGTAACTATTGAAACTACCACCATGGCATATTGATAACTTTGTTGATGAAAAACATACGATGCAATGGGTCCTTGCATAGGTATGTTGTGTCTAGGGCTGTGAATAGGTATCTAGATCCACAGGTATCCGTACCCGTCCCAGTTTAAACAGGTCAAGGTCCAATTTTTAATCCCCCCCCACAAAAAAAAAAAAAAAAAAAAAACTTCAACCCAGGCAAAAAATGGGAGTAAGTTGGGTATGTCCATTGGTTAGTCTGCAGGCATGCATGTACCTACTCAAGCAATGTTCAGTGGCTGCAAACAATGGCCCGATCCATAAAGGCAGCATTTAGATGCACCATCAAATTGCATTCCAATAATTGGTTGAATAAAGAAGGAATGACCAAACTGCAATCACCTAGCATTCGGAATGAGGAAGTGACTCTCACATTGCAGTCACATTAATTTCAATTCAAAAGCAACATAAACATGACTAGGACCAACGTTCCCTTATATGAATAATAGTAAGAAGGTAATTCAAATTTGGTAATTTCCTCTATATAGAACTAATTGTGAAAACCTGATCCAATAATGTATGCAACCACAACCGAAGTCTAAAAACTTCTGAAATTCGAACAGAAATGTAGCACCTGCTGCCTTAGTAGCCGTGCATTTTCCTCCTCCAGCTGCATGACCAAAGATTCCAGCTCTACTGTATAAGCCTTCAGGACAGAGATACAACGTGCATACATCAGAATTCAAGGTGAAACTAAAGAAGAAAGCAGCTTGCCGTAGTAATTTGATGTGGACCATCACCTATCTCACTGTACAGGTAGCCAACATGATGGTGATCAGGATGGTTGATTTACTGAGTGGCCACCATGTGCATGGACAGGGCAAAACACCATGGTGATTGGAAAACTGTGATCTTTCAGTTTTAGTCACTTTGACCTATTGAATGTGGATCATTCCATCGTTTTTTAGCCTATTTACAGTACTAATCATATGACTGCCACAATCCTATCATCTACCATTTTCATGTGCTTGCGGCCTATCCACTTGATGGCACACGAAATCAACAGAACCCTTCACTAAACAGGGCATAGCAGCATTGCTCAATAAAGAAGACACAATCTCATCAAGGACATGACTGACCTGTTTCCGCTCCCTCGACCTCGCAGCCGACTCTCTGTTCTTGATCATTCTCCTCTGCCTCTGCTGTGCGACCCTATCGACTGGCTCCTGCACAGCCCGCCTCTTCCCCTCCCCCTCCCCTCCCCTCCCCCTCCACTCCATTCCCAAACCCTAGAACCGAAGAACCCTCAGCAACCTGCTGCTGTGGCTGAAACTGACTACCCAAAACCGAATCCCCACCAAAACCCCCCTGCCCCGTCGAAGCGGGCCCTGACGGGACCCTAACGTCCTCCTCGCGGACCGCCCCGGCCTTGGCAAGAAAATCCTCCAGCGTCATCTCCTCGAACGCAGCTGCATCCTTGAAAGCCAGCCCATCGGAGATCCTGCGGTCGGCAACGGAGATCTCCTTCCAGACCTCATCAACGGACCCGGCAACGACGGACTTGGGGAGAGAGAAGCTGCCCTGCCTAGAAAGGGGGCAGGAGCCAGCATCAGGATCATGGGGAGGAGGAAGGATCTCAGCCGTAGGATGACTGTTGTCAGCATAGATGTTGCGGAGGATGTCGTCCATGCTCATGCTGCCAAAGGTCTTGGTAGGATCGATGGTGCAGCTACTGCTGCTGCTGACAGATGAGCTTTGGAACTCTGCGGCAGTTAGAGAATATAAGGAAGAGGGTTGGCGCGTCAGATCCGAATTGGCAGACGTGGAAGACGTCATCACCTTCGACAACGCCATCCGTCTCTCTCGCTCTCTCTCGGCGTGGGTTTCGGGCGGGTTTGATTTGAACAATGGGAGGGGAACCGGTTCCGGATGGATAAAACCGGAAAGCAAAAGCGGTTTTGGGAAGAAGGCGGTTTTCCTATAAATGGAAAAGTGGGAGGCCGGTCCTCGTTGCCGCTTCAATGCGGGTTTTGCCGTCTGTGGGTGGACTGTGGGGGCTTTGGGTTTAAATTTATGTTTTTTTTTTCCCGTTTCGAGATCCTGCCGTGTCACGCCAAACGATCCTCATATTTCATAACCTGGACTTGAATCGTCTACAACGCCTGTTTTACGCAGCGCGTAAAGCATCCAAGCTACTGGGGTCCACCATGTTGTATATGTAAAATCTCTTCCGTTCATCTGATAGGAACCGTTATTTGAACCGTATATAAAGAAAACAATCCTGATTAAGAGCTTATACGGAACATACTAACGGAATAATATAAGATTGATACCATACTGCTAAGTTCACACGGTGTGAAAAAAAAAAAAAAAAAAAGTTCACACGGTGTAGGCCGAATGAATTTTTTATCATGCTGATTTATGTATCTTCTCTTCGTGGTGGTGAATTACACTTGATTAACGCATTTTGATGAAAGATACACAAACCTATGGTCGTCATCCCATGCCATTGTTTCATATGATGTGGCTCATTCAGAGCTGTCCATCTAGCTGATTTGTCTCCTTACGGCTTAAAATAAAGAATAGAACTTGATAGCCGAAGTAAATATTACATATACAAAAATGGTGGAGCCCACAAACCTGAGTGTTTTAGGCAGTGCCAAAAAAACATTTATGAATGCCTTTTTCAAAGCCATTTGTGAATGCATTTTCCTTCTTTATCCGGTGTTTATAGCTACTTGGTTCCTCTCATCATTAATCTTTTCTCCCTGCTGAATATTAACCGTTCATCTGCGTATCCCCCTTATGAAAGTGCACGAATGCTCGTGTTGATACAAAAATCCAGTTAACCTTCCGTGGACCTTCGAATACATGTACACTCAACGTTAGAGGCATTCCTATTTATAGTTGAGAGAAGGCGGTGGTGTAAAAGGATATCTCCCTATTTAGTAGATACGTGTTGTAAAGGGATTCGAATCCCGAGTCGTAAAGGAATTCGTATCGAAGGATACCGTGAATATCCCCAAGATCCTAGGCTGAGATCTTGGAGAGATCCGTGTTGCGGTCGTCTTTCGAGATCCTCAGTTGGGATCTCAGGCAAGGTCGATCAAAGTCAGGTCAGAACCAACAGAGACGGTTGGTAGAAGACGAAAGTAGGGAGTCTAAGATGAGGGTCATTCCGAAGAGTTGGCCGACCTATATTCTCCAATGAGTTGTGGTCGAGTTTCTCTTGGTACTGGGCAAATGGCGGACCTGCCGACCTGCCGTGGGATTTGTGTCCTGGCATTAAGACTCGCCTCCTGAGGGCCGAGCTCAAGGAGTGTTGTTTTCCAAGCAGTGGCTTGGAGTTCTTTGGTTGTTGAGGAGCTCCTTGATCATGATTGGTGTTAACTGACCTCCTCGTGTCGTGCATATATGTCTGAGCTGACCTCTTCTCAGTGGTTACTCCATTTTTACCCATAACAGTAAGCCCCCTACTTTCGAGCTAGCGCAGTTGGCTCGGGAAGTAGGTTGGATTTGATGAGCTCGGACATTTTTTTCAAAACAATGGGAAAAATGAGTTTTTTAAAAATAGCTTTTTCAAGTTCTAATTGTAGTTTAACATAATTTTCTTTTTGAATTTTCAGTTTAGCCACAATTTTACTACTTTCTCTATATAGGGCATCATATGCATCTTGAAGATCATCTTCATTTTTAGAGTCACTTCTTGAAATTTCATAATCAAATATATCACAGTTATTTGAAGAAGTGATTCTGGCTATAGTCATAAAGGCTTTCAAATCGTTTGCATTTTTCTGGTCTGATTCATCAATTTCAAAATTAGTTTCAGACTCTGATGATTCATCCCAAGTACCTATCATGCCTTTTCTTCTAGATTTATCCTTTTTAGGACATTTAGAAGCTAAATGCCCGTATTCAAAATAGCTGAAACATTATGTGTCTTTTTTTTTGGATTTCCAAAATTTTGAATTTCCTTTTCTTTTATCAAATGATTTTTGAAAATCTATTCTTTTCTCATTCTCAAAAATTCTATAAAATTTATTTGTTCGTTTTCTTCAAAATTAGAATTTACGTTAGATTCATTTAAATTAGATTTAGAATATTTAAGAGCTATGGACTTGATTTTAGGAGCTTTGAAATTTAGCTCGTAAGTTTGAAGAGAACCAACTAATTCATCAACTTTCATGGTATCTATATCCCTTAATTCTTGTATAGTAGTAACTTTTGAATTAAACCTATCAGGAAGTTATCGCAGTATTTTTGCGCAAACCTTATTTTTAATGATTCTTTCTCCAAGACCCTACATGGAATTTACTACGCCATTTAGTTTCATATACAAGTCCATAGAAGACTTGTTTTCTTCCATACGAATTTCTTCAAATTTGGTTGTGAGAATTTGGATCTTAGATTTTTTTACAATGGTAGTTCCTCCATGTGTTATTTCAAGAATATCTCATGCTTGTTTAGTTGTATCGCACGAAATGATTCTTTTGAATTCATCTGGCGATAGAGCACAAGTTATTGCATTTGCACTGCTTTCACTTTTCTGAACAGTAGTCTAAAAATTGTATGCAGTTTCTTTCATTTATATGGTTCCATCATCGGCTATTACTTCCATCATAAGAGGGATCCATTTAGTTACAGTAGCTTGCCACACACTTTCATCAATGGATTTGAGAAAAATCTTTATCTTAGCTTTCCAATAAGAATAGTTAGAGTCATCAAAAGGAGGTGGCCTGGTAATAGATAAGCTTTCAAAATTTGACATCTTGTACCGTTGGATCTAGATCAATGAGGTTTAAAAAATAAAAAGAGCAACCCACTCTGATACCACTTGAAATGGAGGGCTAGCTGAAAAGAAGAGCTTAAGATGTCCTAGAGAGGGGTGAATAAGACAATGTCGAATAATCAAAATAAATGCTGAATATGTAAATAAAGCAAAGATCTCAATTGCTTAAGTATTGAAATGTTGATTCCAAATGATTTGTAAGACAACTTTCACCTAAAGTTTTAAGCAGGATAACCTTATTTCACGAATTTCTTTAAAATTAAAACCTTAAACTTACAAGAGTAAATTAAAATATTATAACCTTCACCACTCAACTAAAATTAAAGACAATCATTCACACAAATAAAATAAAGACATTCACCACATGACATAAATAATTATAGTGATTCGGTGCTTTAAAAACAGCCACACCTACTCCACTTCTAAAATTACTACCCTCATAATATTGGCTTTCAATATGAAAAGGTTTTCACAGGTTCACCTTAATAACCTTATACAATTCTTGTGATTTTCATGGGCTATCACAATCAAACCCAAACTGAGATTTTCAGGCTATCTCAAACAAAACCTAAACTGAGATTTTAACAGGCTATCTCCAAAAAACCTAATAGAGTTTTAGAAGGTATAATTATCTTCACCGTAAAAGACGTATCAAAAACTTGTAATTGAATAACATCTTTTTTGAATGTAGATTGTTCTTTGTTCAATCAGAAAGAAAGGCTCTAAAGTTCTATTGATTTTAATTAAGTCAAACCCAAAGGTTACTTGAATCAATTCTCTTAGATCTTTTAAAAAAAAAGGTATAGTTTATTATCTTTAAAATCAAACTTGAAATATCTAAGATATAGGGAATTGAAAAAAAACTATATAAATTAAATTATAAATACCATTCAATAGCTTGCTAATAACTTGAGCTTCTTTCTCTCTTTTATAAGGATTTTGATAATTAACTTGTGTAATTCGGAATGAGAGAGAAACTCAATTTATAGGCAAAGAAGTTGGAACTCCGGCTATCCCAAGTGAGGCTTCGCTAGCCTAAGTTCAGCGGATTCGGTTCAACGGACTTCAGATCGCACGGGATAAGATTTATCCAAAATTCGGCTGGCCCAAGGTCAACTTCGGCTGCCCGAATTCCCCTGAATCTCAAAAAGTGTTGTTGTTGGAATTTGACCCGAACTTTACCGGGCTAGCCAAATTTGCAACAAACATTAGTTGTTACTTTAGGCTTGAAGTTGGGTTGGCCGAGAAAGCTTAGGCTAGCCAAACTAAAAGTTAGGTTGGCCACATTCCGAGCAAAATAAGCATAAAAATCCAAAATAACAAATTTTTGAAAGCACATAGTCCTAAGGTCTTTCAAGGTTTTTATACCACCTAAGATAAATCAAATATTTGTTCTTCTTTGACTTGAACTAAGTCTCAGAACTTCATCTTGACTTTAAGCTTGATCTTTTTTTAACGTTAGTCAATCTTGAGCTTAATCTTCTCTTGAGTATGGACCAGTCTTGAGCTTAATCTTCTCTTGATTGAGCTTAATCTTCTCTTGAACATAGACCAATCTTGAAGATCTATTGTTAAGTTGTTTTGGCTTGACGAAATTTGACAACTAAAGTGTGCTCAACATTTTAGCACTCACACTAGCGATGTCCTAGAGGGGGTGAATAGGATAATGTCAAATAATCGAAATAAATGTGGAATATGTAAAGATTACAAAAATCTCAATCACGTGAATATTGTAACCTTGATTCCAAATAATTCGTAGGGCAACATTCACCTAAAATATCAGGTAGGACAACATTATTTCACAAATGTCTTTAAAGTCAATCTTTAAAACTAGCAAGAGAATATAAAAAGATTACAACATTCACCACAAGAATGAAATGATAAATAACATCCAATCAACAAAAGGAATAAAGCATTCACCACACGGCACGAAGAGTTGTAGTGGTTCGGTGCTTAAAACAACCACACCTACTCTACTCCCAAAATTACTACCCTCGTAATTTTGGCTTTCACTATAATAAGGTTTTCACATGTTCACCTTAACAACCTGATACAGTTCTTTGTGATTTTCACGGGCTATCACAAATAGAAACCTCACTGAGATTTTCACGGGCTATCACAAATAGAAACCTCACTGAGATTTTCACGGGCTATCTCAAACAAACCTCACTGAGATTTTCACATGTTATCTCAGAAAAACCTCACAAAGATTTTCATAGGCTATCTTAGAAAAACTTCACTGTGATTTTCACAGGCTATCTCAAAAAAAATCTAAAATGAAATATAGTAAATGTACTTATCTTCAAATGGAGATTCGAAGACGGGGCAGAAGCTTGTAGCGGAAGAACTTCTTTCTTGAACGTATATGGCATAGTGTTAAAACAGACAAAAAGAGTCTAGGGTTCTATAGATTTTCTAAATGGAAAATCCAAATGTTACTTGATTCAATTCTCTTAGATCTCAAAGACTATAGATTATCCTTTTAGAATAAGACTTAAACGATCTTGAGAAAAAAGAGAATTGAATAAGCTATAAATTAAAATTACCAACAGATAGTTTGCCAATGACTTGAGCTTCTCTCTCTCTTACAGAAGGATTATAGTAATTTTTCGTTGTTGTTTAGAATGAGAGAAAGCCTCGATTTATAGGTAAAGAGGTTGGAACTTCGGCTAGCCTAAGCCTGGCTTCAACTGGCCGGAGTCCACTGGATTTGTTCCAACGGCTCTAGGATCGCGCGAGATAAGATTTATCCAAAATTTAGCTGGCCCGAGGTCAAATTTGACTGGCCGAATTTGCCGATCGGCTGACTGAATTCCTACAAATTTCAAAAGATTACATTGTTGGAATTTCACCCGAACTTTCTCAGGATAGCCGAACCAAAACTTAGGCTGGCCAAACCAGAAGCTAGGTTGGTCGAATTCCAAGGTAAAAACACTTATTAAAACTTAAGTTAACGAATTTATAAAAGATCCTAACCTAAGGTTTTTGTAGGATTATACTGTGTTTTAGTAAATATATGAGACACATTGTCTTGAACTTTGACTTGATCTTGTCTTGAATTCGGGCATCAGTTTCCTGAGAAGATGTGTCAATCTTGAGTTGATCATAAGTCCATCTTAAGCTGATCTTCAAGCATGTAAAGTAGTTGTGATTCCATACTTGTGATCTGACTTTGAAGCGCTTATTATAATAGCACTTACAATTTATTATCACATATCCGAGATATGCTCAGAAGATTATGTTTTAATCTTTCAACATATAAAATATTTTCAAAAAGAGGTAAGTTAGGAAGTTGTACATTACCTTGGCCAATTATCTTTCAGTTGCTTCCATCTCAAAATGTAATCGAACCACCATTTATTTGGTTGATGTTTAAGAGTATAGCTTTATCACCTTTTATGTGTCTTGAACATCCACTATCCAGTTACTATCTTGAATGACTACTTACTTTGAAAGCCGTGTGGATTATAAGACACTTAACCTTTGGAACCCATTTCATTGCAGTTTTAGGTTTATGAGGATTGCTTATTTTGTTGCTGTGTTTGGGAGTTAGGATTTCTCCTTTTTTTATATACTTCAATCTTACCAAAGTTGGATTTCAATAACTCTTTAAGCAAGTCCACAATTTTATCAGCTAAAGGAGGATTTCTGTTATTATTCCTTTGATGTTTATAATAGTTGGCACTATTTTTTATATTAGAGGCTTGAAAAGGTTTTGAGTTTTTGAAGTCATTCCTTTTATAGTTTATTTTTTTTTAAGTCTCTACTTTAGAGTTAAAGGATTCTTCTTTTATAAAGGTAGGAGCAGAATCCTTAGATTTCAAAGAGTTACTTTTAATATAACTCAGTCTAAACTTATCACCACATCGCCTAAACAAGGTTAACAATTTTTCAAGTTTCTGGTCACCAAGGGTATATTTTGAAGTGTCCTTTGAACTCTAAAGGGTTAATTTCTCATTTTTAGATTTAAGTTTCTGCAATTCAGAAATCTTTGAATTCAAATCTAATTTAGTCTTTTCAAAACAATCGGAAACATGAGATTTTTCTAAAACGACTTTTTCAAGTTCTAATTGTAGTTTAACATAATTTTCTTTTTGAATTTTCAATTTATCCGTAATTTTACAACTTTCTCTGTATAGGGCATCATATGCATCTTGAAGATCATCTTCTTTTTCAGAGTTACTTCTTAGAGTTTCATAATCAAACATATTACAGTTATCTGAAGAAATGATTATGGCAATAGTCATAAAGGCTTTCAATTCATTTGCATTTTCCTAGTCTGATTCATCAGTTTCAGACTTTCTAAGTAGCTATCATGACTTTTCTTCTAGATTTATCCTTTTCAAGACATTTAGAAGTTAAATGCCCATATTCAGAATAGTTGAAATATTAGGTGTCTTTTGCTTTAGATTTTCAAACTTTTGAATTTCATTTTCTTTTATCAAATGGTTTTTAAAAATAAGTTCTTTTCTTATTTTTGAAATTTCTATAAAATTTCTTTGCTAACATAGCCATAAAAGATTAAAACATTCACCACAAGGCACAAGACTTATAATAGTTTAGTGCTTAAAACAACCACACCTACTCCACTCCCAAAATTACTATCCTTGTAATTTTCACTTTCACTATAATAAGGTTTTCACAGGTTCACCTTAACAACCTAATAAAGTTCCTTGTGATTTTCACGAGCTATCACAATAAAAACCCCTTTTATGATTTTCACGGGTTATCACAAATAAAAACACCACTGAGTTTTTCACAGACTATCTTTGTTGAGGGTCAAATATTGCATATTATCCCCCAATTATATCTTGGTTTTATGAACATGATATTGCTTAATGTCCTATTTTACTCATGTTTGTGGTGCAAAGTGAATTTAAGAGCTTGGATTGGAAAGTGTGTTAAAAGCATGAATTTAATGCTTAAAGATCACCAAGGCAAGGGATAGATCTTAGGAGATCAAGATTAAAGAATTCATATGCCAAAGATCCAATGAAACCAAGTGATGAAGGAAGAGAATCGAAGACTTGAAGTTAAGAAAAAGAATCTTGAAAATTGTCCACGAAAAGCAGATTTGAACCAGAAAAGTCTAATTTGAAAATCACAAAATCACCTTCAATCATATCGAAGGTACGTAGATGCATCGAAGATCATATTGAAAGTACTTAGATGCATCGAAGGTGGAATAAAAAAATTGCAGGATTTTTAAGCCAAACTCGCTAGACAATTCCAGACCAGTTTCGATGATATCGAAAGACCTTCGATGCATCGAAGCTTATATCGAAGATCATATTGAAAGACCTTCGATGCAACGAAGCTATTATGCAAATTTTACATGAACTGCGTAAATTTGAGGCAGTTTCTATAATAAGGTGTTGCTCAACTATAAATAAGAGTCCCCAGGGCATCCATAGGTATCATCTAGGCTTTGGAGGAGCAAAGCAAAAGGGTGGAGAGCCGTCGTTAAGCATTTTTTCTTCATTTCTTTCTTAGTTTTCATGTTTTCTTCTAAGGTTTTAGATCCAATCATGTCTAAGGTTGGCTAAACCTCTTAGCTAGGGCTAAGAGGTGAAGCTTGTAGCGTGATGGGATTTTTATTGCTTTGATTCATGTTTATGTTGAACTTACTTTGATTCTAGTTTGATATTTAAAGAATACTTTCAGTTTTTAATGATTTATTGTGACTTAGGTTACAGTAGATCTACAATAGCTTTGAGTATCTTCTTTTCCTGTTTTGAGATTATGGGATTGGTAAATCCTGTTGTTTGTCATCATCTCATGAGCATGGTTTGGTAATGGAATCCCTGTTAATTATCATAATTCTCCTCTTTTGAGAATTAGGTCAAAGGAAGTTCAAATTTGATCTTAATTGGTATATCTTCCAATTGGATAGGATAGGACTCCAATTCCAATTGTATTACTTGAATCAAGTAAGGAATCACCTTGATTGCTCTAAGTGGATCCTTGGAAACCCTAGCTCCCACCTTTGAATTCTTAAGCTTATAATTAAACACTTCACAATTACTTCATTTTTATTTCTAATTTAGATTTAGATCTTCTTCTAGTTTTGATTCTAGTTACTTTTAGAATACTGTAGACATTGGAAAAATCAGCGCCCTTACTAATTTTTATGTTATGTTTTGGTGGTAGGGTGATTTGGCTGATTTGTGGATGTTGAAGTCGCTACTAGCCAATTAATCTCAAAATCCCACTGTTGGCTAGAATTCGTGGAATATGTAAGGTTGTAAAAATCTGAAGACTCTCCTACCTTAGATTGACTTCTGGTCTACGATCAGGGATTCTGGGTAAGGGACCTCAGTTACAAAGAGGGAAAGTATAAGGCACCCTCTCTGCCCATACAAACGTACGGTCTCTACTTTGTGTGGTAAAACAATCTCAAGGGATGAATGATGTGGTCAAAATAGGACTAGGCACACACGTAGATTTCTGATGCGACAAGATCCGAAGTTTCGGTAAACCATAGAGCATACGTCCAACGGTGTATCTAGAAGGCAGATGTAATGATGCTTATGCAAAAAGGTGAAGAAAAATGGACTAGATTACTAGGAATTTCTGATATGACAGGATCCGATGTACGGCAAGCCACAGAGCATACGTTCACTAGAGATCTAAAGAAGCAGAGGGGTTCAGAAGGGTATAGATGTCATGATGAATGTTTGTATGAAGAATGAATGGATCTTTGACTTGCTCTTGAGATGGCTAGAATATGGAGCACACCATGGATAATTCGGGTTGGGCTTAAAGGTTGAAGGGTTGAGTTGAGGGCTAAGGGGGGATGGTTGGAAAAATTTGAACTTTGAGGGCTTAGGAGCTCCTTCCCTTTCCTTCACTCTCTTCCTTACTCACTTTCTTTCTCTCCCTCTCCATCTCACTTAAGCTTGAAAAATGAGAAGTGGATGATAAAATGTGAAGAGGAGAGAGCTATTTATAACCTTCTCCAATAGTCTTTTGGTAATTTTTGAGTTTGAGGGTAAATGTTAATGTGGCAGGTGGTGATTGGTTGAGAAGAGGGAGACGCCACGTGGCGCTCTCTCATTGGCTAAAGGGGTTGGTAAAATGGTAAATGGTGAAATTTTGAGGGGTAAATTCATGAGAAAGTTGACTTTTGGACGCCGGGACATTGTGCCCACACGCAGCCGCAGTGGCGGCGGCTGAGTCTGTGGCCACGGTAGTCGGTAGTCGACACCGCCTGGAGCTCATTTAGGCCGGGCTCGCCCGTGTGGGCTTTGCTCGGTGTGCGAGTTTGCACGGTGGCCTCCTTTCAGAGTTTAATGGCTCGAATAAATGGGTTTAGGCTTGGGTAAAGGGTGCTGATCAAGGTATAAGGTATAAGAGGGGGCTGTGTGTTGATCAAATGGTTTGGATCGAGGTTTTAGGTCCTGGTTTGGAGGTTTTTGAGAATTTTGGGTCAGGGTTAGGTTTAAGCCGGGATTACGGTTTGGTTCGGATTAGGGTTCAGTATAGGATATGCTCGTGGTTCCCGTATAGTCTCAGCCTTCTCAAGATATTAGCCTGGGTAGGGTGTCTACAGATGCCCCTCTTTGGTCGAGGTTACAAGTAACCGAAGGCCAAAGCGAGTGGACACCTTATCCTTCCGGTCAGAAAGGATAGTGATTCAAATCTGTTGCCTATCGTTGTATCATCGTCAGTCGACTGTTTGGAAAAGAGATTACTTGCACATATCACGAGGGTTGAGAAAAATGTTGTGATTGTCCCCTGCGCATTCCTCGTAGCTTTACAGGTCATCAATCACAACCCTTTCACGTCAGATTGTTAATAGCATTGGAGGGTAAGTCTGAAAAGTAGGGCCTCTGTGCGTTGGTGTGGCTTTACGAGGATTCCTGTATTACTTGGTCTGTCGTTCCTTTGCTACGTAATCACCCTAGGAGTATTTGTTCTATTTGATCGTTAAAGTGGTTAGATGCCCTGCGCGTTGGTGCAGCCTTACGGGGAACTCACTATGCTAACTTGGACTCGATCAAATTTTACGAACATCTCGGACTAGGTATGTACAGGTAATCCTTTGTCATGCAATCCACTGATTCTGATACTTTAGTTACAATGGATTGTTGTCACTTCAAGTTTGATTATTCTTTCCAGCGATAGATCCACTCATTTCTACTAGCATTCGAACGACTGTCTGGATATAAAGATCAGGCCAACCGTACTTGTATTATGTACAGATTCGATCATCCTCTGAGGAAACCGGAAGGGATCGAACCTTATTTGGCTATTTGCACTGACTACACCTGGAGAATATGGAAGATTCCTCAGTGTACTGCGCGCCGCGTGCGTTTTTTAGAAACTTTGTTTGAAAGCCATTCCCTTTGGAACTAGACTCCTTGGGGATTTTATTTGAAAAAATATTTTTTGAAAAACATCTGTTCGATTTCGTGGGTGGGTGTCGTCATCCAGTTTTTATTTGCAAAGAAACTGCCTCCACTGATAAATTAATGGGGCCTGATGGTTTAGAAGAAGTGTCCTTTACTCCCTGGGGATTTATGTTATTTTAGCAATTTTTGGTAATTTGGGATTTTTTAGAATTTTCGGGCATTTTTCAAAAATTTTGGAGATTTTTTAGAATTTTCTAGGATTTTTTTAAAATTTTGGATATTTTTAAGAATTTTCTGGGATTTTTAAAAAAAAATTTAGGATTTTTCTGAAATTTTGGATATTTTTTGGAATTTTCTTGGATTTTTTGAAAATTTTTTGGGATTTTTCTGGAATTTTAGATATTTTTTTGGAATTTTCTGGGATTTTTTGAAAATTTTTTGGTATTTTTCTGAAATTTTTGGATATATTATTATTATTATTATTATTTGAAAATTATTTTGAGGTCTTTATCCACTAGTCTGGAGGGAAAACCGGTTAATGCAAAGGCATGGGGACAAAGACGCTATCCAATGCATCAAAGTACAATGGCGACAGTCCAACTACCGCAAATGAGAGTTCGGCTACCACCGGTCCGTCAAACGGACCGCTGATCCATGGCGTGCGTCGATGTCACGTCCCAAACCCAGAAATCAGATTCACAGGAATCCCGATCACCGAATTCGGTGCCGACAGCCTTCACAATACCCCATTCTCGACTCCTAGCGTCCATACGCCAGATTTCGATCCTGGGATCCTACAAGGAGGATTTTTTTTTTTTTACATTTAACTCGTAATAAGCATAATCATAAGATTACCTAATTCACAAAGGCAACATCATCATCACATATCCACTAATATAATTATTTGAGTACAATGCTGAAAGGGAAATACATAAATCAAAAATCAAGCTCCAGAAGATCGCTGCACGCTCCAAGCTCAACACTGCTGCAACCTAACATCACCTGCACGCATCTATCGTGCATAAACTTATAGAAAACTTAGAGGGTAGTGTAAGTGTGTGCACAAAGTAAGTGTCCAGTATTCAATACAATGCCATCATTATACAATACCGAAATTACTGGTAATCCATAAATCGTACATTATCGGAATAAGCAGAAACACTGACAAGATTATGAATTATCAGAGTGAGCAGAAATACTGACAAGATCATGAATTATCAGAGTGAGCAGAAATACTGACAAGATCATGAATTATCAGGGTGAGCAGAAATATTGACAAGATCATAATTCATGCGATAACAGAGTAAGCGGTAGTATGGACAAGTCCATAAGTCAATCAATATCAGAATACGCAATATAGAACAGCTATGCAATAAGGAGTCATAAAGAGCCAAATACCAGATGCCAAAGATGCAATGCAATATACAAATCCTGCTAAATCTGTCTAGGCCATATCAGTACAGAAACATAGCAATCCAAAATGTCATATGCCTACGGATGTAATGCAATATGCGATGCGAATGAAATGACCATGCTAGAGTGTAAAGTTGGGATGATAATACGTAGTATCGCAGGCTACGGGGTCCACCACAAGGGACTTCTATCCAAACCAGTCCCATACCTAATTTTGGATAGTCAGACTCAATGTGGTAAACTCCTGACTTCAGGTTAGTCGCGCGCCCAACCGAAATCCTTGCCATAACGAAGGTACACAATAATTAGTTACGCACCACCAGCCCGAGTGAATAGTAAATAAATACTGAATGAGCATGCAACTCCTACTCAATAAGTCCACATATCAGTACGGTTCCTCTTTGGGAAATCACCGGGGTCTATTATACTCAAAACCAGATTGCCTCCCTATCGCGTGCAACAAGGTGAGTGGAAGAGACCTCACATCCGCCAACCAATATCGAGCTCAACTCGTCAATAGCGGACCCATTTCTCGAACTGGTCAGACTCAGCCTAGCATTGCCCCCTCCTCTCGGGCAGGTAAGGCCGCACCCCCTTCCAACCGACCACGACACAGTGGGAGACGTGACCTAATGGTATACGACCCTCATGTACTCATGCATCCACTTGGTCTAGACGTTGGAGCAACCTCTGCAACCAAGAGAGTTTATGGACTTTCACCTAGGGATATCTATAGCACCCCATGTAGAACAGATTTCTGGTGTCCCATCTGGCCATCCACGAAATACCTGTGGAGGCTATGGCCCTGATGTCGCTAGGGCGTATGATGGTCATGTCACATAAATGCGAGATGCATGAGTCACACAGTCTAATCATGCATCAATCCTGCACATGCTGTGCTCTCATATGGGGCAACTCCGCCTATTAGGGAGCCCCATGAATAACCTGCCCTATGGCATATGCAATGGTCAATCATATCTCATAACAAACACGTAGATGATGCGTATGGGCATGTATTATGATGTTATGCTGTCACATACTTATAATCGGTATCAATAACTGGCGTCAACAATCGGCCTCGACAATGTGGACATTTAACCAACATTGCCCCCAAGGAATGGCCACATAGAGCCAAACATATAATGGGCTCACGGCCTCACACAACGGCCTAATATACAACACAATGGGCCTTACTCAAGGGCCACATAAACACAACAGGTGGGCCCCGCTCATGGGCCTCAAATACATGACATATGGCCCTACACATGGGTCTCGAATACGTTAAATGGGTCATGCATTATGAGCCTAATACATATTACAATGAGCCTTGCCCATAGGCCACGAATTCATCATAATGGGCCCCAACTACGGCCTAATGCGTATACATCATATGGGTCTCGACAGTCAGCCTCGGCCTCAACAATCGAAATTGACACTTGGAATTGGCCTCGATACTCGGCCTTGACAATCGGAATCGACCTTGATACTTGGTCTCGACAGATCAGAATCGGCATCGATACTCAGCCTCGACAATCGATCCTATCATACAATCGGCCTCGACAATCGGAATTGGCCTAGAATCAGGATCAGCAAATCAGTCACGTCAAGCGGAATAGGCAATTGGCTACGACAATCAGAATCGGTAAATCGGTCACGTCGATCAGAATTGGCCTCGATAATTGGAACCAAGAATCGGTATCGACAATCGATACGATAACCAGCCCATAAACAGGGCGGGGTCCATAAATGAACAACCGATCAACCATAATATAAAGATCGGCCCTCAGCCGTGGGTATATCAAATCTGGTAACACGGAGCCATCTGTCTATGGCGAATGGGACCCACTTATTTAGGTTAACCCACCAAGGGAATGATGAGGGCGGGCCTAACAAGTTCTAAGGGAAGGTGACACTGTGGACATCCAACCATCATTGTCCATTAATGTGGACATCTAACCAACATTGCTCCCAAGGAGTGGCCTACATAGGGCCAAACATATAGTGGGCCCACGGCCTCATACAAGGGTTTAATATACATCACGATAGGCTGAATACATGGGCCTAATATACATCATCATGGGCCACAACCCATGGTCCTCAGATACATCATAATGGGCTACGACCCATGAACCGCAATATACATCTCAATGGGTTGGGCCCTGCTCATTCCAAATGGGTCCATCAATGGACAACTTAGATAAAACACGTACATCACGTGGGGGCCACGTGAATGGACGGTGCGAACAACACACTACAAGGTGGCCCTATCACATGGGCCTCAGATATAAGGCAAGTGGGCCCTATCCCATGGACCAAAATACAAACAGGTGGGCCCCGCACATGGGCCAAAAATACATCATGATGGGCCTCATAGTTAGGCCGCACCAATGGGCCTCACTAAACAGGCCACAAATACATAGCGATGGGCCTCGGCACGTGGGCCATAAATGCAACAAGTGGGCCGCATTAAATAAACACGTACATCATGGTAGGCCCACTGTCCCATGCTGGACGGTGCGGCAAATACATCGCCAAGGAGGGCCCCATGTCCAGGGATGGATGATGTGGATACAATAAATACATTAAGGCATGACCCACGTCAAAACGGATGGACGGAGTAGATAAAACACGTACATTATGTGGGAGCCACATGAATGGACGGTGTGAATTACAACATATATATCACAGTGGGTCCCACTATGATGTGGGTGGGAGTTGGACTACTTTTAAAGTCATTTCAATAGTCGCAGGTGCAACATGAGTATGATGGTCAACACTATCCAAGCATTGTCCAGGTAAATCAGTACCGTACAAACATTTTCCATGTAAATCTGCACCGTCCAAGTATTGGACAACACCATCCAACATTGTCAAGCACCATCTGGACAGTGTGGATGGGACAAATACATCACGGATAGCCACAGCGCCACCCAAACATTGTCCAACACCGTCCAGCACTTCCTGGACGATGTAGATCTGAAATACATCTACCAAGGTGGGTTCCTACAGATGGACAGGGTCGATGATGCAGGTGGGGCCACGGAACTTGGTGACACCACTCCAGCAGCTATGTAGCTGGGGTGAGTACACCGGCCATCCCACACTCCTGGACGGTGGGATACAATGCATACATCAGTGGGTCCCACATGGGGCCCACCACAATGTTTATATTCTATCTAACATGTTGGTACGGTCACAGGGACTCGTGAAAAAAAAAAAAAAACAAATTTCGCAATGATCCAAAACTTCTGCCAACCCAAAAGGGTTCCAACGGTGGACGTTTAATCAACACTGTTTCCTGATGTGTGGCCACCTGATCAGTGGCTGGATGGAGTGGATAGAACACACACATCATGGTGGGACACACCGTCTAAACAAAGTGGATGGTGCGGATCAAACACATAATCATGGTCGGATCCACTAGCCGCCCAGGCAGCTCTTTGGGCCGGAGCGCCAATAGAACACATACATCTGGGTGGGCGGACGGTGAGAGTAAAACACATGCATCATTGTGGGTCCCACGTGGGGCCCACCACAACGTTTACTGTCCATCCAAACCGTTCATAAGGTCACACGTACCTGGTTGAAGGGTTTATATTAATGCAAAACTTCTGTGACCCAGAAAAAGAGTCTCAATGGCTGACGTTCAATCCCATTGTTTCCCATGATGTGGGCCACGAGCTTAGATAGATAGGGCGATTTTGGGGGACCCATTGTCCCAGATGGGACCCAACATATTTACGGTGTGGATTTCTCGAAACACATCACGGTGGGACCCATGTATGGGACACACGTCCCCACTCCCCACGTCTGTCTCTCGGCGCACGAAGACTTGACACGAGCAGCCGTGGCGTCTTTTTGTCACAACGTGCACAGACGCCGCTACTATTTTTGTTTTTAATTTTTTTTTTCAAAAATAGTTTTTTCAAGGAATTTGCTAGGTGGGGCCCTCATCAAAAAAATCTGCCCCACCCATTGCACTCTACAGCTCAAGACCGACCAAATGAGTCTAATACACGGTATTATTTGGCAAGTAAAAAGATCAAGGTGAGTTTCAACGGTAAACATCACTATTTCCTATGGTATGGCCTGCCAGAAAAATAGGATCAACTTCATCCTTCGGCTCAACGCCTAGAATAAGCTGAGAAATGGAATGGACGACATGGATTTGATCTGTACATTAAGGTGGAGCCTACATGAGTGGTTCACCCAAAAAGAAACTTAAATATAATAAATATATTATTATTATTATTACTATTTTGTTAGCTGTACACACCCATGTCTGTACACGCACTCCCTGTTGGCCACTCACTGTCTCACGTCCAGCGTCCAGGGACACTGGACGACATGGATTAACGTAGAATCAGGGTGGGTCCCACATGTATGTGGCCCACGTTTCATCAAGGTGGGTCCCACTTGAATGTGGCCCACTTGATGTGAATCAATCATATACTTGTATTTTCCACCACCATAAAGTAAGGTCCACATGACTTGGACGGTTTGGAGAAGACAAACATCGAGGTAGGGTCCATCTAAGTGGGCCACACATCACACAAAAATGAAAAAGAGAGAGAGAGAAGCACCCACCTTAGATCTTCTTAGACTTTTTCTTCCATCAACGCATGCTAGAGATCGAATGGATGGACTTCAACGGTTGAGATCGAACTTGGATGGTGGAGATGGTATGCAGGAAGGTGGGCCACACCTAGCTCTCTCATGGAGCATTGGACGTGAGTTGCTTGGGAGGAAAATGAGAGAGAATGAAAGGGAGAGAGATGAGAGAGAGGGATTGAAAGAGAGAGACTGATGGGATGAGTGATGGGGTGTGTAAGAGATGGGATGGAAGGGTTGACTTTGGGGATGGTGTTGTGTACTTGGGGATGGCATAGGGTACTTGACTTGATGGGTTGTGTACTTTGATTGATTAATGGGATTGATTTGACATTTGGTAGAGATTCTCTTGATGTTTGCAATGCGCGGTGTTTTCCTCGAACTGAACATGGGCCCACATCTCATAGCCTGGGTATCGGTTTAGTGCGCGAGTTACGGCATTAGAACCGCGGCGACGGCGCGGTCGCTAAGGTACAAGTCTTAGGTCGAGCCAACTTCGGCATGCAGGTCTCGGCTTAGGATCGCGCGCAATCGTTGGATACGGGTCGAGGATTGCCGGAATTTAAATGGGAGGACCTCAGAAGCCTACGGAACGATATGGGCTAGGATACGGGTTTTACAGTCAATCTGTCCGATGGCTCGTCTCTCCCGATTTAAATTCGGTATTTGGGATGTCCAGAGACTTCATTGTGGTCCCTGGAGGTTTATCTTGACGGATTTTTTTGATATCTTCTTGCATTTTCCTCATTTCTTCCCATCTTCAGGTAATTTTGATACAGGGGTTTTTGATGGATCTTGTTGGACTATCCATTTGAAGGGATCTTGATGGGTTGGACTTCTCCATGATTTGGGAGGACCAAGATCCGGACCGTTGATCTGCTTTGATTTAATCCTAACCTTCAGATCTTATGGGATTTCTTGTTTTTGGTCAAGTTGCTGGCTGAATTTTTTGTTGTACATATATACATTTTTTTTTATGGAGTGGGGTGTGATAAGAAAGGGGCCCCACCCTTTTATTTAAAATTTTATTTGTTTTTTTTTTTACATTTTTTTTCATGGAAATTTTGGATGATCTGGACTGTTGGATGGATGATCTGGGGCCCATTTGAGTGTGTAAATGGTATGGATCTTGTTAGTTGGCCACTTTGTTGATGATGGATGGATAGGATTTTCCAAGTGGGCCCCACATCATGATCTTGATGTGTCCAGATGTGTGGACTTGTTATGGTGGTGACTTTTTTGAAGGAGACTTTGGAAAATGGGCCTCAATTATGGGCCTTGACATGAACTTGGACGCTGGCCTTGCAAGTGGGCCATGGAAATGGGCTCTTTGAAATGGGCCTTGGAATGGGTCTTTTTGGAAAATGGGCTTGGACATGGGCCTGACAAGTGGGCCTTGGAAATGGGCTCGGTAAGTGGGCCTGGGCATGTGGGCCTTAGAAATGGGCTCGACAAGTGGGCCTGGGCCTGACAAGTGGGCCTTAAGCTTTTTATGGTGAGGAGGATACTTACCCGTGGGTCTTATTTGTGCAGTATGCCTCGTCGGGGTCGAAATGAAGCTGGTCCGTCTCACCATTCGACTGATCCATGTTATGTGCCGCGGGAGGGTCGACACCTTTTGGATATAGCTCGAGAGGGTGGTGCGCCTGCCATTCTCAGGGGGTGTGGGGTTAGGATACACTGGCCCGATTGGTTCCACGACCCTCAGCCGCTATTCTTTAAGGTCTTGGAGCGCACGCCATTCGCTCACCTGTTCCATGTTCGTCTAAGCAAGACGAACATGTCCCTCTTATCTACCTTGGCGGAGCGATGACACCCTGAGACTCATACCTTCCAGCTGCCTTTTGGAGAGTGGGGGATCACTCCTTATGATATATACATGCAGCTGGGTCTCCGATATGACGGAGGATCTGTCCCCTTCGAGGATGATCTTCCAGTACCTTCTGAGGATGACTGGATGGAGCTACCGGGGATGATACCAGATGCAACAGATTTTTTAGGTCACCGATTCAAACTATTGTGGCTGTCATCGAATTTTGCCTGATACATCCCTGAGACTGAAGCCGTGGTTGTAGTGAAGGCTCGGACCCTGATTTTGTACACCATGGGAGTGATGATCTTCTACTATGGGAACGAACTAGTGAGTTCCCGTCTGTTATCACTCGTGGCAGATATCACCTTTCCCATACCATACAACTGGAATGCAGCCCTTCTGGCCCATTTGTATGAAGGGCTGGACAAGGCTAGCCGTTGTATCAGCTGATCTTTGACTGGTTTTTATCTAGTTATCGAGGTACTTTCTTAATGTCCTTTCTATAGTATTCTCCCTGAGGATGATCTAGTGTGCCTTTTTCTGATCGCGGTTTTGGCTCAGGTTACTTTTTTGACCACTTTCCCCACCTGGTGCCCACTTTGATCAATCATTCGCCTCCATTCCCTCATATGATGCTGTGGTATAAGGATAACCGCAGCCGCACATGTTTATTTTCTGATTTTGCTTGGAGGTCAAATATTGATGCCCTTATTCCTGATGATATGAGTGATTTGTCTTGCCTTGCATCGCCCATGTGTTGCTTCCTGCTTATCTGCTGATCCTTGACTTTTCTCCCTTTTTGCAGTTTCATACTAGGCCATATCTCCAATCGAATGCGGCGCTTACTCCTAGAGCTCAGGAGGCTTTTCAGGCCTCACGACGTCACCGCATTATAGAGGACCCATGTGTGATGAAGTGGTATGTAACGCCCTGAAAATCGGGGGTCGAGTGTAACTCAATTCCCGAGTTCTAACGCATCACTTATGTAACATATTTAATGATGTTTGAATGTTGTCTGTGTTAGAGCAATAAATATGAAGAGATTATACCAAAACAGTAATTCAGACTCCAGATCAATTGTATAAAAGCAAGCGGAAGACTGAACTGTATATATATGTATGTAAAGAAACAAAATAAACGTTTCATTCTCCAGAGTATGAATCCATCTGAGCCTCTATATACATTTCTGTTTATAATCAAAATGTCAAAAATAAACTAGGTACAATCCCTGTAGAACCCGTCGATCCTGACAACCTAGTCGAAGCCACAAGAGAACTGTATATACGAGAACTCCTCCTGGTCCTCGTCATAATCGAACTCGCCTCCCAGTCGTCGGATCGCCTAAACCTGAGACAGTCTGGTTGGTGTGCGCAACACCGTCCCGTAACGTGGGAGTGAGTAGCTAACTCAATGGAACAATAAGGCATAAGTTATCATGTTATCAATACAGTCAAGCAGTAATGATAAAGCAGTAAATCAAACACTCCTAGTTACTCTGATTAATGCAAGTATGAATGCAGGTATGATGGATGCCCTCACCGACATACTCCCTCATGCGACACCATCTCACGTTCGCGGCATGCTTACATCCCGGTGCTCCACATCTTCCAGGCACATGCGATGCATGATGAGCATGATTACCAAGTTTTTAATTAATCCATTTCAAACAGCAGGATTGGGAAACTAAGGTACCTCCCTTGTATCATTCCCAAACATGATCCATTCTAGGGTCGTCAGTCCTAGTTAATATCAGACGATGGTGTATTTTCTAGGTCACTGCAGAGGCTGCTAGGGCTGTTACGCACAAAGGTTGCACCACTCTCCCATCACCCCTTAAACGATTCATCACTATACAGAAACAGGCCTAGTTTATACTCTATATATCACGGCGAACCCTAAGGCGCACTGTGACTTCAGAATATGCTCGCGGTCACTACAAAGGGCTGCTAGGGCTGTTACGCACACAGGTTGCACCACTCCCCCATTACCTTATCAATGTAGGCCGACAGCGCGAATATAGTGTCCCATACCACCATAATCGGCTCACGAGTTAAGTTGCTCACTGGTCACTATGGGGAGGCACGTAGCCCGGCGTAGGCCGGCGGCTCCACCACGGTGTCCCATACCACCATGCCGGCTCATGAGTCTTAGCGGATCGAGGTACCATGGTTAACGAGATTTTCCAGTAAGTTTGGTACCCTAGGTTCAAACATTAGCGACCAAACATGGTGAACATACATAAGACACACGGGTTACTTGACGTGTTCGGCTGGCTCGAGCGCACAACAAGTTGGGCGATATGAAGCGGAGAAGCACCTCGTGTGGCCAACCACTATCGCCAACCGAAGTACGACACGGGTTCGCAACACATCATGTGTGGCGGAGCGAATCCCAACCACAACTTCAAGTCTGATATCGGATGCACGGACTATGGACATAGTCCCAAGCTCAATCAAGTCCTAACCATAGCATGTGAAATACAGCATGATAACATGGTAATTCAAGAACACTAGCAATCATGTTATAAAGTCTATCATGAAGCATGTTAATAAACAAGTTACAAAGCATGTTCAAAAGCATGTTATAAAGCATTATGCAAATAGGGATACAAATACATATATTTCATAGGTGAATGGTTAGAGTGAATAACCACATGGAGGATATCATATGTGACTCTAAGGTAGCTGAGAATCCCATCTCAGCACCTACCTAAGGTTCTAACACTTAAGCACTTACACTCACAAGCGATTTCACCAATACTTGGAATGCTCTATTTCAACATACATGACGTATGTTAGAGGAAAGTGCACTAAGGTTGTCCCTTTACCAAACTAGTATTTTATACATATACATCATATTCATACAGCAAATAATCCTGACAATTACATCAGCAAATTTTATACGTATAGGGTATTTTCTAGTATACCCAATTTCAACATACATAGTGTTTACAAGGGAACTTGTAATACAGCGATTCTTTTCGCCAAGAAATTAATTTATACGCACTTAATATATTTATACAACAATTAATCATGACAAATACGTCGCAAAAATATACACGTATACGGTACTTCTTACAATACCGTATTTCTACATACATGGTGTATATTAGTAAACATGTATTTAGGCGAACCCTTTCGCCAAATGAGTATTTTATCCATACGTCATATGTCCATATGACAATTAAACATGTCAAACACATTTCCATAAAAAATACGTATACGGTATTTTATACGAATACCTAAAGTATGTGAAATTCCAAATTCTACAATTCTAATCGAAACAGAAAACAGAAGGCACTTTGTACATGTGCAATTGCATGCAGATCATGAATCTACCATTATCTGACATTGAAAGCGTTGAAAACTGCAACTTATACACTTAAAGTCCTCACCTTTGCCCTTGGAATCACAACGAATCAGCAAGGGTCGTTGAGCTTCCGTATACGGGAGTTTTCTAGCCTAAAGAGCGGAATCGGTTAGCCTTTACATAACCTACGGCGAACTTACATCAAATCAGACCTAGGGTTAGGGTTTCTTACCTTCAAATGGAATGGATACCTCCGAGAAAACACCTGGAAAGGAGCGGTGTAGGCCGTGCGACAATCGAAAGCAGTAGGAGGAAGATCACCCACAAATTCTAAGCTCTTCTCTCTCTTTTCTCTCTCTCTAGGGTTTTATCCTAAATTCGTATGGCTGTGAGAGGGGCTGTTCTAAGCTCCTTTTATAGTCGAAAACATTCCCAAAATAGACTCAGGTTCAAGGGTTACTGCTAATATAGGATATTCATCACTTTTCAAATTTCAAAAGAGAGGTTCAGTAGCCCTCCTTGAGCCAAACGTCAGACTTAAGCTCACCACCTATGGATCTATGTGGGATTACGTTTTCGACTCGATCGGATTCCCAGATCGCACGTGGCGGACCACTTTCAGTTCGACGGTCAGTGGGCCACGATCAGAAATTCCAAGTACATGTAAATGTTCTGAAATTTTCTTAATCAGAGGGTGTAATTTGGTCGGATTCGACGATCGGGTTGCTTATCTTGTGACGCAAGCGAAGGTGCCGATCACTTATTCGATATTTATTTTGGGATGGGAATAGTGTTTTTCACACACCCTCGCTCCGGATCGAAACGAATGGCCGTGGGACACCGGATGGACCTGATTTTTGAGATGATTGTCAAGTCCAGTGAGGCGGTCCTTGTTCCTTAACTTTGTGTTAATCGGACTTAGATGAGCGGTCTAGACCTAATCTGAAGTTTCGTTTCATTCAGAAGCAGTAGGGTAATGAGTTTGGCTCTAAACTTTAGGGTAAACTAGAGTCACTTGTTTTGCAAGTTTTGGGTCTTGCAGATCGTATTTAAAGCGATCCCAACGGATTTCATGGCTAATTGAGTTTAGTACTTAGTTAACTTTGTTAAATTTCTAAAGGATTTAATCCTAATTGATTTATAGTCGAGGTGGTACTCGAGCCAACGTCCGAAATTTACGGGTCGTTACAATCTACCCCCTTAAACAAAAAATTTCGTCCTCGAAATTTATACCTTTATATTCCTCGAGAATCGAGGTAGTTCTTCGACCTCGGCCTCAGTCTCCCAAGTAGCTTCCTCCTCGGAATGATGTGTCCAAAGTACCTTCACAAGTGGGATGACCTTGCTACGCAGTACCTGCTCCTTCCTGTCCAGGATACGTGTCGGGCGCAACTCATACGTAGCATCCTCGCTCAGCTGTACCTGCTCCCATCTGATGATATGCGAAGGATCAGGAACGTACTTCTTCAGCATAGATACATGAAATACGTTGTGTACAGATGTTAGTGGCGTGGGCAAAGCGAGACGATACGCTACATCACCCACTCGATCCAGTATCTGAAATGGACCGATAAATCTCGGTGTGAGCTTCCCCTTCTTCCCAAACCGAAGGACTCCCTTCATAGGAGAAACTCGAAGGAACACATGATCCCCGACTTCAAACTCAAGCGGTCGCCGCCTCGTATCGGCGTAACTCTTACTGCTTTCTGCTGCGCTGTAAGTAATCGACGCCTGATAATGTCGACCTTCTCTGTAGTCGCCTGTACCAACTCCGGGCCAATCAGACTACGCTCGCCAACCTCGGCCCAACAATGCGGTGCTCTACAAGGACGACCATATAGAGCCTCATATGGCGCTATGCCAATAGTCGCCTGGAAATTTGTTGTTGTAGGCGAACTCGTGCGTACGGAAGACAGTCATCCCATGTGTCCTTGAAGTCCAACACACATGCTCGCAACATATCCTCCAGAATCTGATTCACCCGCTCTGTCTGCCCATCAGTCTGAGGATGAAACGCCGTACTGAACTTCAACTTCACACCCATCGCAACATATCCTCCAGAATTTTAAGCCAAACTCGCTAGACAATTCCAGACCAGTTTCGATGATATCGAAAGACCTTCGATGCATCGAAGCTTATATCGAAGATCATATTGAAAGACCTTCGATGCAACGAAGCTATTATGCAGATTTTACATGAACTGCGTAAATTTGAGGCAGTTTCTATAATAAGGTGTTGCTCAACTATAAATAAGAGTCCCCAGGGCATCCATAGGTATCATCTAGGCTTTGGAGGAGCAAAGCAAAAGGGTGGAGAGCCGTCGTTAAGCATTTTTTCTTCATTTCTTTCTTTGTTTTCATGTTTTCTTCTAAGGTTTTAGATCCAATCATGTCTAAGGTTGGCTAAACCTCTTAGCTAGGGCTAAGAGGTGAAGCTTGTAGCGTGATGGGATTTTTATTGCTTTGATTCATGTTTATGTTGAACTTACTTTGATTCTAGTTTGATATTTAAAGAATACTTTCAGTTTTTAATGATTTATTGTGACTTAGGTTACAGTAGATCTACAATAGCTTTGAGTATCTTCTTTTCCTGTTTTGAGATTATGGGATTGGTAAATCCTGTTGTTTGTCATCATCTCATGAGCATGGTTTGGTAATAGAATCCCTGTTAATTATCATAATTCTCCTCTTTTGAGAATTAGGTCAAAGGAAGTTCAAATTTGATGTTTAAGAGTATAGCTTTATCACCTTTTATATGTCTTGAACATCCACTATCCAGTTACTATCTTGAATGACTACTTACTTTGAAAGCCGTGTGGATTATAAGACACTTAACCTTTGGAACCCATTTCATTGCAGTTTTAGGTTTATGAGGATTGCTTATTTTTTGCTGTGTTTGGGAGTTAGGATTTCTCCTTTTTTTATATACTTCAATCTTACCAAAGTTGGATTTCAATAACTCTTTAAGGAAGTCCACAATTTTATCAGCTAAAGGCGGATTTCTGTTATTATTCCTTTGATGTTTATAATAATTGGCATTATTTTTTATATTAGAGGCTTGAAAAGGTTTTGAGTTTTTGAAGTCATTCCTTTTATAGTTTATTTTTTTTTAAGTCTCTACTTTAGAGTTAAAGGATTCTTCTTTTATAAAGGTAGGAGCAGAATCCTTAGATTTCAAAGAGTTACTTTTAATATAACTCAGTCTAAACTTATCACCACATCGCCTAAACAAGGTTAACAATTTTTCAAGTTTCTGGTCACCAAGGGTATATTTTGAAGCGTCCTTTGAACTCTAAAGGGTTAATTTCTCATTTTTAGATTTAAGTTTCTACAATTCAGAAATCTTTGAATTCAAATCTAATTTAGTCTTTTCAAAACAATCGGAAACATGAGATTTTTCTAAAACGACTTTTTCAAGTTCTAATTGTAGTTTAACATAATTTTCTTTTTGAATTTTCAATTTATCCGTAATTTTACAACTTTCTCTGTATAGGGCATCATATGCATCTTGAAGATCATCTTCTTTTTCAGAGTTACTTCTTAGAGTTTCATAATCAAACATATTACAGTTATCTGAAGAAATGATTATGGCAATAGTCATAAAGGCTTTCAATTCATTTGCATTTTCCTAGTCTGATTCATCAGTTTCAGACTTTCTAAGTAGCTATCATGACTTTTCTTCTAGATTTATCCTTTTCAAGACATTTAGAAGTTAAATGCCCATATTCAGAATAGTTGAAATATTAGGTGTCTTTTGCTTTAGATTTTCAAACTTTTGAATTTCATTTTCTTTTATCAAATGGTTTTTAAAAATAAGTTCTTTTCTTATTTTTGAAATTTCTATAAAATTTCTTTGCTAACATAGCCATAAAAGATTAAAACATTCACCACAAGGCACAAGACTTATAATAGTTTAGTGCTTAAAACAACCACACCTACTCCACTCCCAAAATTACTATCCTTGTAATTTTCACTTTCACTATAATAAGGTTTTCACAGGTTCACCTTAACAACCTAATAAAGTTCCTTGTGATTTTCACGAGCTATCACAATAAAAACCCCTTTTATGATTTTCACGGGTTATCACAAATAAAAACACCACTGAGTTTTTCACAGACTATCTTTGTTGAGGGTCAAATATTGCATATTATCCCCCAATTATATCTTGGTTTTATGAACATGATATTGCTTAATGTCCTATTTTACTCATGTTTGTGGTGCAAAGTGAATTTAAGAGCTTGGATTGGAAAGTGTGTTAAAAGCATGAATTTAATGCTTAAAGATCACCAAGGCAAGGGATAGATCTTAGGAGATCAAGATTAAAGAATTCATATGCCAAAGATCCAATGAAACCAAGTGATGAAGGAAGAGAATCGAAGACTTGAAGTTAAGAAAAAGAATCTTGAAAATTGTCCTGAAAACAGATTTCGGAACCAGAAAGTCTAATTCTGGAAAACTGTCAAAATCACCTTCAATCATATCGAAGGTACGTAGATGCATCGAAGATCATATTGAAAGTACTTAGATGCATCGAAGGTGGAATAAAAAAATTGCAGGATTTTTAAGCCAAACTCGCTAGACAGTTCCAGACCAGTTTCGATGATATCGAAAGACCTTCGATGCATCGAAGCTTATATCGAAGATCATATTGAAAGACCTTCGATGCAACGAAGCTATTATGCAAATTTTACATGAACTGCGTAAATTTGAGGCAGTTTCTATAATAAGGTGTTGCTCAACTATAAATAAGAGTCCCCAGGGCATCCATAGGTATCATCTAGGCTTTGGAGGAGCAAAGCAAAAGGGTGGAGAGCCGTCGTTAAGCATTTTTTCTTCATTTCTTTCTTAGTTTTCATGTTTTCTTCTAAGGTTTTAGATCCAATCATGTCTAAGGTTGGCTAAACCTCTTAGCTAGGGCTAAGAGGTGAAGCTTGTAGCGTGATGGGATTTTTATTGCTTTGATTCATGTTTATGTTGAACTTACTTTGATTCTAGTTTGATATTTAAAGAATACTTTCAGTTTTTAATGATTTATTGTGACTTAGGTTACAGTAGATCTACAATAGCTTTGAGTATCTTCTTTTCCTGTTTTGAGATTATGAGATTGGTAAATCCTGTTGTTTGTCATCATCTCATGAGCATGGTTTGGTAATGGAATCCCTGTTAATTATCATAATTCTCCTCTTTTGAGAATTAGGTCAAAGGAAGTTCAAATTTGATCTTAATTGGTATATCTTCCAATTGGATAGGATAGGACTCCAATTCCAATTGTATTACTTGAATCAAGTAAGGAATCACCTTGATTGCTCTAAGTAGATCCTTGGAAACCCTAGCTCCCACCTTTGAATTCTTAAGCTTATAATTAAACACTTCACAATTACTTCATTTTTATTTCTAATTTAGATTTAGATCTTCTTCTAGTTTTGATTCTAGTTACTTTTAGAATACTGTAGACATTGGAAAAATCAGCGCCCTTACTAATTTTTATGTTATGTTTTGGTGGTAGGGTGATTTGGCTGATTTGTGGATGTTGAAGTCGCTACTAGCCAATTAATCTCAAAATCTCACGGTTGGCTAGAATCCGTGGAATATGTAAGGTTGTAAAAATCTGAAGACTCTCCTACCTTAGATTGACTCCTGGTCTACGATCAGGGATTCTGGGTAAGGGACCTCGGTTACAAAGAGGGAAAGTATAAGGCACCCTCTCTGCCCATACAAACGTACGGTCTCTACTTTGTGTGGTAAAACAATCTCAAGGGATGAATGATGTGGTCAAAATAGGACTAGGCACACACGTAGATTTCTGATGCGACAAGATCCGAAGTTTCGGTAAGCCATAGAGCATACGTCCAACGGTGTATCTAGAAGGCATATGTAATGATGCTTATGCAAAAAGGTGAAGAAAAATGGACTAGATTACTAGGAATTTCTGATATGACAGGATCCGATGTACGGCAAGTCACAGAGCATACGTTCACTAGAGATCTAAAGAAGCAGAGGGGTTGAGAAGGGTATAGATGTCATGATGAATGTTTGTATGAAGAATGAATGGATCTTTGACTTGCTCTTGAGATGGCTAGAACATGGAGCACACCATGGACAATTCGGGTTGGGCTTAAAGGTTGAAGGGTTGAGTTGAGGGCTAAGGGGGGATGGTTGGAAAAATTTGAACTTTGAGGGCTTAGGAGCTCCTTCCCTTTCCTTCACTCTCTTCCTTACTCACTTTCTTTCTCTCCCTCTCCATCTCACTTAAGCTTGAAAAATGAGAAGTGGATGATAAAATGTGAAGAGGAGAGAGCTATTTATAACCTTCTCCAATAGTCTTTTGGTAATTTTTGAGTTTGAGGGTAAATGTTAATGTGGCAGGTGGTGATTGGTTGAGAAGAGGGAGACGCCACGTGGTGCTCTCTCATTGGCTAAAGGGGTTGGTAAAATGGTAAATGGTGAAATTTTGAGGGGTAAATTCATGAGAAAGTTGACTTTTGGACGCTGGGACAGCTGTCTACACGCAGGCCGCAAGTGGCGGCAGCCTGAGTACCGCCGGCGGTAGTCAGACTACCGCCTGGAGCTCTTTTAGGCTGGGCTCGCCCGTGTGGGCTTTGCTCGGTGTGCGAGTTTGCACGGTGGCCTCCGTTCAGAGTTTAATGGCTCGAATAGATGGGTTTAGGCTTGGGTAAAGGGTGTTGATCAAGGTATAAGGTATAAGCGGGGGCTGTGTGTGGATCAAATGGTTTGGATCGAGGTTTTAGGTCCTGGTTTGGAGGTTTTTGAGAATTTTGGGTCAGGGTTAGGTTTAAGCCGGGATTACAGTTTGGTTCGGATTAGGGTTCAGTATAGGATATGCTCGTGGTTCCCGTATAGTCTCAGCCTTCTCAAGATATTAGCCTGGGTAGGGTGTCTACAGATGCCCCTCTTTGGTCGAGGTTACAAGTAACCGAAGGCCAAAGCGAGTGGACACCCTACCCTTCCGGTCAGAAAGGATAGTGATTCAAATCTGTTGCCTATCGTTGTATCATCGTCAGTCGACTGTTTGGAAAAGAGATTACTTGCACATATCACGAGGGTTGAGAAAAACGTTGTGATTGTCCCCTGCGCATTCCTCGCAGCTTTACGGGTCATCAATCACAACCCTTTCACGTCAGATTGTTAATAGCATTGGAGGGTAAATCTGAAAAGTAGGGCCTCTGTGCGTTGGTGTGGCTTTACGAGGATTCCCGTACTGCTTGGTCTGTCGTTCCTTTGCTACGTAATCACCCTAGGAGTATTTGTTCTGTTTGATCGTTAAATTGGTTAACTGCCCTGCGCGTTGTTGCGGCCTTACGGGGAACTCACTACGCCAACTTGGACTCGATCAAATTTTACGAACATCTCGGACTATGTATGTACAGGTAATCCTTTGTCATGCAATCCGCTGATTCTGATACTTTAGTTACAATGGATTGTTGTCACTTCAAGTTTGATTATTCTTTCCAGCGATAGATCCACTCATTTCTACTAGCATTCGAACGACTGTCTGGATATAAAGATCAGGCCAACCGTACTTGTATTATGTACAGATTCGATCATCCTCCAAGGAAACCGGAAGGGATCGAACCTTATTTGGCTATTTGCACTGACTACACCTGGAGAATATGGAAGATTCCTCAGTGTACTGCACGCCGCGTGCGTTTTTTAGAAACTTTGTTTGAAAGTCATTCCCTTTGGAACTAGACTCCTTGGGGATTTTATTTGAAAATATATTTTTTGAAAAACATCTGTTCGATTTCGTGGGTGGGTGTCGTCATCCAGTTTTTATTTGCAGAGAAACTGCCTCCACTGATAAATTAATGGGGCTTGATGGTTTAGAAGAAGTGTCCTTTACTCCCTGGGGATTTATGTTATTTTGGCAATTTTTGGTAATTTGGGATTTTTTAGAATTTTCAGGCATTTTTCAAAATTTTTTGAGATTTTTTAGAATTTTCTAGGATTTTTTTAAAATTTTGGATATTTTTAAGAATTTTCTGGGATTTTAAAAAAAAAATTTAGGATTTTTCTGAAATTTTGGATATTTTTTGGAATTTTCTGGGATTTTTTGAAATTTTTTTGGGATTTTTCTGGAATTTTAGATATTTTTTTGGAATTTTCTGGGATTTTTTGAAAATTTTTTGGTATATTTCTGAAGTTTTTGGATATATTATTATTATTATTATTATTATTATTATTATTATTTGAAAATTATTTTGAGGTCTTTATCCACTAGTCTGGAGGGAAAACCGGTTAATGCAAAGGGGTATGGGGGACAGCACGCTATCCAATGCATCAGGCGGTCAGCGGCGACAGTCCGACTGCCGCCAGCAGTAGTTCGGCTACCACCGGTCCGTCAAACGGACCGCTGATCCATGGCGTGCGTCGATGTCACGTCCCAAACCCAGAAATCAGATTCACAGGAATCCCGATCACCGAATTCGGTGCCGACAGCCTTCACAATACCCCATTCTCGACTCCTAGCGTCCATACGCCAGATTTCGATCCTGGGATCCTACAAGGAGGATTTTTTTTTTTACATTTAACTCGTAATAAGCATAACCATAAGATTACCTAATTCACAAAGGCAACATCATCATCACATATCCACTAATATAATTATTTGAGTACAATGCTGAAAGGGAAATACATAAATCGAAAATCAAGCTCCAGAAGACCGCTGCACGCTCCAAGCTCAACGCTGCTGCAACCTAACATCACCTGCACGCATCTATCATGCATAAACTTATAGAAAACTTAGAGGGTGGTGTAAGTGTGTGCACAAAGTAAGTGTCCAGTATTCAATACAATGCCATCATTATACAATACCGAAATTACTGGTAATCCATAAATCGTACATTATCGGAATAAGCAGAAACACTGACAAGATTATGAATTATCAGAGTGAGCAGAAATACTGACAAGATCATGAATTATCAGAGTGAGCAGAAATACTGACAAGATCATGAATTATCAGGGTGAGCAGAAATATTGACAAGATCATAATTCATGAGATAACAGAGTAAGCGGAAGTATGGACAAGTCCATAAGTCAATCAATATCAGAATACGCAATATAGAACAGCTATGCAATAAGGAGTCATAAAGAGCCAAATACCAGATGCCAAAGATGCAATGCAATATACAAATCCTGCTAAGTCTGTCTAGGCCATATAAGTACAGAAACATAGCAACCCAAAATGTCATATGCCTATGGATGTAATGCAATATGCGATGCGAATGAAATGACCATGCTGGAGTGTGAAGTCGGGATGATAGTACGTAGTATCGCAGGCTACGGGGTCCACCACAAGGGACTTCTATCCAAACCAGTCCCATACCTAAATTTGGATAGTCAGACTCAATGTGGTAAACTCCTGACTTCAGGTTAGTCGCGCGCCCAACCGAAATCCTTACCATAACGAAGGTACACAACAATTAGTTACGCACCACCAGCCCGAGTGAATAGTAAATGAATGACTGAATGAGCATGTAACTCCTACTCAATAAGTCCACATATCAATACGGTTCCTCTTTGGGAAATCACCGGGGTCTATTATACTCAAAACCAGATTGCCACCCTATCGCGTGCAACAAGGTGAGTGGAAGAGACCTCACTATCCGCCAGCCAATATCGAGCTCAGCTCGTCAATAGCGGACCCATTTCTCGAACTGGTCAGACTCAGCCTAGCATTGCTCCCTCCTCTCGGGTAGGTAAGGCCGCACCCCCTTCCAACCGACCACGACACAATGGGAGACGTGACCTAATGGTATACGACCCTCATGTACTCATGCATCCACTCGGTCTAGACGTTGGAGCAACCTCTGCAACCAAGAGGGTTTATGGACTTTCACCTAGGGATATCTATAGCACCCCATGTAGAACAGATTTCCGGTGTCCCATCTGGCCATCCACGAAATACCTGTGGAGGCTATGGCCCTGATGTCCCTAGGGCGTATGATGGTCATGTCACATAAATGCGAGATGCATGAGTTACACAGTCCAATCATGCATCAATCCTGCACATGCTGTGCTCTCATGTAGGGCAACTCCGCCTATTAGGGAGCCCCATGAATAACCTGCCCTATGGCATATGCAATGGTCAATCATATCTCATAACAAACACGTAGATGATGCATATGGGCATGTATTATGATGTTATGCTGTCACATACTCATAATCGGTATCAATAACTGGCGTCAACAATCGGCCTCGACAATGTGGACATTTAACCAACATTGCCCCCAAGGAATGGCCACATAGAGCCAAACATATAATGGGCTCACGGCCTCACACAACGGCCTAATATACAACACAATGGGCCTTACTCAAGGGCCACATATACACAACAGGTGGGCCCCGCTCATGGGCCTCAAATACATGACATATGGCCCTACACATGGGTCTTGAATACGTTAAATGGGTCATGCATTATGAGCCTAATACATATTACAATGAGCCTTGCCCATAGGCCACGAATTCATCACAATGGGCCCCAACTACGGCCTAATGCGTATACATCATATGGGTCTCGACAGTCAGCCTCGGCCTCAACAATCGAAATTGACACTTGGAATTGGCCTCGATACTCGGCCTTGACAATCGGAATCGACCTTGATACTTGGTCTCGACAGATCAGAATCGGCATCGATACTCAGCCTCGACAATCAGAATCGGCCTATACAATCGGCCTCGACAATCGGAATTGGCCTAGAATCAGGATCAGCAAATCAGTCACGTCAAGCGGAATAGGCAATTGGCTACGACAATCAGAATCGGTAAATCGGTCACGTCGATCAGAATTGGCCTCGATAATTGGAACCAAGAATCGGTATCGACAATCGATACTGATAACCAGCCCATAAACAGGGCGGGGTCCATAAATGAATAACCGATCAACCATAATATAAAGATCGGCCCTCAGCCGTGGGTATATCAAATCTGGTAACACGGAGCCAACTGTCTATGGCGAATGGGACCCACTTATTTAGGTTAACCCACCAAGGGAATGATGAGGACGGGCCTAACAAGGTCTAAGGGAAGGTGACACTGTGGACATCCAACCATCATTGTCCATTAATGTGGACATCTAACCAACATTGCTCCCAAGGAGTGGCCTACATAGGGCCAAACATATAGTGGGCCCACAGCCTCATACTAGGGTTTAATATACATCATGATAGGCTGAATACACGGGCCTAATATACATCATCATGGGCCACAACCCATGGTCCTCAGATACATCATAATGGGCTACGACCCATGAACCGCAATATACATCTCAATGGGTTGGGCCCTGCTCATTCCAAATGGGTCCATCAATGGACAACTTAGATAAAACATGTACATCACGTGGGGGCCACGTGAATGGACGGTGCGAACAACACACTACAAGGTGGCCCTATCACATGGGCCTTAGATACAAGGCAAGTGGGCCCTATCCCATGGACCAAAATACAAACAGGTGGGCCCCGCACATGGGCCAAAAATACATCATGATGGGCCTCATAGTTAGGCCGCACCAATGGACCTCACTAAACAGGCCACAAATACATAGCGATGGGCCTCGGCACGTGGGCCATAAATGCAACAAGTGGGCCGCATTAAATAAACACGTACATCATGGTAGGCCCACTGTCCCATGCTGGACGGTGCGGCAGATACATCGCCAAGGAGGGCCCCACATCCAGGGATGGATGATGTGGATACAATAAATACATTAAGGCGTGGCCCACGTCAAAATGGATGGACGGAGTAGATAAAACACGTACATTATGTGGGAGCCACATGAATGGACGGCGTGAATTACAACATATATATCATAGTGGGTTCCACTATGATGTGGGTGGGAGTTGGACTACTTCTAAAGTCATTTCAATAGTCGCAGGTGCAACATGAGTACGATGGTCAACACTATCCAAACATTGTCCAGGTAAATCAGTACCGTACAAACATTTTCCATGTAAATCTGCACCGTCCAAGTATTGGACAACACCATCCAACATTGTCCAGCACCATCTGGACAGTGTGGATGGGACAAATACACCACGGATAGCCACAGCGCCACCCAAACATTGTCCAACACCGTCCAGCACTTCCTGGATGATGTAGATCTGAAATACATCTACCAAGGTGGGTTCCTACAGATGGACAGGGTCGATGATGCAGGTGGGGCCACGGAACTTGGTGACACCACTCCAGTAGCTATGTAGCTGGGGTGAGTACACCGGCCATCCCACACTCCTGGACGGGTGGGATACAGTGCATACATCAGTGGGTCCCACGTGGGGCCCACCACAATGTTTATATTCTATTTAACATGTTGGTACGGTCACAGGGACTCGTGAAAAGAAATAAAAAAACAAATTTCGCAATGATCCAAAACTTCTGCCAACCCAAAAGGGTTCCAACGGTGGACGTTTAATCAACACTGTTTCCTGATGTGTGGCCACCTGATCAGTGGCTGGATGGAGTGGATAGAACACACACATCATGGTGGGACACACCGTCTAAACAGTGGATGGTGCAGATCAAACACATAATCATGGTCGGATCCACTAGCCGTCTAGCTGCTGCTGGACGGCGCCAATAGAACACATACATCTGGGTGGGCGGACGGTGAGAGTAAAACACATGCATCATTGTGGGTCCCACGTGGGGCCCACCACAACGTTTACTGTCCATCCAAACCGTTCATAAGGTCACACGTACCTGGTTGAAGGGTTTATATTAATGCAAAACTTCTGTGACCCAGAAAAAGAGTCTCAATGGCTGACGTTCAATCCCGTTGTTTCCCATGATGTGGGCCACCTGAGCTTTAGATAGGGCCGATTTTTGGGGGACCCATTGTCCCAGATGGGACCCAACATATTTACGGTGTGGATTTCTGAAACACATCACGGTGGGACCCATGTACGGGACACACGTCCCAGCCCACGTCTGTCCTCGGCGCAACAGCACTGACGCCGCTGGCGTCCTTTGTCAGCAACAGCAGACGCTGCTACTATTTTTGTTTTTAATTTTTTTTTTCAAAAATAGTTTTTTCAAGGAATTTGCTAGGTGGGGCCCTCATCAAAAAAATCTGCCCCACCCATTGCACTCTACAGCTCAAGACCGACCAAATGAGTCTAATACACGGTATTATTTGGCAAGTAAAAAGATCAAGGTGAGTTTCAACGGTAAACATCACTATTTCCTATGGTATGGCCTGCCAGAAAAATAGGATCAACTTCATCCTTCGGCTCAACGCCTAGAATAAGCTGAGAAATGGAATGGACGGCATGGATTTGATCTGTACATCAAGGTGGAGCCTACATGAGTGGTTCACCCAAAAAGAAACTTAAATATAATAAATATATTATTATTATTATTACTATTTTGTTAGCTGTACACACCCATGTCTGTACACGCACTCCCTGTTGGCCACTCACTGTCTCACGTCCAGCGTCCAGGGACACTGGACGGCATGGATTAACGTAGAATCAGGGTGGGTCCCACATGTATGTGGCCCACGTTTTATCAAGGTGGGTCCCACTTGATGTGAATCAATCATATACTTGTATTTTCCACCACCATAAAGTAAGGTCCACATGACTTGGACGGTTTGGAGAAGACATACATCGAGGTAGGGTCCATCTAAGTGGGCCACACATCACACAAAAATGAAAAAGAGAGAGAGAGAAGCGCCCACCTTAGATCTTCTTAGACTTTTTCTTCCATCAACGCATGCTAGAGATCGAATGGATGGACTTCAACGGTTGAGATTAAACTTGGATGTTGGAGATGGTATGCAGGAAGGTGGGCCACACCTAGCTCTCTCATGGAGCATTGGACGTGAGTTGCTTGGGAGGAAAATGAGAGAGAATGAAAGGGAGAGAGATGAGAGAGAGGGATTAAAAGAGAGAGACTAATGGGATGAGTGATGGGGTGTGTAAGAGATGGGATGGAAGGGTTGACTTTGGGGATGGTGTTGTGTACTTGGGGATGACATAGGGTACTTGACTTGATGGGTTGTGTACTTTGATTGATTAATGGGATTGATTTGACATTTGGTAGAGATTCTCTTGATGTTTGCAATGTGCGATGTTTTCCTCGAACTGAACATGGGCCCACATCTCATGGCCTGGGTATTGGTTTAGTGCGCGAGTTACGGCATTAGAACCGCGGCGACGGCGTGGTCGCTAAGGTACAAGTCTTAGGTCGAGCCAACTTCGGCATGCAGGTCTCGGCTTAGGATTGCGCGCAATCGTTGGATACAGGTCGAGGATTGCCGGAATTTAAATGGAAGGACCGCGGAAGCCTACGGAACGATACGGGCTAGGATACGGGTTTTACAATCAATCTGTCCGATGGCTCGTCTCTCCCGATTTAAATTCGGTATTTGGGATGTCCAGAGACTTCATTGTGGTCCCTGAAGGTTTATATTGACGGATTTTTTTGATATCTTCTTGCATTTTCCTCATTTCTTCCCATCTTCAGGTAATTTTGATACAGGGGTTTTTGATGGATCTTGTTGGACTATCCATTTGAAGGGATCTTGATGGGTTGGACTTCTCCATGATTTGGGAGGACCAAGATCCGGACCGTTGATCTGCTTTGATTTAATCCTAACCTTCAGATCTTGTGGGATTTCTTGTTTTTGGTCAAGTTGCTGGTTGAATTTTTTGTTGTACATATATACATTTTTTTTATGGAGTGGGGTGTGATAAGAAAGGGGCCCCACCCTTTTATTTAAAATTTTGTTTGTTTGTTTTTTTTTTTTTTTTTTTTTCATGGAAATTTTGGATGATTCATGGAAATTGGATGGATGATCTGGGGCTCATTTGAGTGTGTAAATGGTATGAATCTTGTTAGTTGGCCACTTTGTTGATGATGGATGGATAGGATTTTCCAAGTGGGCCCCACATCATGATCTTGATGTGTCCAGATGTGTGGACTTGTTATGATGGTGACTTTTTTGAAGGAGACTTTGGAAAATGGGCCTTAATTATGGGCCTTGACATGAACTTGGACGCTGGCCTTGCAAGTGGGCCATGGAAATGGGCCTTGGAATGGGTCTTTTTGGAAAATGGGCTTGGACATGGGCTTGGCAAGTGGGCCTTGGAAATGGGCTCGGTAAGTGGGCCTTGGAAGTGGGCCTGGGCATGTGGGCCATAGAAATGGGCTCGACAAGTGGGCCTGGGCCTGACAAGTGGGCCTTAAGCTTTTTATGGTGAGGAGGATACTTACCCGTGGGTCTTATTTGTGCAGTATGCCTCGTCGGGGTCGAAATGAAGCTGGTCCGTCTCACCATTCGACTGATCCATGTTATGTGCCGCGGGAGGGTCGTCACCTTTTGGATATAGCTCGAGAGGGTGGTGCGCCTGCCATTCTCAGGGGGTGTGGGGTTAGGATACACTGGCCCAATTGGTTCCACGACCCTCAACCGCTATTCTTTAAGGTCTTGGAGTGCACGCCATTCGCTCACCTGTTCCGTGTTCGTCTAAGCAAGACGAACATGTCCCTCTTATTTACCTTGGTGGAGCGATGACACCCTGAGACTCATACCTTCCAGCTGCCTTTTGGAGAGTGAGGGATCACTCCTTATGATATATACATGCAGCTGGGTCTCCGATATGATGGAGGATCTGTCCCCTTCGAGGATGATCTTCCAGTACCTTCCGATGATGACTGGATGGAGCTACCGGGGATGATACCAGATGCAACAGATTTTTTAGGTCACCGATTCAAACTATTGTGGCTGTCATCGAATTTTGCCTGACACATCCCTGAGACTGAAGCTGTGGTTGTAGTGAAGGCTCGGACCCTGATTTTGTACACCATGGGAGTGATGATCTTCTACTATGGGAACGAACTAGTGAGTTCCCGTCTGTTATCACTCGTGGCAGATATCACCTTTCCCATACCATACAACTGGAATGCAGCCCTTCTGGCCCATTTGTATGAAGGGCTGGACAAGGCCAGCCGTTGTATCAGCTGATCTTTGACTGGTTTTTATCTAGTTATCGAGGTACTTTCTTAATGCCCTTTCTGTAGTATTCTCCCTGAGGATGATCTAGTGTGCCTTTTTCTGATCGCAGTTTTGGCTCAGGTTACTTTTTTGACCACTTTCCCCACCTGGTGCCCACTTTGATCGATCATTCGCCTCCATTCCCTCATATGATGCTGTGGTATAAGGATAACCGCAGCCGCACATGTTTATTTTCTGATTTTACTTGGAGGTCAAATATTGATGCCCTTGTTCCTGATGATATGAGTGATTTGTCTTGCCTTGCATCGCCCATGTGTTGCTTCCTGCTTATCTGCTGATCCTTGACTTTTCTCCCTTTTTGCAGTTTCATACTAGGCCATATCTCCAATCGAATGCGGCGCTTACTCCTAGAGCTCAGGAGGCTTTTCAGGCCTCACGACGTCGCCGCATTCTAGAGGACCCACGTGTGATGAAGTGGTATCTGGGAGAGAGACTTTTTTAGCAGCTGACAGGCAGCCCTTTGGTTCCACTTAGTCTACCATCCGGACCATCCGAGTGGCGATCCATGCTCGAGAGGGTGCTTTCGTCGACTCGGACAGAGAGTATAGTTCTTGGTGTGAGCAGTACGGCATCGGTTCAATTTTATAGCCTGGCTATGCTTCAGGCGGCGGCGCCCGCTTTGATAGAGGAGGGATCTTGGGATCTCATTTTCATTGCAAAGATAGAGATACTTATCTTCCCGATGATGATTAGTTCATTGTATCTTGTGACCAGCTGTGTAATCATCCTATTTTATATGAAATTTCAGTTTGTTCAGTATTGTCTTAATCATTTTTTTTGTTTTTATACTATCTAATTGAGCACGTGGAAGCACATTGCTTTGTCCCAGGCCTCCGGAGTGGATCTTGCCCAAATTTTGCCTGAAACTGGGCCCGAGCGATAGTCAGACTACCGCCCGTTGACTTTTGCCCGTTCTGCTCATTCTGTCAGGTGTTGCAGTGATGCAAAAATGTCAGATCTGACGGCTGTTCTCGGAGTACCGCGGGCGGTAATCGGAGTACCGCCTCCGTTCATCTTTTCTTCCAGTAACTCCTCTTCTTCTCTATTCATTCTCTCAGTCCTTTTTTCGTCCGTCCCTTGACATTCCCTTTGTCCCTTGATATTCATTTTGTCCCTTGATATTCCTTTTGTCCCATTCTCTTGTCTTTTGTCTCTCTCTCTCTCTCTCTCTCTCTCTCTCCTTGCCCTCTTTTTTTTTTGTCTCTTTTGGTGGTTATTATGGCCAATCATAATGATGGGTTTGATGGCTTTATTAATGGTGAAGAGGTAGGTGGGCCTATAAATGGTGGAGAAAATCCATTTATGGCTGGATTGATGGAGGTTGATGGAGGAGTATGGGTTATTTGGAAGAGGTAAATGCCATTGATGGTTTGGATTCCTCTTTCATTAATGGTGGCCATGAGTGTGGTTTAATTAGATTTGATGGGCCACCAGGGTTTGTGGATGTCACCATGATGAGGTTGGATGGCCTAGAGAGTGAGGATGGCTTGGCGATGACGACCGATGGTTTTGTTGATGGAGGGGTGGTTATGGGTGGCATGGATGGTGGTATGGTGATGATGGATCAGGCTTGGATGGGTGGCGGGTCCCATCTTAGTGGTTTGGATGGCTTGAATCTGACAGGTGATGGTCTTCTTGTGGATGGCCTGGGTCAGATCTTCGGTGCGGGTTTCGAGGCGGTGATGGGACAGTCAGCTTCTGTTGGGGTCCAGAGTGCAGATCTTGTCAGCTACTGGGATACTCTAGGTGTTGTAGCTCCTGGGGCCTGTTCATTTCAGACGGCTCCTGATGTGGTGGTTGTTGGGGATTCGGGTCCTCCTGTTGCGGCTTTCCAGGATGCTCTACGTGATGCGATGGGTGAGTCTGGCTTTTTCCGACATCACGAGATTGACCTGTTGGATGAGGGGATGCCCATTTTTGATGATTTTTCTGCGGATCCTGGGTTTCAGATCGTGGATGGCGTGCCTGTTTAGACTTGTCGACTGCAGCTACGTGGCACCTACTCTCAGCGGTTACATATCTGGATCGAGAGCTTGACTGAGTCTGAGATCTTTGAGTTGGGCTCTTTAGGCTTCAGAGAGGTTCTTCATTTTCATCGAGTTTGCCTAGATTGGCGACTGTTGAGTGCGGCTTCGTATGACTAGATTCCGGTGCTGAACCTATTTTCTTTCAATGACTTGGAGTTGGGCCCATCATTGGAGGAGTTTTCACGTTTGTCTGGTCTTCCCCTGACTCGGGAGCCCTATGTCCCCTCTTCTGAGCCAGTTCGTTCCACTAATCTGATCTCCTAGTTTGGATTTCTTACTACCCTTCCTACTACAGCAGGTGGGGCAGGCAAGCTCTCCCTTGTGGTCCTGTATGATCGCTGTTCTACGGCCCGTGGGGGACCTGGATCCGACCGTCAGCTTCAGTGCTTGAATGCATTGATATTCTGTGTCCTGGCTGAGCTGCTTTTCTCGGGCTGGAGACAATCATCACTGTCAGTTTTGTTGGGTGTCTTTCGCAGTGTTTTATATCGCAGGAGCATTACTTCTGTGGTGTTGGCGGAGCTCTTCTTGGGGCTGATCGAGTGCTCCCTTGGACATACTCGTATCCTCCGGGGTTGCTACTCATTTCTTCAGGTATTCTTTGTTCTGATCCTTTCTTTTGCTTTACTTTCTGTTTGTAGCTTGAGCTTGATTTACTCCTCTCCTAGGTATGGTTATGGGAGCACTTGTATATGACCCCTATGCTTGCGTGGCCCGATTCTCGCCGCGATGATGTGCTGTCTTTATTACTTGATGGCCTTCCCCTTGGTGCTGAAGCCATTGAGTCGTTGTACCGCTGCATGCTCTCTCAGCTTCAAGGGTGGGAAGTTAGCTAGGAGGCTACCTGGCTCTATCGCTCGCCCTTGATTTGCAGCGTAGCTCGCACTCCTTTACTATTGCTAGGTCTTCGGAGGTACTGCTCTTATCATCCTATGCGATTCCTCTGTCAGTTCGGATTGTGGCAGGATATTCCGGAGTTTGCCTTCTCTGGATTTGGGCATGCCCTTCTTCTTTCTGATTTGATTTCTTTGTATAGGCGAGTTTGGGTTTCCTGGCAGGGCTCCCTGGATGTGACGACTTTGGATCCCGAGTCTTGGGCTCCTCCCCTGGCTACAATACCATACCAGCGGTGGGTGGTAGAACAGTCACTGTATCGTTAAGTTCCTGGATGACATTTAGCGAATGAGGTTGCTGATCAGGATATGGTGGGTGGTACTGCTTCTTCCTCTTCATGTATTGTTGACTCATTTGAGGCCTTTGAGGAGCGACCTTTCATTGATCTTTCCTTCCTACTTGCCACACACGATCACTTGATCTCTGAGATTGCTGTCCTTTGTCACACATGTGAGGATATGGCTCGTTGACTGGCGGTGGGGCGGCGGTATGATGAGGATATGCTTACGGCACACCGCTTGGATAGGGATGAGGCCTTTTACCTACGCATGGAAATAGAGAGGCTTAGACAGAGGTTGTCGGTGTATGAGGGGTAGGAGCTTACCTGGAGTTTTCGAGGTTGATCAACTGCTTGTCCCATATAAAAATATTTTGTTTTGATTTTTGGTTTGATGTGAAAAAATTAAAACAATGTACTTGTAAAAACATCCTAAAAAATGGAAAATTTTATTTGTACCACATTTTCCAGTGCTTGCTTGTGTTTGGAAGTGTGCTTTGGATGATTGGGATCAGAATCTTGGGCTCATCCCACATTGCAAGCAGTATCCTAGATTGTGTTCATAGGGTCTTGGTTCCCTGAGAGGATGTCTAGGATCACATCCCTGGATTCATGCAGAGTTTGATAGAGAACTGATCCGTAGTTGATCTTTCCTTTGTATCTCGCTGTGATGCTTGCCATCTTGGCCTCTTCTATACCTGCACTTTTATTTTTTTTATTATTTTTTTTTATTATTTTTTTTAATTTCTTGTCATTTTTGCCTATAGTGCCTTTTCAGGTTTCACTACGTCTGGCTCTTCCCGTCATTTTTGCTTATAGCGTCCTTTCAAATTTTCACTATGTCCCGGGTTTTTTATCTTGCCTGCCCCTTGGTAGCTGTGCTGTTTTTACCCTTGGTGCTTTTCAGGTTTTCACCAAGTCCACTACATGCCCGTTGTTTTTACTCGAGGCACCCTTTCGGATTTTCACCTCGCCCGTTTTGCTTAGACATGCTTTTTCTCTCTCCCTCTTTTTTTTTTGGAGTGCTGGGAGTGATGGGGGAGACGGAGAGACTTCCTTCATAGCCGGCCAACTAGTTACCTTCCTATCCTTGTCCTTGAGTACAAGTGTAAGTTGTTTTTTTTTTTTTTTTTTTTTTTTTTTTTTTTTTTTGGTTGGGTTATTTAGGGATGTGAGATGGGCTTCTTCTTTTCTCTTTCTTTTCGAGGTTTTCTTCCTTTTATTTTATTATTTTATTTTTTTCTTTTGGTGAGAGAAATGGCAGGTGTTTCCTGATGGGAGAGATGACGGATATATACATTTTTTTAAAAAGTTTTTGGTAGGAAATGCGATGGGTGCAACTTTATGATTGTAATCGTTGACAAGGTCAGGTATGGTTACCCGTGATAGATTTTCATGTTGTCGATGTTGATGAGCTCAGGAAGATCTTCTCCTCTCATATTAGTGAGCCGAAGAGCACCTCCTGGGAGAACTTCTCGAATAATTAGCGGTCCATCCCATGAGGGTTTGAATTTTCCTCTGGGATCTGTAGGATGCGTTTTATGACCATGTCACCAACTTTAAAGCTTCTCTTCCAGACTCTTTTATTGTAGGCCCGAGCGATCCTTCTTTGATAAAATTGGGAGTGGCTTAGCACCCGTATGCGCTTTTCATCTGCCAGGTGCAGTTGATCGTATCTTGCTTGTTGGCACTCGCCTTCCTCGATTTTGGTTTCCAACAGTATCCGGAGTAATGGAATTTCAATTTTGACTGGCAGCACTGCTTCCATTCCATATGCGAGTTCGTATGGAGTTTCGCCTGTAGCAGACCGTACAGACGTCTGATAGGCCCAGAGTGTGTAAGGAAGCATTTCTGTCTAATCACGATACATCTTCACCATTTTTTCTAGTATACAGATGATAGTTTTGTTGGCAGCTTCGACCCCACCATTCATTTGAGGGCGGTAGGGGCTTGATCGATGACGTTGAATCTTGAACTTGTTGAGGAAGTCGCCCATCCTTTTATTGACGAATGAGTTCCGTTGTCAGTAATAATAGCCTGAGGGATCCCATAATGACTAATATGTTGTTCTTCATAAACTTGACCACATGAGATGCTACGATGTTGGTGTAGGATGCTGCCTCTATCCATTTGGTGAAGTAATTTACTGCCACCAGGATGTATTCGTGTCCGTTTGATGCTTTGGGGCTGATCTTGCTAGTGATGTCCAATCCCCATACAAAGAAGGGCCATGGTGATGTCAGGTTATAGAGTTTGGAAGTGGGAGCGTGGATCTTATTTTCATGTTCCTGACACTTGAAGCATTTCCTGACGTGTTTGCAGCAATCTATCTCCATTGTAAGCCAATAGTAGCTGAGTCGTAAGATCTTCTTTGCCATCATGTGTCCATTCATGTGCAAGCCACATAGTCCTTTGTGGATTTCTAACATGATCCATGCTGCTTCTGTCTCATCTACACAGCGGAGAAGGACTTGGTTGAAGGATCGCTTATAGAGAATGCCCCCAGTGATTGTGAACTTTGCTGCTAGCTGCTGGATAGTACGATGATCGGTTGGTGTTGCTCCTTCCGGGTACTTCTGATGCTCGAGATATTCTTTAATGTCTATGTACCATGGCCGATCGTTTGGGGAAGGTTCAGCTTCGTCAATCTATAGGCAGAATGCAGGTTCCTCCTGGAGTTCGACGGTGAGTTCCCATTCAGCAATCCTTTTAGGATCTCCAACATTGAGGCGAGGGTAGCCAGAGCGTCTGTAAACTGGATCCTAGCTCGGGGCATGTAAGAGAATGTGATCTCTTTGAATTCCTCGGTTAGATTCTCTAGATACACGTGATAAGGGATCAACTTTTCATCCTTGGTCTTCCAATCGCCATTTATTTGATTGATGATGAGTTGTGAGTCACCAAAGACTCGTAACTTCTTTACGTTGAGGATAATGGCTTCTCTGAGACCGGCGATGCATGCCTCATACTCTACTATGTTGTTGGTACATTGGAATGCTAGTTGCCTGGACATGGGAATTGGGATGTCATCGGGAGAGTAGAGTATGGCGCCTACTCCACTTCCTTTTGAGTTTGCAATCCCGTCGAAGAAGAGTGTCCATTCTCCTGCCTTTCTTTCTTCTTCTTCCTCAATCAGGAGGATATCCTCGTCGGGGAAGAAGGTCTTCAGTGGTTGGTAGTCAGGCAGGGAGTGGGCTGCTAAGTGGTCGGCCAGTGCTTGTCCCTTGATTGCCTTCTGAGTGACATAAGTGATGTCGAACTCAGAAAGCAATAGTTGCCATTTTGCGATTCTGCCCGTTAGTGCTGGTTTCTCGAATAAGTACTTTAATGGGTCCATGAGAGCGAGCAGAAGGATCGGGTGAGCAATTATATATTGTCGTAGTCGTTGTGTCACCCAAACTAGGGAAATGCATGTTTTCTCCATGCTAGAATATTTAGCATTGTAACTTGTGAATCGTCTACTTAGATAGTAGATCGCTTGCTCCTTTCTTCCTGTGTCGTCGTGCTGGCCAAGAACACATCCGATTGCTTCTACTGCGACAGAGATATACAGTAGTAATGGCCTACCTGGAGTAGGTGGCATGAGCACTGGAGGATGTAGCAGGTATTTCTTGATCTTGTTGAAGGCTGCTTAACAGTCGCTATTCCATTCCTTTGGCGAGTTCTTTCGCAATAGCTTGAATATGGGCTCACAGACCGGAGTGAGCTGTGCGATGAATCGACTGATATACTGGATCCGTCTGAGGAAACCCTGAATTTCTTTTTCAAACTGGGGCGGTGGCATTTCGATGATTGCCTTAGTCTTGGTCTCATCCACCTGGATACCATCTTCGCTGACGATGAAGCCTAATAGTTTGCCTCTAGTTGCACCGAAGACACATTTTTGCGGATTGAGGCGGAGCTTGAACTTCTCTAGCTTGTTGAAAAGCTTCTTAAGATCTTCGAAGTGTCCTTCGATTGTGCAAGACTTGACGATCATGTTGTCCACATAGACTTCCATTTCTTTGTTTATCATGTCATGAAACAAGGCAGCCATGGCTTGCTGATATATAGCTCCTGCATTCTTCAATCCGAAGGGCATGACCCGGTAATAGAAAGTTCCTCATAGTGTGATGAAGGAAGTCTTCTCATGATCTTCGATGGCCATCTTGATCTGATTATAACTGGAGAAACTGTCCATGAAGGAGAAGATCTTGTGTCCAGCAGTATTATTCACCAGTGTGTCGATATGAGGTAGAGGGAAATTATCTTTAGGGCTTGCTTTGTTGAGGTCCCTAAAATCGATGCACATTCTGACTTTCCCATCCTTCTTTGGAACTGGTACGATGTTTGCGAGCCATTTTGGGTAATTAGAGACTACCAGGAATCTCGCGTTGTATTGTTTGATGATTTCATCACGGACCTTTAGGGCCCATTCTGGCTTCATTCTCCACAGCTTTTGTTTGAGAGCCTTCATGTCTGGCTTTGTTGGCAGATGGTGTACCACCAGGTCTTCATCGAGCCCTGGCATGTCTTCGTATGAGAAGGCAAAGTTGAACAACCTTGGTCTCAGAAATTCCATCATCCTCTGCTTGTGTTCAGGAGACAACGACCTTCCAATGCGCACCTCTCTGGGAGATTCTGCTGACCCTAGGTTCACAATTTTGAAGTCGTTTACTACAACATTGGCCTTTGTTTCAATTTTTTCAATGGAATCCTCGAATTCGAGAGTTGTATCATCATTTCCTTCATCCGGGGCTTCATCCAAACCCATGAGCTCGAAGTCCAACTCTAGATCGAAATCATACGAGTCGACTTCAAACTCCTGCAATGTATGTGAAACTTTTGGCACAATGATTTTTGAAAGTTTTTCTATTATTTTTATGTTTTGAGATTTTTTTGATGTTTTGTGGTTTTGAGGAATATTTGATATTTTTGTATTTTTGGGAGTATGTAATGTTTTTGTGTTTTGAAGATTTTTTGTGTCGCCAAGAGATCTCGAACAGGATGGTGTTGCAAACCATGATTGATCTTGTCCTGGTTCGAGGTACCCACCGCTATTTACATTAGCGTTTTTTTTTTTGGGACCAACTTTCATGGATGGTCTATCGGCTGATTCGATTGTTAGGGAGATAGCTTACCAGCTTGGTTCCTTCCCCCTTTCAGTTCTGTTGATCTGATCTGTTTGTTCCGGAGGGTCACCTGTCTTGATGACCATGATGTCTGCTAGGCTGGGTTAAGAGTCGGAGTCTGATTCGATCTCTTCACCCAGGAGTTGGAGTTCTTCTGGCTCCTCGAGTTCACTTAATGACAGGATTTTGACATCCATCCAATCAAGAGCAGGCCATTTTCCCTTGTTAACCCAATGGATGGGCTGCTTTTGCCCCTTGTGTTGCTGGTCTGGCGATGGGGATGTGTCCCCTTGACTGTGGGTGGAGATAGCTGTCTCCCCATTCCTGCCTGCATCTTTTGTAAGTGGCACCCCTGGTTTTGGGTCTCCTGTGGATGATTCAGTTTTTTTGCCCCTAGCCTCATGTAATGGGCCTGGGGGTTCTGCCCTTGGCTTCAGATGTGCCTTTGATGCCCTGAGGATCCTATCCCACCTTATTGGTGGCCAAATGGAATCCTGGTTAGCATGTTCTGTGAGTTTGAGTTGTTGGAGTTGGTCCTCATGGAAAATCGTAGTGTCTTCATAAATTACCCTGGCCTTAATGAACTTGATGGGTGTGTACTTAAACGGTTGACTCTTTTTTAACCTTTCAGTTTGATCCTCTGGTGTCGGCCGATACCCCAGTCCCTGTCTCTGTACGTTGGCGGGTGCTGGCTTTACCACCATACCTTTTTCATGGAACTCGGTACAGTAATTCAGGATCAATCACTTAGCAAGGGGGAGACATATTCAGCAGCAAGAGGTCGTGGATTGGCAATTGCATACACATTTTCAAATTCAAAACTGTGATATGATATATCACCCTCTGCATGCTGAACATCGATCACTGGGATGTCAGTTTTTGGAATACTGACCATCACCGATAGGATGGTTTTTGGCTTGGCCAATACTGAAATGATTTGATTACTCGAAGGGAATTTAACCCTTTGATGGAGGGTAGATGGGATGGCTCCAACTGCATGGATCCATGACTGTCCTAACAGAAGGTTAAATGAGGCAGGAATGTCAATGACCTGAAATGTGACAAAAGTCATGTTTGGTCCAATTCAAGGTCAATTTCTGCCTCGACTTGTCTTCGAGAGTTAACAAAGGCTCTAACGCTCATGGTGCTAGGCCTGGAAGAAGACGGCTCTATCCCCAATTGTTCGGCAGTCCTTAGAGGGCAGACGTTGAGACTGGATCCATTATCAATGAGCACGAGTGGGACCTTGAAGTTTTTATGGCGGGCGACTATGTTTAATGAGTGCCCGTGTTTACGACCTTCAGGTGGTAATTCATCATCAGAGAAGGTGATAGCCCGTGGTGCAAGAAGTTGTCCGATCATACTTGTCACCATTTCGAGAGGTACATCAGGAGAGATATGGGCATCATTCAATGTTTTTGCAAAGATTTCTCGATGCGAACTTGATGTGCATAGGAGTTCCCAGATGGATATTTGAGCAGGAATGGTTTTGAGTTGAGCTGCTATATCATAAGCAGCATCGGTCTTGCACAAAGTTCCTCGGGTTTCTTTTGGGTTCTGGGTATCTCTCCTGAAATACCTCCCATTGTTACCCACTTCATCGCATTCTGGGTAATGCCATGGGACTACCTTTAGATTGTAAGAGGGAACCGCCCTTCCTTCTAGGTATATCAACAGTTCTTGAGGTTAAGGGGTTATGGATGGTGCTGTTTGTGAGGGTGTTATTTGTGAGAGACTTGGTGATTTCGCTTAAGGTGCTACCAAGTCTTGATGAGATTTGACATTGGGATTCTCTTCTTCCATTTGCTGTATGGGAGGGGTCCTCTTGGTATGTGCTAGTTGGTGAGGTATCAGAAATTTTTGGGCTTGAACTGAGGGTGTCCTTTGTAAGGTTAGCGGAGTCAGATCAGGTAGACCTATCGGGAGAATAACGGGTTCAGAATTCGACCTTTTTTGATGTAATGAGGATGGGGTTGAGTATGCCCCTTGGGGGGTTAGGATGCTGAGGGTGTGACTTGTTGGGTGCTGCTTCGAGGACTATAAGAGGCGGTGTTGATGGTGCTGCTTCGAGGAAAACAAGAGGCTGTGCTGCTGGTGTCGCTTCGAGAAATATCTGTGGCCTAGGTGATAGTGCCTGCTGGTATCCCCATGTCTGATTTGTTGTATTGGGCATGATTGCTTGTATGAAGTAATGTGGAGAGGAGTGTGTGGGTTGCCCTCCTTTGATATGATTGACGGCAGAGGTGCCGGATGTGCTGGGTCCTACTTGATGCGATGGCAGAGAATTTTGGAGAATGTTGGCTTGAGCTGTATTGTTGGCCGGTGGGGTGATTGCAATCTTCTGGTTTTCGATCAAATCTTGGACCACATGTTTCAAGGTGAAGCAGCGATCCGTTAGATAGCCAGGAGCCTGATGATATGTGCAATATTGATTTTCATTGTAACTAGGAGGGAAGGGATTAGGTGGAAGCTGAGGCTAGAGTGGTGTCAACAACTGCTTTTGCATGAGCATTGTCAACACTTGACTGTATAATTATGCTAAAGGGGTAAACTTCCTCCTTAACATTGCCTATTTATATGGCCCCGACGCATTCCCCCTAAGCTGTTGCTGTTGTTGTTGAGACGGCGGTGCCTGATATCTCTGTTGGGTTTACTGTGGTTGGTACTGTCTATGTTGATGTTGGTTGTCTTGTCATGGTTCTGGTTGTAGAGCATACCAGTTACTTTGATTGTAAGCGACAATGTTGTTAACTTCCGTAATGCATTGCGTGGGAGCAGTGCTGTTTCCATTCCCGTATTAATCGGCTTTCCCCTCGACTTTGTTTCTTTCGATTGAAGGGGCCTGGTGTGGCCACGGGGAAATGGTTCCAGCCCTGATCCCGGCTTCCACTTGTTCTCCGGCTCGAATGAGTTGGGAGAAATTTATGTAGGGATACGAGATTAGATATCCTGAAATGCTGGGATTTGTTGAATGTACAATCATAGATATCTACTCTTCATCATTGATGGGGTTTCTCATTCGAGCTGTCATCGCTCGCAATCATCCTACATATGCCTATAAAGATTCGTCGCTTTTTTGTCTCAAGGCAGCTAGGTCAGACCTTCTTGGAGCCATGTTCAGGTTGTACGAGAATCTATCAATGAATGCCTGAGAAAGTTTCTCCCAAGTTCTGATTTGGTGGCTGTCCAGTGATGTGTAGCAATCCAAAGCGTCACCCTTAAGGGATTTCTGGAAGAGCCGTATCAAGGCTCCATCATTCTTTACTACCGCATTGAGTTCCCCACAAAATGCTTTGAGGTGTGCTGTAGGGCACCCGCTGTCGTCATACCTTTTGAATTTTGGTACCTCGAAGGTCGGAGGTACCTGGGCATCTGGGAAGGGACAGAGGTCCCTGAATTTGGTAGATGGGTGGTCTACTCCCTACTGTCTCTGAAGTCAATTTTGCACCATTGCAACTGTTCTTGTAATTCTTTAATTTTCGATTTCCTCTGTTGCAGATATTTTGCCCCTTGCTGTAGGGCTTGTGCTGCTTCCTCCTCATATAGAGCAAGAATGTGGGGTGGTTGGAATGATGGTGGACTCCCGGTGGCGGGAGGTAGCTGGAATTGTACACCGCTCCCTTTCGGAGGAGGGTGTGATATTCAGAAATAGCTCCCATTTGGGGTATTTGCCACTTTTGGAATGTTACTCCCGTTAGGGGGAGTGAGTTGGACTCGAAACTGGTTCCCTTCGTGGGCATCCCCCAGTTCTAGTCTGTTGTTCCCGTTAAGGGGAACTTGTGTTGTAACCTAATTGTTGTGTTGTGCTGAGTAGAGATGTATGGGAGGGTTGCTCCCAATGGCTGGTTGCTGTTGATCTTGTGCTGACTCTTCCGGGAGAGGGAGCACGAGATTTGCTGGGGGAATGAAGGACAAAGCGAAAGGGGTTTGAGGGAGTGAATTGTTTTGTACGCTAGGCTGGGTTGCCTGCTTAATTAGTGTGGCACTTGATACTAGGTGAAGCAGTAGCTCTTGCATTGTTCAAAGTAGCAGCTCCTGCATGGTTGTGTTAGCCTGTGGGTCTGTTGGAGCTATTGGTAGCAGTGCGGGTGTTGATGTTTTGGGAGCTGGCTAAGCCGCCGGCTCTTCTTCATGGGTAGCTTGAGAGGTCATGGCTGCACGGGATCGAGTGGTCATGGTTCAAATCTGTGCTCAAGAAAGAACAAGCTGGAGATTTTTTTTTTTAATTTTTGTATGATGATTTCCCTTAAAATTAAAGTACCACACACTCTTGAGTCGGGTCTCAACTAGTGCGAGCTAGCTTTTCCCCAGTGGAGTCGCCATTCTCTAGACATTGGAAAAATTGGCGCCCATGCTGATTTTTATGTTATATTTTAGTGGTTGGGTGATTTAGCTGATTTGTGGATGTTGGAGTCGCCACTAGCCAATTAATCTCAAAATCCCACGATTGGCTAGAATTCGCGGAATATGTAAGGTTAGAGAAATCCAAAGACTCTCCTACCTTAGATTGACTCCTGGTCTGTGATCTGGGATTCCGGGTAAGGGGCCTCGGTTACAAAGAGGGAAGGTGTTAGCACCCTCTCTGCCCATACGAACGTACGGTCTCTACTTTGTGTGGTAAAACAATCTTAAGGGATGGATGATGTGGTCAAAATAGGACTAGGTACACACGTAGATTTCTGATGCGACAAGATCCGAAGTTTCGGCAAGCCATAGAGCATACGTCTAATGGTGTATCTAGAAGGCGGATGTAATGATGCTTATGCAAAAAGGTGAAGAAAAATGGAATAGATTACTAGGAATTTCTGATATGACAGGATTCGATGTACGACAAGTCACAGAGCATACGTTCACTGGAAACCTAGAGAAGCAGGGGGGTTGAGAAGGGAATAGATGTCATGATGAATATTTGTATGAAGAAGGAATGGATCTTTGGCTTGCTCTTGAGATGGCTAGAACATGTAGCACACTATGGACAATTTGGGTTGGGCTTAAAGGTTAGAAGGGTCGAGTTGAGGGCTAAAGGGGGGATGGCTAGAAAAATTTGAACTTTGAGGGCTTGGGAGCTCCTTTCCTTTCCCTCACTCTCTTCCTCACTCACTTTGTTTCTCTCCCTCTCCTTCTCACTTAAGCTTGGAAAATGAGAAGTGGATGATGAAATGTGAAGAGGAGATGGCTATTTATAGCCTTCTCCAATGGGCTTTTGGTAATTTTTGAGTTTGAGGAGGGTAAATGCTGATGTGGTAGGTGGTGATTGTTTGAGAGGAGGGAGATGCCACGTGGCGCTCCCTCATTGGCTAAAGGGGTTGGTAAAATGGTAAATGGTGAAATTTAGAGGGGTAAATTTATGAGAAAGTTGACTTTTGGATGCTAGGATAACTGTCCACATGCAGGCCACGAGCGCACGTGCGGGCTTTGCTTGGTGTGCGGGTTCGCACGGTGGCCTCCTTTCAGAGTTTAATGACTCGGATAGATGGGTTTAGGCTTGGGTAAAGGGTTCTGATCAAGGTATAAGGTATAATCGGGGGCTGTGTGTGGATCGAATGGTTTGGATCGAGGTTTTAGGTCCTGGTTTGGAGGTTTTTGAGAATTTTGGGTCAGGGTTAGGTTTAAGCTGGGATTAGGGTTTGGTTCGGATTATGGTTCGGTTTAGGATATGCTCGTGGTTCCCGGATAGTCTCAGCCTTCTCAAGATATTAGCCTGGGTGGGGTGTCTACAAATACACACAAGATTAGTCCTTGTGGATTCGACCTCAGTCTTACCGAGATTATTACTACATCGCGACCCTACACTTGGGGTTGTGAACAAGTTTTTGGCGCCGTTGCCGGGGACTAACAGTTGCATTTTTCTAAATTTAATTAGTTTTAAAATTAGGTTGAGATTAGGGTTAACTTTTTATTTTGTTTATAGGTTAGGAATTTTTCTACTTTGTTTTTAGAAACTAACTTTGTTTTTTGTTTTGTAGGATTCTAACATAACAACTCTTATTTGGTAATTTTGTTCCAACCTTCTCTCTTATCTTTTCTAGATCTCTTCTTTATTTCAGTTCATCTAGTTTCCCTTCTAGGTTTAATTTCTGTTCTTGGTTAGATTTTTCTTATTTTCTGAATTTTTCTAATTTAGGGGTTTTAGAACTTTCTAATTTTAGAATTTTGTTTTTAGGATTTTTTCTATATTTTTTTTCTAGGAACTAACATTGTTTTCTGATCTTGTAGGGTTTTCAATTCTAGTCCTTCTCTTTTAGTAACTCCTTCCCTCTACCAGCTCTCCATATTTCTGTAGATTTTTTTTAGGGAACTAATTTTAGAATTAGATTCAGAAGTTAAGTTTCACCATGTATATGCAAGAATGGAAACGTCAGTATGCTGAGCTAATTCTAGAAAGTGAGAGGTATTGTGAAGGGCTGTCAGATGATTATGTCAAGAAACAACTTATGTCTCAAAACTTTTTGAAACCATCATCGAGAACCGACTAAAATATAATGCTCCACCAGTTAAAAAGTCCTACGGTGATCATAGGCGAGAGAATAATTACACTCCATGGATTAAGAAAATAGTACGTGATTATTGGAGTGAGAGCGATTATCACCCATTAGGTAATAAGAAAACATTCCATGATTATATTATGGGTGATAATGCGCACTAACAACCATCCAACTTTCCAGCCTATGACCCGTATGACTATGATCAGTGGAAACATCAACATTTGAGAGATAAACTAACAATTGATCATAGTGACTATTCTTTTGGATCTCCTACCTTTAAAATCCAAACAGAAACAATCTAAGAGAATTCACTTCAGAATTTCATACAAAATTTAGAGATCATCCAGAAAAACACACTCCAAGCATTACAAGAACTTATAAAAGATATACAAAAGATAGGTTCATGTGTGGAACATACTAAAATTGAGAATGAAAAGTTTGATTCTGTTAATGAGCATACGATTTAATTTCCTGAAGATTTAATCTCGATGACTGTCCAAAGGGATGATCAAGAGACATGAGTATCTTTCAAAAATAATGATACTGACACACTTCACCCACATGACACACTTGGCTTCAATGAGGAAGAGGCTAGTTTATTCAAGCCTTAACCTAACCTAGAAATAAAATGTGAGGAAAGCGATTCCATCCCACTTGTGTATTGCACTAAATTGGAAAATGATGAGGAATGGGATGACATTCATGAGTTTACAGCCTAAATTCCCCTGGAATCAATCTCAAGTTTGGCCTAGGTCAATGATCAAGAAGTATAGGAAGTTATCGACCATAATGATCTATTCCACCCATCTGACATGATTGATTTAAATGCGGAGGATGAGCCCCTTTCAATTGACCCTTCCAACTCTTGTGAGGCATATTTAGACCACTCCACTTATTTAAATTATAATTGGTTAGGGAGATGGACGAGTTGCTCGATAGGACTCTGGAATTTAAAATCACCTAGTAGAGGCCACCATCTGAGTTGCCAACCCTTGATGATACAATGCCTTTACTGAGTAGTACCAATGAACAGAGTCTTCGCATCAATTCTTCATCTGTTGATCCTCAATCTACCTATGCAGGGCAAGACAAGATACATCTGGTGATGATTTATTCTCACCAAGATGAAAAGTAAGAGATCATGCTTCCATCCACTTTTAGAGACAATGAAATCCTTGGGCAGATCATCACAAACTTTAATGTGGAAACTGAGTCCCTTTTAAATTGAATCTCTTAACTCTCTGAAAGAATGTTTGGCGCACTTTGCATATTCAAATGACCCCATGATACAAGACATAATGGATGCCTTATAAGACAATATCTCGTTAGTTGTTACTGACCAAGAGAACCCTTATTTTAAACCCCCTCCTTTCACAGATCTTGAAAATTCATCATCAAAGGATGGAGATCTGAAAATTGAACTGAAGTCTGAAACTTCGGAATGTGTTGAGACTGCACTACTTACTGAGAATTTTTCTGAATTTTATCTACTTATAGTCTCTGATTCACCATGTTATGCTCACATTAAAACTTTTTCTGTCACAGGTGAACCATATATACTTTGGACACCTCAGGAGATTAAAAAGAAACCTTATGCTGAGGTCCATAAATTTCTTTAGAAATTCATGCTCCAGGGCATCCGAGCCTATTGCAAAATGAGCTTTTAGATGTTCTTGTTGAGAAACCTACTGAGGAATTTATCAAGATACTGGCAGGAGGAGGAACCTTGCTGCATGACTGAGTAGCTTTTCTCTACTTTCCTAGTTTAGGTTTATTACTTTCATATGATTTTGGACTAGGATAGTTTGCTTTCAATTTGTGACGCCCCGGTCACTGCTTCATGTGGGCGGGCACACGTAGGCGGGCACACATGTAGGCGGGCCCCCAGGTGTGGCTGGCAGGCTACTATGCTGAGCGAGCTACTGTTTCGGTTGACTGTAGCGTAACTTGTCCCACATCGGAAGAGTTGTCTGGAGTTATGGTGGTTATATGTTGGGTTCTTCCCTTAACAGACATGACGCATTTTAAAGCCGTGAGCTTTGGCAAAGCGGACAATATCATGTGCTGTGGGGGTGGGCCTTACAAATGGTATCAGAGCCGAGGACGGTTCTGCCCTCGGTGGGGGATAATGTGACGCCCCGGTCACTGCTTCATGTGGGCGGGCACACATGTGGGCAGGCCCCCAGGTGTGGCTGGCAGGCTACTGTGCTGAACGAGCTGCTGTTGCAGTTGACTGTAGGGTAACTTATCCCACATCAGAAGAGTTGTCTGGAGTTGTGGTGGTTATATGTTGGGTTCTTCCGTTAACAGACATGACGCATTTTAAAGCCGTGAGCTTCGGCAAAGCGGACAATATCATGTGCTGTGGGGGTAGGCCTTACACAATTGTTTAGTTTTTCTGCTAATCCATCTTCACACTGAGATCATTGGAAAAGCCTCAAAATTCCTTCTTCAGGTATTATCTTTCCATCACTTCCCTTTTCTTTTCATTGCCTCTTTTACATTATATGCTTATTTCTTTTATATCGAGGACAATGTAGATTTTAGGTTGAGGATCAGAGATTAGGTAAACTAATCAGTGTTTTCTCAATTTTGAGCAAAATTTTTAAAATTTTCAATATTTTAAGTTGAAATCTGTTTGGGAAGCGATGAATTGTATATTTAAGAATGCTTTGAGTATGATAAGACAAAGATTGAATTTTGGATTGTTTGAGTTTTATCAACTAAGTAATCTATCACATAAGTTCTTGCGCTCAAGTGATTAAGAAGAAGTTTGAATATCCTGTTAATCTAAATCACAAGATGCATTCAATTTATCTTCTGTAAGACATGCTAGAATTTCTGATTGTTAGTATGTGAATCATTGATAGGTGGTGAGAATCAAGTCTAAAGAATTTTATACACCTTAAAAGAAGAAAAGAACCAGTTAAAAAATAGGAGATCGACAAAAAGGTCATGTACGATGAAAAAAACTGCAAAAGACTAGAAAAGTTTGTAAAAATAAAGAATGAATAAAAATTGACCATCGATATAAAATCAAAAACTAGAAAAAAAAGGAGAATGGGATAAGTTCGAAATCAGTACTTGATTTTCAAACCAATCTTGAAGTGATGAGCATGGCTAGCATGATGAGAAGATAGTATTTTTATGGGAAGTAAGTTTATTTTCACTGAACACATTGAAAAACATGATATATAGACTTATACTCTAATTTAATTGATAAAGAATCTACTTGATAGATCCCTTATGTGATTTAATTCTGGGTTTTCAAAATCTCACTTTCATATCTAAATTCTACCCATTCATACTTGAGTGTACAAAAGATTGTTTTCTTAAAGAGGTTTTGGACATTGAGCATTGAGGTTTATTTCACACATACTTTGCTCGGGACTAGCAAAATGCTAGTTGGGGATTGTGTTGAGGGTCAAATATTGCATATTATCCTCCAATTATATCTTGGTTTTATGAACATAATATTGCTTAATGTCCTATTTTACTCATGTTTGTGTTGCAAGGTGAATTTAAGAGCTTAGATTGGAAAAGGTACTAAAAACATGAATTTGATGCTCAAAGATCACCAAGGCAAGGGATGGATTTTAGAAGGCCAAGATTGAAGAATTCACATGCCAAATATCTAAGGAAACCAAGTGATGAAGGAAGAGAATCGAAGACTTGAAGTGAAAAAAATAAATCTTGAAAATTGTCCTGAAAACAGATTCCAGGACCAGAAAAGTCTAATTCTGAAAAATTGTCATCGAAGGTACTTAGATGCATCGAAGATCATATCGAAGGTACTTAGATGTATCGAAGATGGAATCGAAAATTACAGGATTTTTAAGCCAAACTCGCTAGACAGTTCTGGACCAGTTTCGATGATATCGAAAAACCTTCGATGCATCGAAGCTTATATCGAAGATCATATCAAAAGACCTTCGATGCATCGAAGCTGTTACTCAGATTTTACGCGGATTGCGTAAATTTGAGGTGGTTTCTAGATTCTTCCAAGTCGGTGCGAAAGGAGGTATTGCTCAACTATAAATAGGAGTCCCCAAGGCATCCCTGGGTATCATCTAGGATTTGGAGGAGCAAAGCACAAGGGTGGAGAGCCATCGCCAAGCGTTTTTCTTCCTTTCTTCCGTAGTTTTCATATTTTCTTCTAGGGTTTTATATCCAATCATGTCTATGGCCGGCTAAACCTCTTAGCTAGGGCTAAGAGGTGAAGTTTGTAGCTTGATGAGATATTTTTATTGCTTTGATTCATGTTTATGTTGAACTTACTTTGATTCTAGTTTGATATTTAAGGAATATTTTCAGTTTTTAATGATTTATTGTAACTTAAATTACATTATATCTGCAATAGCTTTGAGTATCTTCTTTTCCCGTTTTGAGATTATGGCATTGGTAAATCCTGTTGTTTATCGTCATCTCATAAGCATGGTTTGGTGATGGAATCCCTGCCAATTATCATAATTCTCCTCTTTTGAGAATTAGGTCAAAGGAAGTTCAGATTTGATCTTAATTGCTATATCTTCCAATTGGATAGGATGGGACTCCAATTCCAATTGTGTTACTTAAATCAAGTAAGGAATCACCATGATTGATACAAGTGAATCCTTGGAAACCCTAGTTCTCACCTTTGAATTCTTAAGTTTCTAATTAAACACTTCACAATTACTTCCTTTTTATTCCTAATTTAGATTTAGATCTTCTTCTAGTTTTGATTCTAGTTACTTTTAGAATACATACGAGATTAGTCACCGTGGATTCGACCTCGGTTTTACCGAGATTATTACTACATCGTGACCCTACACTTGGGGTTGTGAACAATCTCTGACAAACCTAAAATGAAATACAGTAAAACAATGTACTTATCTTCAAATGGAGATTAAAAAATGTGCCAAAAGCTTGTAGTAGAAGAACTTCTTTCTTGAATATAGATAGTGCAATGTTCAATCAAACAGAAAGAGTCTAGGGTTCTATATATTTTATAAATGGAAAACCCAAATGCCACTTGATTCAATTCTTTTAGATCTTAAATAAGAGTATAAATTACTCTCTTAGAATAAGATTAAAAAGATCTTGAGATAAGGGAATTGAATAAGCGATAAATTAAATTATAAATACCACATAGATAGCTTACCGAGGACTTGAGCTTCTCTCTGTCTTGCATAATGATTATAGCAAATTTTTGTTGTACTTTAGAATGAGAGAAAGCCTCAATTTATAGGCAAAGAGGTTGGAAATTTAGCTAGCCTAAGATTGTCTTCGGCTAGCCCAATTCCACCGGATTCATTCTAACGGCTATCGAATCATGAGGGATAAGATCTATCAAAATTTGGCTAGCCCGAGGTCAAATTTAGCTAGCCGAATTTACCAATCGTCTAGCCGAATTTCCACAAAAATCAAAGATTTACATTGTTGGAATTTGATCTGAACTTTCTCGAGTTAGCCAAATTTCAAGCTTAGGTTAGCCGAATCAAAACTTAAGCTAGACAAATTTTCAATAGAATTTGTTATGGCCAAATTCTAAAGAAAAAACACTTATTAAAATCCAAGTTAATGAATTTTTAAAAGTACTTAAACCTAAGGTCTTTTTAGGGTTATACCACCTGTGTTTTAGCAAATATATGAGACACCTTGTTTTGAACATTGACTTGATCTTGTCTTGAATTCGGGCGTCAATTTCGTGAGAAGATGTGCCAATCTTAAGTTGATCATCAGGCATATAGAGTAGTTGTGATTTCATACTTGTGATATAACCTTGAAATACTTTTGTCTTACGAAATTTTATAATCTATGTGTGCTTAACATAACGACACTTATAATATACCCTACCAACTTTGTCTCTGTCTTCTCAAAAGTTAAGACGTAGTCTTTTGTACCTCGAATGTATTGAAGTAGCCATTTCACCCTTCCCAATGTTGCTTGACGGGATTTGACATGTATTTGCTCATAACATTAGCTGTCTGTGAAATATTTGATCTCGTACAGACCATGGCATACGTCAAACCGCTAAAGGCATTTGAATAGGGCACATGAGACATATCCTGTTTTTTTTTTTTTTTTCATTTGTTTTGAGACATTGTTATGAGGAAAGCTTAAAATGAGCCACGTGGAAAATGTTCACTGACTTTACCTTGTCCATCCTGTACTTGATTAACACATTTTTAAGGTATTTTACCCGTGATAACCAAAGCTTGCTCCTCTTCCCGTCTCCGAGAATATCTATACCGAGAACCCTCTTTACAGCCCTCAGATCTTTCATCTCGAATATCCCTGATAATCGAGTCTTCAGTACATCAATATCAGACATGTTATGATTGGCGATTAACATATCATCAACATACAGTACTAGGATGATGAACTTGCCATCACTCAGTGCCTTGTGATAGACAAAGTGATCGTAGTCACTCCTAGTAAATTTATGACACAACATGAAAGAATTAAATTTTTTATACCATTGGGTAGGCGACTGTTTCAGTGCATATAATGACCTCATTAACCTGCAAACCTTGTTCTCTACCCCTTTAACTTCGTAGTTCTTTAGTTGCTTCATGTAAATCTTCTCTTCCAACTCCCCGTGCAGGAATGCAGTCTTAACATCCTTCTATTGCAGCTCGAGATCGTATTGGGCAACCAGCACTAATACGAATCTGATAGACATCAGCTTAACCACCGGCGCGAATATCTCTGTGAAGTCGATTCATTCTCTCTGAGCATAACCATTCGTTACCAGCCTTGTTTTGTATCTATTATGTTTCCTTTTAAATCACTACTTGTATCCGATCGCTTTTCGACTCACTGGAAGCTCCACCAGCTCCTATATGTTGTTCCTGTGCAAGGAGTCCATCTCATCGTTCATTGCTACCTTTCACTTTTTATATCTGTCTCATCAAGAGCCTCCTAGATAGTAGACAGGTCCCCCTCGTCTGTAATGAGGGTATATGCGATATTAAAATTATCCATGTATTTTGCCAGTAACCTGTGATCTCGCGGCAGATTTCTTCTCATAAGTGGCTGCTCCACCTGGTCTTGTACTTATGTCTGCACATCTGTTTCTTGAGTAACATTTGTGTCAACCTAAACATCTATAATCAGTTTTTCCGGTTCCTACTGCTCATTCTTGCGAAATAGGGAGCCTTCATCAAATTCAACATCGTGACTAGTGATGACCTTGCATGTGACTTTGTTGTACAACTTGTAGCCCTTCGCACTAACACTATAGCCAACAAATATGTACTTTTTGGCTCATAGTCAAACTTATCTCTCTCAACTAACGACACATGAGAGTAAGCCTCACAACCAAATATGCACAAATCTGATTAGTCAACCGTATGTCCACTCCATACTTCCTCTAGAATCTTACAATCAATTGCCCTAGAAGGGGACTGGTTCACCAAATAACAAGCCGTGTTAACGGCCTTAGTCCATAAGTCATTGCCCAACGTAGCTTTACTTAACATGCTTCGGTCCTTTTCTAAGAGTATCTGATTCATCCACTCAACCACACCATTTTGTTCGGGCATATAGTGCATTGTGTTGTGCCGAATGATCCATTCATCCTTGCAATATTTATTAAACTCAGTGGAAGTAAATCCAGCACCATTATCAGTCCTTAAAACTTTTATTTTTCGCTCTGACTGTTTTTCCACCATGGCCTTCCATTGTTTGGATTTGATGAAAACTTCGGATTTAAGTCGTCAATAAATGTGACAAACTATGACGATCCTCTAATGGAAACCACGGGTGATGGCCCCCATACGTCAGAGTACACATAATCAAACACTCCTTTACATATTTATCAGTTTTAAATATAGCCTATATTGTTTACCATATATATAATGCTCGCATATATTTAAATCAATATTCTTTAAAACTAGAATAAAACAATGATAAAAAAGTACCTTCATGCCCTGCTCGCTCATGTGGCCTAGCCAAGCATGCCACATACATGTAGATGCGGAGTTCGCAACAGCCACTGTCACTCCACCTATTGAAGTGCTCTCAATCAACCTGTAAAGGTTACCGTGTGTAAGACCCGTATCCTAGCCCGTTCCGTTCCGTAGGCTTCCACGGTCCTCCCTGTCGAATTTCGGCAACCCGCGACGCGTAAGTAGCAGTTACGCGCGATCCTAAGTTGTATCCCGTATTTTAGAGTCGGCTTGACCCGAGACTTGTACCCTAGCGACCGCGCCGTCACCGCGGTTCCGATGCCGCGTCTCATGCGCCGAGGCAATACCCAGGCCAGAAGATGTGGGCCCGCGTTCAATTCGAGAAAATGCCGCGCATTTGCAAACCCAAGAGAATCTCTAATCAAATCAATCACATCACATCACATCAATCAAATACCACATCACATCTTATGTCAAGTATCACATCACCTTTCATCCATCCCTGAGCAACCCCAAAGTCAACACTCTCTTACAACAAGGTACACATCCATCACCCATCACCCATCTCTCACCCATCACTCTCCCATCTCTCTCTCTCTCTCTCTCTCTTACATCCCATTCTCTCTCTCTCATTTTCAAAAAAACTCCATGTCCAAGCAACCCAACGTCCAAGCTTCATGAGAGAGCTACGTGTGGCCCACTCCCTACCTCCCCTCAATCCTCACCATCGAACCCTTAGATCATCATCTCCACCATTGAAGGAGCTTCTTAGGAGCCTTGGAGCACTAGGGAGGAAGAAGAAGGAAAGGTGGGTGTTTTATTATTTGATTTATGATTTGAAGGCCCACATATGTGAAACCCATCTCGATGTATGTGTGGTATCAAAAAGGGACCCATAGTGGCGGGGTCCCTCCGCTGCCCCGATCTCCATCACATTTCTCCCTCTCTTTTGCTCTCTCTTGCTATCATTTATGGTAAGGATGAGGTGTGTGGCCACACGTGGGACCCACCATGGGAAATTGGATTGGCGGGTGTACCCCCCACACCAGCCACTGCTGACGTCACCAAGATCAGTGGGACCCACCTGAGTGGATGTAACGACCCGTAAATTTCCGTACATTGGGTCGAGTACCACCTCGACCAGAAATCACGTAGGATTAAATTCTTTAGAAATTTAACAAAGTTAACTAAGTACTAAACTCGATTAGCCATGAAATCCGTTAGGATCGCTTTAAATACGATCTGCAAGACCCAAAAGTCTGCAGAATCATTGACGCTAGGTTACCCTAAAGTCTAGAACCAAACCCATTTCCCGTTTGCTCTCGGGAATGAAACGAAACTTCGTATTAGGTCTAGATCGCACATCGGGAGTCCGATTAACCCAAAGTTAAGGAACTAGGACCGCCCCACTGGGCTTAACAATCATCTCAAAAATCAGCTCCATCCGATGTTCCATGGCCATTCGCTTCGATCCGGAGCGAGGGTGTGTGAAAAACACTATTCCCATTCCAAAATAAATATATGGAATAGTGATCTGGCATCATTCGTTGACGCGTCAGTATTAAGCAACCTGACCGTCAGAATCAGACCAAATTATACCCTCGGATTAAGAAAAATTTCAGGAACATTTACATGTACTTGGAATTTCTGATCGTGGCCCACTGACCGTCGAACTGAAAGTGGTCCGCCACGTGCGATCTGGGAATCCGATCGAGTCAAAAACGTAATCCCACGTAGATCCATAGATGGTGAGCTTAAGTCTGACGTTTGGTTCAAGGAAGGCCACCAGAACCTCCCTTTTGAATTTGGAAAAGTGGCGAAATGCCTATATAGCAGGTCATCCTTGAACCGAGTCTAGTTTGGGAATGTTTTTGGCTATAAAAGGGGCTTAGAACAGCCCCTCTCACACCATACGAATTTGGGATTTTAACCCTAGAGAGAGAGAGAAAAAGAGGAGAATAGTTTGGGATTTGTGGGAGATCTTCCTCCACGCTTTGGATTGTTACACGCCTACACCGCTTCATTCCAGTGTGTTTTCCGCGGTATCCATCCCATTTGAAGGTAAGAAACCCTAACCCTAGGTCGATTTAAGGTAGGATCGATGTGGGTTGTGTAACGACTAACCGATTCCGCTCTTTAAGCTAGAAAACTCCGTATACGGAAGATTTACTACCCTTGCCGATTCGTTGCGTTTCAAAAGGCAAAGGTGATGACTTTAAGTGTATAAGTTACGGTTTTCAACGCTTTCAATGTCGGATAATGGTAGATTCATGAAATGCACATGTACAAAGTGCTTTCCGTTTCTGTTTCGATTAACGTTGCAAAATATGGAATTTCACATACTCTAGGTATACGTAGAAATACCGTATACGTATTTTTTTTTGGATAAATGTTTGACATGTTTATTTAATGTATGATTATATAATATATGAATAAAATACTAGTTTGGCGAAAGGAATCGCCAAAATACATGTTCACTTGTAAATGCGACGTATGTTGAAATTGTGTATTTTAGAAATACCGTATACGTATTTCTTTTGGAATAATGTTTGACATATTTATTTAATATATGCTTATACAATACATGAATAAAATACGTTTGCGAAAGGAATCGCCGCAATCTATGTTCGCATGTAATCTATGTTCATCTTGTAAACACTATGTATGTTGAAATTGCGTATTCTAGAAATACCGCATATGTATAAATTTTGGAAATGTAATTGTCATGATTATTTGTCGTATGAATATGGTATGCGCGGATAAAATAACCGCTTGGCGAAAGAATAGCCCTAATACGCATTTGTTAACATACGTCGTGTATGTTGGAATAGTGTATTCTAAGTGTTCGCGTAGATGCTTGTGTGTGTAAATGTTTGTGTGTTAGTGCCTTAGAGAGGTGCTGATATGGGATTCCCGACTCCCTTAGAGACATGTAGGACCCCCCTCCACGCGGTGGTTCGCTATAACCACTCACTTGTGATGTGTATGTAATCGTATCCCTATGTGTATAGTGCTTTACAACATGCTTTACAACATGCTTTACTTCATGCTTTATAACATGCCTGCTAATATCTTTGTCAGATTGCTTGTTTATCATGCTTTACTCACATGCTATTGATCTGTTTGAGTTTGGGACTATGCCTATAGTCCAAACATTCGATCAGACTTAAGGTTGTGGATCGAGATGCATGTCGCCACAAAGGATGTGTCTGGCGAACCCGAGTCGTATTTCGGTTGGCGATAGTGGTTGGCCACACGAGTGCTTATGCGCTCCATATCGCTCAACTTGTGGTGCGCTCGAGCTAGTCGTGCCCGTCAAGTAAACCGGAGTGTATATGTATGTTCACCATGTTTGGTCGCACGCTGAACCTAGGGTACCAAACTTACCAGTGGCGATCCCGTTAACCATGGTACCTCGATCCGCTAAGACGCATGAGCCGGCATGGTGGTATGGGACACCGTGGTCCCAGCTGTCGGCCACGCCTGGGGTCATGTGCCTCCTTAGTAGTGACCATTGCGCAACCAAACTCGTGAGCCGATTATGGTGGTATGGGACACTATACCGATACTGCGGCGAGAGCCGAGAAGTACGGTGAGACCACTGCTGCGTCGTGCCGACGGCACGAGTCCTCCGTAGTATCTTCGAGTATACTCAAGTGTCCGTGATTGGCGCACGAGTCTTTCACAAGAACTAGAGTATGAGTTGAGCCGAGTACGGTGAGACACGTACTTGAGCTGACGGCTAGTGATTGAGCCAAGTACGGTGAGATATGTACTTGAGCTGACGGCCAGCAATTGAGCCGCATACGGTGAGATCTCGTATCCGCGTGACGGTGTGAGCCCTTTGCGATGCCTTCACTACGCTTCTCAAACCATAATATCGTATGAGATTAGCTAGGATTGACGACCCTAGAATGGATCATGTTTGGGGATACAAGGGAGGTACCTTAGTTTCCCAATCTGCTGTTGAAATGGATTAATAAAAACTTGGTAATCATGAGCATCATCGCATGTGCTTTGTAGATGTGGCGCTTTCGAGGAGTAAGCATTCGCGAACGTAAGATGATGTCGCTTGAGGGTGGTTTGGCAAGGGCATCTGACATTATGTCATATCATTTTTGCACTTAACAAGAGTAATTAGAAATGGCGTTATCATTCTTGCTTGATTGATTTGATAACATGTTAACCTATGCTTTATTGTTCCACCGAGTTAGCTACTCACTCCCACGTTACGGGACGGTGTTTGCAACACCCACCGGACTCTGTCGCAGTGTAGATGGCGCCCGTTTAGGAGCCGGAGCTCGACCGAGGAGGATCGGGAGGAGTTCTCCTTTATGCGACTGACTCGACGGCTATGCTTAGGTCGACTGCATCGCGGGGATTCTAGGGCTTATCTACGAGTTGTCTTTTGATTTTTGACTTAAAAACAATACATGTATATTGGTACTCAGTTAGTACTCATACTCTGGAGTTCACAAAATTTTGATACTCTACATATTTTAAATATAAAATTTCAGTCTTCCGCTTGCCTTTATACAATTGAACTGGAGTATGAATTACTGTTTTGGTATAATCTCATTCATGTTTATTACGCTAACTCAGACAACATTTAGCCATCATTGTGTATGTTGCATAAGTGATGCGTTGGAACTCGGGAGTTGAGTTTATACTCGACCCTTGAATTTCAGGGCGTTACAGTGGACCTCACCCACACCGTCCATCTGTTTTCATACAGCCGATCCTTCTGGTGGACGGTGGCCAGCATGCAGCTGGCAGCTGCAGCGTCAGCAGGCCAGGTGGGCCCTGACCGTGATGTATGGTGTGCATCCATGCCATTAATATCACGGTGGACCTCATCATGATTGCACGTGTGGATCCCCACAGTTCATTGCTTGAACGGTAGGCCACACCAATGTATATATTGTATCCGGCGGTCCAGCAATCTGGACGCTGGTGGGACATATTTTAATAATAATAATAATAATATTATTATTATTATTATTTTATATATATATATATATATATATATATATATATATATATATACACACACACACACGTTGAGGAGGTTGTCCATACGCGTGAGCCCCATGTGGACCCACCTTGACGGTAGGGAACTCATCCCAGCCGTCCGTCAGTTTTCTGGACGGCGGGCCCACTGCAGAGACGTCAGCAGTCATGTGGGTCCAGTCAGATGTAGGTGTTAAATTCAAACCGTCCATCCAAACGTCCGACGCTGGATTGAACCTGATATTTTAATAATAATAAATAGTATTATATTAATATATTTATATTATGCATTTGGTGGGCCCTACGTGCGACCCACCAGTGTGGAAGCTGATTGGCTGACGTGCCTCACATCAGCTATATAGCTGGCGCAATGACGTCACCAAGTTCTGTGGGTCCCATCTGGACCATGGACGCCATCCATGATGTATTTGTTTCATCCACACCGTCCAGACCGTGGTGGACGGTGCTGGACAATGTTTGGGAGGTGCTAGGCCACACGTGTGGTGCATCCACGCCAACCAAGATGAGGCAGATTCAAATTTCAGGTGGAGCCTACCGTGCTGTACCCAGCACGTGGAATCCACCATAATGTATGGATTTAATCCACACCATCCGTCCATTTATATGGGTCCTGCACGTGTGGTGCATCCTCACCGTCCAGATCTTGGACAGTGGGATCCACCCCACACGGGGGGCCTACCTTGATGAGGACAGCGGGTTGGCTGGTATACTTGCATCGTCCAGATGGGCTGGACGGTAGGGTCCACCATGCTGCATGTGTTTCATCAATGTCGTCCGTACATGGGGGCCCACTTTAAGGTATGTATTGTATACACCGTCCATCCATATGGGGCCAAGCCATGATGTATTTGTTGTTCGCGCTGGACGTTTGCTGGACAGGTGAGGTCCACCTTGATGTACGTATTCCGTATCGGCACCGTCCAATTCTAGACAGGTTTTGTGGGGGGCTGACCTGATGTACATGTCCCATCCACGCTGGCCAGCAGATGGTAGGGCCTGCTATGGTTGTGTGCGGTCCATACCTATGTGGACCTATCTTGATGTATTTTCGACCCTTGAATGAGGCCCAATGTGATGTATTTGTGGCCCATCTGTGGGGCCCACCTTGATGTATTTGTGACCATCCATGAGGCTCATCATGATGTATTTGTGACCCATGTAATGGGGCCCATCTACCTTATATTCGAGGCCCCTAGGACGTGGCCCATTGTGATGTATTCGGGGCCCATGGGACGTGGCCCATCCGATGTATATAGGCCCATGTGATGCGGCCCATATGATGTGTATTAGGCCTATATGACGCGTGACTCATTTGACGTATTCGAGACCCAGATACGTGGCCCATTTGATGCATACGAGACCCACGTGTAGGGCCCACCTATTGTGTATTCAAGGCCCATGGGTTGTGGCCCACCGTGATGTATTCGAGGCCCATGGGCGAGGCCCGATGTGATGTATGTGTAGCCGTTATGTTGTGCATAAATCCCTTATGTGGGCCACTCCTTGGGAGCAATGTTGGTTAGATGTCCACATTAATGGACAACAATGGTTAGATGTCCTCATTATGACATTCCCTTAGGCCTTGTTCGGCCCATTCTTATTGATTCCAATTAACGTGACCGATTTGCTGATTTTGATTATCGATCGATCCAGATTGTTGTGGCCGATTGTCAATTCCAATTGACGTGACCGATTTGTCGATTCTGATTATCGATTGATTCCGATTGTCGTGGCCGATTGTCGTGACCGATTTGCCATTCTGATTATCGATTGATCCCGATTGTCGTGGATGATTATCGATTCCGATTGACGTGACTGATTTGCCGACTTTGATTATCGATCGATCTCAATTGTCGTGACCGATTTGCCGATTCTGATTATCGATAGATCCCGATTGTCATGGCCGATTGTCGATTCCGATTGACGTGATCGATTTGCCGATTCTGATTATCGATCGATCCCGATTGTCGTGGCCGATTGTCGATTCCAATTGACGTGACCGATTTGCCGATTCTAATTATCAATCGATCCCGATTGTTGTGGCCGATTGTTGATTCCGATTAATGTGACCGATTTGCCGACTTTGCTTATCGATCAATCCCGATTGTCGTGACCGATTTGCCGATTTTGATTATCAATCGATCCCGATTATAGAGGCCAAGTATCGAGGCCAACTCCGATTGTCGAGGCCGAGTCCGAGTGTCGATTTCGATTGTTGAGGTTGATTTCAATTGTCGAGGCCGATTGTCGAGACCTATGTGGTGTATATGTGACTCGTAGTTGAGGCTCATTGTGATGTATATTCAACCCGTATTTTAAGCCTAGTGTGATGAATGTGAGGTCTATGTGATGAGGCCCATGGTGATGTATTGAGGGTCAGGCAATGGAGCCCATTATGATGTATATTAGGCCCATGTGAAAGGCCCATCGTGATGTATATTAAGCTCCTGAGTGAGGCTCGTGGTGTTGTATATGTGACTCTTGTGTGAGGTCATGGGTCCACTATATGTTAGGATCTATGAGGACCATTCCTCGAGGGCAATGTTGGTTAAATGTCTAGATTGTAGAGGTCGATTGTCGATGCTGGTTATTATACTGATTATGAGTATGTGACAGAATAACATCATAATACATGCCATAGGCATCATCTGCATGTTTGTTATGAGATGTGGTTGATCATTGCATATGTCATTGAGTATGTTGTTATGAGACTCCTTGATAGGCGGAGATTATCTCACATGAGCGCACGGTATGCGCAGGATTGATGCATGAATGGATTGTAGACTCATGCATCTTACATTATGATTACTGTATGCCCTAGCGACATCAGGGCTGTAGCCTCCACAGGCATATCGTGGATGGCCAGACGGGGGACTGAAAATTTGTTCTAGCATCGGGCTGTCATAGATGACTCTGGGTGAAAATCCCTAAAACCCTCTTGGTACCAGAGGACGCCCCAACGTCAAGATCGAGTGGATACACGAGCGCTCAAGTGCCGAATACCAGGAGGCCGTGTCTCCCGCTGTGTCGTGGTCGGTTGGGAGGGGGTGTGACCTTATCCGCCCGAGAGGAGGGGGTATAGCTAGGCTGAGTTTGACCAGCTCATGAATGAGTCCGCTATCGACGTGCTGGATAAGTATTGACAGACTATTGGCCAGGTGGATAGTGAGGTTTCTTATGCTCGCTTAGACTGTGCTGCTGGGAGAGGGACAGTGCCATTTGGAGTGTACTAAACCCCGGTGATGATCACAGAGATAAACAGTACTGATACGTGGACTTATTGAGTAAGAATTGCATACTCATTCATTCATTCATTCACTATCTACTCGGGCTGGTGAAACGCAACTATTTGTTACGTGTACCTTCACATGGCCAAGATTTCAGTTGGGCACGCGACTAATCTGAGATCAGGAGTCTATCACATTGGGTCTGACTATCTAAATTTAGGTATGAGACTGGTTTGGATAGAAGTCCTTTGTGATAGACCCCGTAGCTTGCGATACTACGTACTATCATCCCGACTTCACACTTCAGCTGGGTCATTTCATTCGCATCGCATATCGCGTTACATCCTCAACACATAGTAGTTAGCTTACTGTCTCCACATTGCATAACTAATCTACATTGCTTCATCAATATATGATATTGGTTTATTATATTATTGCATCGCATAGGCTGGATAAGGTTGACAGTATTTATGAGCCTATTAGCATGCTCTGATATCATATGATTTATGAACTTGCCAGTATTTCTGATATTGTATGATTTATGGGCTTGTTAGTATTTCACTTACTCTGATTACTCTGATATTGCTTACTTGGCACTTACCTTGTACACACACTTTCACCACTCACTAAGCTTTCTATAAGCTTATGCACGATAGATGCATGCAGGTGGTGTTAAGTAACAGCAGCGTTAAGATTAGAGTGTGCAGCGGTCTTCTGGAGCTTGATTTTTGATTTATGTATTTCCCTTTCAGCATTGTACTCCAATGATTATATTAGTGGATATGTGATAATGATGTTGTCTTTGTATTTCGGGTAATCTTGTGGTTATACTTGTTATGAAATAAATGTACGTTAGAAAATCCTCCTTGTAGGATCCTAGGATCAGAATCTAGCGTATGTACGCTGGGAGCTGAGAATGGGGTACTATGGAGGCTATCAGCACCGGATTCGGCGATCGGGAATTTAGTGAGCTCGATTTTCGAGTTTAGGGCGTGACACCATGCCTCTACACTCTCATAATGTAACGCCCCAGAAAATCGGGGGTCATGCATACGCTCGACTCTCGAGTTCCCGAGTGTCACTTATCATCAATTTTATGGTTTTATGATTAATCAAGTTTAGATGCGCACCTTAGAATTACTTGGAGCATGAAACACACCCACGACTAGTATACTAGAATGAAAGATATATATATATATATATATATATTTACATGTACAAATCCAAAAGAATATAAAGGGGTCACCCAAGGCGTTGCCCAACAAAAATCATAAGAATCATAAGTCCAAGAGAATAGAGCTGAGTTCGCTACTTAGAGATCCAAATCCCATCTACTGGGCCGACGGGGAACCGCCCCTCGGCTGAACGTAGGACAGATCATCCTCCTTATCGATGTCGCGCCGCACGGCTCGACGAACTCAGTACTACCTGCAGCTACTGAAGAGTCTGGGTGGTGTTTTAAAACACCGTCCCAGAGTGGGAGTGAGTGATCAACTCAGTGTGAACTATTAGTCTCCAGTTATTACAAGCATCAGTTATATTACGGATTTAATGAAAAGCAATCAATCACAGTCACTAAACTAATCTCATTAATGCGCATGCATGATGGATGAAATGATGCTTGCCCTCACCACAACACTCCCTCGAGCAACTCTGTCTAACGATCGCGTATGTCAACACTCTCTCAGAGCGACCTCGACTGCCAAGTCGCCAACCTAGCTAGTGCAATGCAATGATAATGTTAACCGGGTTTTTAGTTAAGTCCATTCATCCAGCAGGTTTAGGAATCTGGTACACCCCACGTATCAATGCCCTAAACTGGTTGCCAGGCCAAGGCCCCATCAATGCGTGAGGCCGAGACCCCGCGGTCCGTAGGGTTCCTCATCCCCGATTTCAAGCACATGAGGAGTGCCGAGAAAAAGGGATCGCTCGCAGTCACTACGGGGAGACGCGGTACCCCAGTGTAGGCCGACAGCTCGGACACTGTGTCCCATTCCACCATGCCCGGCTCACGAGGCGGTGGACCAGTCTCAATTGATTATCGGTGGGTTGCAACGGTGGTAGGGTGTTCCAGGTTCCATACGTATGTGAGCAAACATGATTAACAATCGAGATTGGCCAGTAATTGGCTAAACCACACGAGTCAAACAAGCACGTGACGAACGACATCGGGTATAATAGACCCATGTAGTCGAACTACTGCCGCCGATACATGCCCGTCCAACCCGCGGGTTTAGTCATAAGATAGTCCAACCAATGGGGCTACCTTCTTACCTCATGATCCTGACCAATCGAAGGGTTTGACGATGATTCACAGCATGCCAACATCAAGGTTATCAACTAGCATACGACATCATGTTGCATACAACCTATCATACAATTCAATATTCCTAACAAGCTTATTACATTTTCATAAACAAGTGCATGTGAGAGGTGTGGGTTAGTCAATGAATCAAAATACACAAAGGCAAAGCATCATACATGTCATAAGCAACAACATATGAGAAAATCATACAACACATGAATAAATAACCATACACTAAAGCTTGAGCATGTGAGAGGCACAAACACGATCATGAGAAAAGAAACTAAACAAACATACAATTCCATACAACTCCCAAACAAACACCCAAATCCTAGGGTCTCTCTAGATTCTACAAACGCCTCATCCAACAAGCAAAATCATTAAACTCATGACATAATTGGTGCTAGGCCACCTAAGATTAATAGTCCACACCTTAAGATTCGTTGGAGACTTGAAAATGACCTAGGAATGTCGATTTTGGGGACGGTTGGTCGGAATCCCTAAAGTAAGTTCATACATGTGAGAAATCCATGCAAAAACCCCCTTCCTCACAAGGGTTCTAAGGCAAAGGGAGGAGGAACGTTACCTAAATGATCGACAGACGATTTTGATGGTTGTGGTGTAGGGTTTCCTCTTGAAGATGAGGTAGGGAGTTGGAAGGGATGATCTCCTTGGGCCCCACCACGATCTAAGGTCCACCTTGCTCTTCTTCCCTCTCTCTTTCTTCTCCTTTCTCCTCTTTCTCTTCTCCCTTTTCTCTCTTCTCTCTTTCCTTCTCTAGGGCAAAATCGTATGGGGAGAAGGGGTGCCCAAATGAGGCCCTTTTATAATGCCAGATTTGGTGGAAATGGCCCCAAGTGTTGGGTTTTTACTATACTAGACCTATGGGAGGGTCTTTCTAAGCTCTAGGGCCTACTATGGGGTGTACACATTGATTTACACCGTAGGATAGTTAGCCCTAATGATGATCTACGTATGGATATGATCGGCCCGCCATTTGGATGTGCCAATCAACGGATATGATTATAAGTCTGTTTAACGGTTACCGATAGTCGATCGGGGTCGCAGCTATACGGATATGAGTAGGGAAATATTCTTAATCCACGGGTAAAGTTTGGTCCTAAACCGACGGTCCAAAATCCTCAACTTGGCATAAGAGTGGACGACCCAATTCACTTAAGTTCCAGCTCCTTTCCTTAGAGTATTTGCACTTCTCATGCACTCGTCCTTTGGTTCAAGTTGAGCGGTTCTAGGCACTACCCAGGTCCGACTCCCGCCATGGACGTCGAGCCCAATAAGACGGACATTACTCTATAATTTTGGGACTAGTGGCCCACCAACGAGCGGTCTAGAGCTTGTTTGGAAAATCGGGGCATTTCTGGAATGAATTTGGTAGTGAGATTTCTTATGGGCAATGATTAGTATTTGGATTAATTATGTTCATAGTGTGGCCTATTTATAACTAGCGAAGGTGGAGATTTGGTCGTGCTTACTCTAAACCGTCGGTTTTAGGCTAAAAGAGTAACGAGGTTGCTCTGATGGGTCTCTGGTCATGAAATTTATACGAATGAGGCTTCACGGCCTGATGAAGGGTCATACACAGTTTGGGAACAAATGGATGAACAATTATGGGGTTTGATCAAACGGTTCTGATTGTTAAATGGCTCTGTGGGGTCCATTCTGATTGATGGGGCATTTCTGGTGGCCTTCTGGCCATGAAATTTATAGGATAAGTGTTCCATGGCTCGATGAAGAGCCATGCAAAATTTGAAAATGATCGGATATGGGGTTTGATCGTACGGGCCCAATTTGCGATCAACGGTCACCGTGCCACGATCGGGACCCAGATTTTATGGGCGGGCGTAGAAAAATACATTAAACATTCACCGTAAATTTGGAAGAAATCCGATGGTTGGAGAGCCTGGTATCTCGGTTTTATTTGCAAGTGTCAGATTCCAATTCTGGCATTGGTGGGGTGCATTTGGCAAGTGCCAGATTCCAATTCTGGGTGTCCACTGGGTCCGCAGTCCACGATGGACCACAAGCCCAGTGAGATCTTCAGTTTCCCAAAATTTTAGATTTTTTTGACCGTCCTCGGTCGTTGGGAGGCCCATACAGGCTGTTGTTAAGTGTAAACATGCTATCTGGCTTGGCGGCCCGTACTCGGTCTTATCATGACCAGACTGGTTCACTCCAGTATAAACTAACATTGAGTGCTAATGGTCATTAAACGATTTTATAAGTTAATTAAAAAAAAATTTTAAGGATTTTTTTGAAAATCCAAAATAGTGAAAATCCAGGATGTTACACATAACCACGAGTACCCCTTTCGATACTTTAAGAGCACCATTAAAACCGGTGAACTTGCACCCTATTGCCTCAAGTACACCGAGAGAAATTAAGTTCTTCTTCATGTCAAGAACGTGCCTGACCTCAGTCAAGGTACACTCCATCTCATCAAACATCTTGATGCGTACCATACCAACAGCCACAACGTTACCGGCATTTTCATTGCCCATAAACACCAATCCACAATCACACTCCTTGTAACTAGCAAACAAACTTTGATGAGGAGTCATGTAATAGGATGCTCCTGTGTCAAGGATCCGCTTGTTTTTACGATCATCGTACAAGTATCCGATCATAGACAATGACAACACATCACCTCCACTTGTCTCTTTATCAAATGCGGCAATGTTGGCTTCCCAGGAAGAAGCCTTAGAATTCTTTTTCTTTGCTTTAGAATTTATACAATCCTTTTTCATGTGCCCAACCATCTCACAGTTCCAGCACTTTAACTTGCCCTTGCCCTTACCTTTGGATTTAGATCTCGACCGAGAAGATCCGGTATCTTGCTTAATATTCCTACTTCTTATAAGCAATGCATCTGAAGAAGCCCCAATGCTACCATTTTTCTTTCTCATGGCCTTTCCTTAAAGGGTTGAGATAATGGTGTCCACACTCAGTGACGTATTACCGTTACACAAAGAGTCCCTAAAAGACTCATATGATGTCGGTAGAGAATTCAGCAAAATACATGCCTGATTTTCATCTTTGATCACTTCTTCCATGTCTAGTAGCTTACAAATAAACTTATGTGGGCCTCCTCATCTCCACCATCTGCCATCCTGAAGTTGAACAACTACAACTTGAAGTGTAGGCGATTTTTCAAGGACTTTTTAGCATAAACGTCATCTAATTTCACCCACAACTTCACTGTAGTTTTCTCCCTCATGATGTTGTAAGGAACCTCATCCGTTAGACACAATCGAATTGAGGATTTGGCTTTCTTATACAGAGTCTTCTAATCACCGTCATTCATAAACTTACGTCGCTCCTCAAGAGCCTCATCTAGCCCTTGCTGAGTTAATAGAGTAATCATCTTAATCTTTCATAACTCAAAGTTATTTTTTCCTGAGTGCTTCTCAATGTCATACTTTGGATTTCTTGCCATTGATACTTCTCCTTACATATTCAAACCTGCGCCCCAATGTTAGCTTTGATACCACTTGTTGGGGGACCGCAGAAGCACACGGAGTATAATTAAGAGGAGTAATCTAATCGTACAAACCAAACACCACAAGAAAAACGATGATTTTAACATGGAAAAATCCTTTCGGGAAAAAACCACACATAAAGTGATAGATGATCACTATGAAAGCAGAAATTAAAGAGAGAGAGAGAGAGAGAGAGAGAGAGAGAGAGAGAGAGAGAGAGAGAGAGAGAGAGCTTCCTTGATTCGAACAACTTCGAATCTCACCCTTCCTAGACCTTTTAAAACCCTTGGACAAATTATAAACCATAGAAGTACATCCAATCTTGCTTACACCTATTGTAACGTCTCGGAAAAATCCATACAAAGACCCGAGTACCCCCTCAGGAAGGAATCTCTAAGGACCATATTCTATAGAAATTAGACGAAAATTAAGTACTAAACAAAATTAATCGGTGGATTTAGCTCGCACCACTATCTATACAAATGGTAAGACCCAAAACTGTCAAAATCACTGACTTAACACTACTTAAAAACCTAAGAGAAATCTCAAAACTCAGTTGCTCTCGGGAGCACATTGAAACTCCGTATTGGACCTGAACCGCACATCGAAAGTCCGATGACCGCGAAACTATAGGGTTACAACCGCCTTATTGGGCATGACAACCATCACGGGAATTGAGCCAAAATAGTATCCATAAATGTACAACTTGAGCCTTGAGCAAAGTGTGTGAGAAACGCAAATATCTTTAGAAAATGAACTATAACTTAAGTGAATTGGACCATTCGCTTGTGAATGAAATTGAAGACTTCAGACCATCAGATTCTGACCAAATTTCACCCGTTGATCAGGAAAACTTCCCTGTACATATCCGTATACTTGTGGCCCTGATCGAGTGATGACGACCGTTGATCTGATACAGGTCCATCACGGTTGATCGACCTATCTAAACACGCTGAAATTGCATCCTAGCCTAGATCCATGGTCAGAGAACTTGCTCCATGATGTATCTGAACAATGGACCTCCAGGTGTGCCCCATTCGTTAGAAACATGCACCCTTTGGCTATAACTCAAGTATACCATGGCCCTGGGGCCATTTACATCACTTTTGAACCTATATAAGGCCCTTAAACCAACTCACTCCCATTCCATACGAATTTCTCTAACCCTAGGAGAGAGAAGAGAGAAAAGAGTGAGGAGAAGAGAGTGGGTTTGGGAGATCATTGCTGGGATTCATTCCCACTACTCGACGCACTGAATCGCCACCCCACCATTGCTACACGAACCATTTCAACGACGATTTGGGTAAGAAATCCAAACCCTAACGGCCATAGTTAAGATATATAATAGTTGCTTGTCAACCTAGCTAACGGATTTCCTGATTTAGGTACCCGTTATTCCTTTTTTGGGAACGTAGGATTCGAACCAAGTTCGATACGAGTATACCAACGAAAGGTGCGGACTATAAACATTTAGGTTATGGTTTTCAAGGCTTTCAATGTCAGCAATGATTTATGTCTAACTTGATTGCTACCATATGATCTTAGTTACGACGTATTCGATAAATTATACATGTGTATGAATTATGTGAATATATAATGCATTCCATGTGTTTGTTGAAATGTATGAATGAACTTGCAATTATGATTTGTGCTTGCCATGACTATTAATCTAGAATTTATATTTGTTGTATGTATAACAATCTCTTTGTGAAAGGATTTGCCATAATATATGCCGTAACTAATTTAGTCTATGTATGTAGTAATGTGTAGTCTAAGTGTTTGATAAAATGTCTGAATGAGAAAATGTTGATGGTTGGTATTTATTGAGTGTATTAAGATAGGATTCTTAATTTCCTTAATCATATGTATAGCTTCTTTCATGAAATCATATCGCCGCTACGCGATTTATGGATTAAATGCAAGTGTTCGGCGACAAGTTCAATGTGTTTGATAAAATGTTCAAATGAGTTTTGTATTTGGATTGTTTGTTAAATGCTTATATGATTATCACATGTATCCACATGCTATGTCTAAGTAAGATTGGGACTACAACCTAGTCCAGGCAATCGGTAATAATTTCCGTTTGGGTGGCTGAATTAGTCTAGCCACATTTGATGCGTTCAGTGAATCCGAGTCGTACAATGATTGTCGACAGTGGTTAGGCCACATGGAGTGCTTATGCGCTCCATGTCGATTAATTTAGCGTGCGCTCGTACTAATCAAACTTGTCTAATAAACTGATTGACCTATTGTGTGTTTACCATATATAGACACCACTGCTTGAATCTAAGGTACTACTTACCAGTGTAAAGTCCGTTTCAACTATGGTACCACGATCCACTAAGACTCATGAGCCGGCCATGGTGGTCTGGGATACTGCGGTCGAGCTGTCGGCCTACGCTGGGGTGACGAGTATCCTCGTAGTGACCAGTGAGCAACCCAAACTCGTGAGCCGAATACGGTGGTATGGGACACTGTATTCGAGCTGTCGGCCTATGTTTAGGTGACAAGCCTCCTGTAGTGACCTCGAGTATAAACACTTGAATTTGCCTATCCACTGCTTTTATTAGGGGTGATGCCCTACAACTTGCCTATCGTATGTGATTAACTAGGATTGACGACCCTAGATGGATCCCTGCTTGGGTTAATGATATAAAGGAAGGTACCTTAGCTTTCCAAATCTGTTGTATGAATAAGCCTAATTAAGTATTTGGCTAACACGACCATGCAACGCATTGCATGTGCTTTGTAGAGGAAGCACACGTTTAGGGAATTTGCCATGCACGAATGGTTGATGAAGTCGCTTGAGGGAGTGCAGGCGAGGGCATGCATCATTATTGCATATCATCCCTACATTAATAAGAGTAGTTAGGAGTGTTTGTTGTATTGCTTTATTATTATTGCTTGATTGAATTGATAACATGTTAACCTTTGCCTTATAGTACCACTGAGTTGATCACTCACTCCCACTTTGGGACGGTGTTTTAAAACACCAACCAGACTCTGTTATAGATACAGGTGGTGAGGATGTATATGCCGTGGAGTTAAACTTCGTAGATGAGGAGGAAGAGTTCTCCTATGTTCAGCTCTCTAGCATGTCTATGTAGACCTCGTGCTGCTTCAATGGGATCACAGGGTTACATGGATTAGTTGAACATTACATTTTGACATTTTGTATATTTTGAAACAAAACATGTATATATTCAACTCTGTTACATTATCATACTCTGGAGGCAGATAGCAACTTACTTATTTCAATACATATATTTCAGTCTTCCGCTTACTAAATTAATTACATTATCTCTGGTGTATGATATGCTATTTTAGTGTAATCCTACTCATGTTTAATATATTAATATGGACAACATTTAAACATCATTATCTATGTTGCATAAGTGATGTGCTGGATCTTGGGAGTTGAGTTTTGCTCGACCCTCGAAATCCGGACGTTACATATATATATATATATATATATATATATATATATATATATATATATATATATATATATATATATATATATATATATATATATATATATATAACTTATAGAAGGATCCCAAGTAAAATAAGAAACAAATCTCACAAAATTGCAATTCTATGTAAAATTGCACGGAAACTATCGATGGCATCGAATAGTCTTCGATGTCATCGAAACTAATCCTTCGATGGCATCGAAGCCATATCCATGGCATTAAAATAACACCTCATATGTCCAGAGACAAAATATGATTTTCCGAAAATCCTCGATTGCATCGAGCTATGTTCGATGGCATTGAACCTTACATTCGATGTCATCGAACACCCTCCAATGGCATCGAAAAAACACCCAGATAGTTCAGTGACCAACTGGAGAAACTTCAAAAAATCTCGATGGGATTGAGCACTGTTCGATGTCATCGAAGGTGACATCGAACAGTCCGTCGATGGCATCTACAAGTCCTGTCACTACAAGAAAATAGGCCTTTAGCCACAATTTTTTAGCCTCGGTTGAAAAAAATGGAAGCTAAATGTGTTTTTTAGCCTCTGTTGCTAAGGAACTTAGGGTAAAAGTTCATTTTTCGCCTCAGTCGCTAAGGAACTGAGGCTAAAAGTATACTTTTTAGCCTTAGTTGCATAGAAACCAAGGCGAAAAGTCTACTTTTTAGCCTCAGTTGCATAGGAATCAAGGCAAAAAGTCTACTTTTTAGCCTCATTTGCATAGAAACAGAGGCGAAAAGTCTATTTTTTAGCCTTAGTTGCATAGGAACCGAGGCCAAAGTCTACTTTTTAGCTTCAGTTGGATAGGAACCGAGGCCAAAAGTCTACCTTTTAGCCTCAGTCGCATAGGAACCGAGGTCAAAAGTGTACCTTTTAGCCTCAGTTGCATAGGAACAGAGGCTACCTTTTAGCCTCAATTGCACAGGAACAGAGGCCAAAAGTCTACCTTTTAGTATCAGTTGCATAGGAACCGAGACCAAAAGTCTACTTTTTAGCCTCAGTTGCATACGAACCGATGCTAAAAGTCTACTATTTTGCCTCAGTTTATAAGAAATAGAGGTTAAAAGTTCAATTTTAGTCTCAGTTGCTCGGAAAGTGAAGCTATAAGTCAACTTTTTAACCTCAGTTGCATAAAAACCGAGGCTAAAAGTTTACTATTTTGCCTCTAACGAGCTATAAGTCAACTTATTAGTCTCTGTTTACTATGATATGGTCCACCTGATTATTGGATCTGCTTCATTTTTGGCATAATCCGCTCCCATTTGGTATGTGTGCAATTTTTTAATGCCTGCGTATCATGCACCGCCGGAGTAGAAATTCACTCCCGAAAGATTCTAGAAGGAATCATAAGATACCACAAAAGATTGCTGGCCCATTTTGGATTGAGAATATCCCGTAAGTCACGCTGATTGGATGATCCTAACCATTCGATGGGTGGTGATTAAAAGGATGGTTAGCGTTCTAAATTCAGTGGTCATTATCAGATAGTAAAAATCTCCTATCAATGTCATTTTTTAGCCTATGGACTTATGCTCCATCCCCCTGCAGTGAAACCCACAATATAACCGGTTTGGATCGATGAACGTGCATGCCATGTGTACGGTGGATGGTTGATACTGTTTAGCCACGGATGCCAAACTCACTTTCACCTCATCTCTCTTTTTGTCCACATGCATCAAATTCAGTTTGCTGACGAGTTGAAATTGGTGCATGTTAGTCCAATTTGTTGATAATCCAAACCGTTGATGTGATGGGCCTCACCATGGATGTATGTTGCCCATAGATCTCCAGAATTTAAAGATCTTCTCTTTGGTATTGTCGCCCACGGAGACAAAGTGAAGAGTAAAAACCGAACCAATGGTCTACATTCAATGTAGTTACTGAAGTACACGTATCAAAGGGTTATAAGATTTCAATATCAGGGATACATTTTTTAGGATGCTATTGATAGGACTTAATCTAGTACAAGAACATTTTCTTAATTGATCTATTTATGTATACATGTGCAACATTTTTGTACTTTAGCATGTATGCACATCTCTGGTAGATATTCATATTTATATATATCAAATCTTAGTTCTGTTAGAAAAAAAAATAGGCCAAAGAATATAACTTACGTTTTAGCTTTTAGCTTAGGTTTGTTAATTATAGAAGGTACACATCTAGTAGATGTTTTCTCAAGATGAGTAGAAGTACACCATTTTTTCCATACTTGCTAGTTCTTCTCTAGTATTTGCAAATGAATTTCTTATTATAAAATAAATAAACACCTTCGTTTGATAGTATTTCAAATTCTATTATTTAATTTACATTTCTTCATAACAACAATCCTTTTGGTAGAAGAGGTAACACCTCTAGCCATGCTCCTTTGGACCTTGCTTTCACGTCGACCCAAAGGTCCTAGTGTGGAACTACCAAATCTGCCTGTTGAGTCTAAAAGAGAGACACATTCAACATGAGCCACCATCTGGTGTATGACGGTTTTATTTTCCTTCCTAATTGTCTTTGTGGTTTTATTTCATCAGAAATTTTGTGTGGTGTCAATTTTTGACAATGGTTTCATTGGTTGACTTTGGTTATCCATACACATCACTGAATTTTGTCCTCTCTAGTGAAACTTTCATTTCACAAAAAAAAAAAAAAAAAAAAAAAAAAAAAAAATGTTTGTGAAAGGGTATGACTGCCATAGCAGCATTTCATTTTAGAATAAAAGGTCTCTTTGTGCCATTTCTATTTTCTTCTTCCACTAGTCTAGTTGAAGGGATGTGTTGGTAACTTTAGAGGTGTTCTGAAGCCTTGGTGACCAATTTATACTAGAATATAAGATAATAGTAAGACCAAGGTTGAGTAGAGTAATAGCCACATGGATTGACATGAATTTTGGGCAGAGTATTGCATTGTTCAAAGTTGGATACAAGCAATGGATAAGAGTTGGATGCAAAAGTCAAGGTAATGTGTTGAGCAATACTTTCTCCTTCGAATTTGGATTCCTTGTAAAGTTGTATTGTTTTAAGAGTTCCCTTTGTTTCCTTGGACAATATAGGGTGAGCTTGGAATATGTTAAGGGCATGAAGGAATTCATTGAGTTTGCATTCAACAATGCTGCTAGCGAGGGGAAGATCCTATATCCATGTGTAAAGTGTGAAGGTGGAGCATTCCAAATGTCATTGATGGTTTGGTTTTGTAATGTCCTAGGAAATTCATGGTCTGCATGGCCAAGGTGTTTCTGTTGATAATATTTCTGCGCATCTGTCACCTTGGGCATCAACCTTGTTTGAATTTTTGCCACCCTTCATCAAGTGATAGGTTATGCTAATCTCCATATTAATGTTGATTGAGAGCAACCGCGATTACTTTCTTTTTCCTATTTTCTACTGATTTATTCTTAGATGCTCAAAGACACGTCTTAAAAGAAAGTTTTTCATGATACAGTTGCTCCTTCACCCTGAATCAGATGACTCTGCCCAGTTATCGTAGGTAAGAATACTTGATATTTATCAACCATGACCCAAGCCAATAGGCAATAACAGGTGTTTTAGCTTTTAGCTTAGGTTGTTTTAGTAATGATTTGTTTTGGAGTTCTTCTTCTTTGTTTCTGCAATGGTACGCTGATTTCTCTTAAGTCAACATCTTGATGGTTTAAGTGTTTGGAACTGCGGCTGGTGTTTTCTCTCGGGTTCTCGTCATGTTTAGGAATTGGGCTCCTTGTGCTGGTCGTGTTGGGGGTCTTGCTATCCGGGGCTCCTTAATGCCTTCAATTGCTGACAAGAAACCCAGTCCCAAAGCATAATTCAAAGTGGGAGCGACACCTAGTTACAAGGCTTGTGCAAGTATTGGTGCCAATACAGGCAGATGTATCATTTTCTAAGTCGTTGCTTTGTTAAGTAGCAGTTTCTAAAAAATTAATTGAGAGCAACAATTTAGCAATCTGTAAGATAAATATTATCAAGAAATAGTTAATATCACAATAGGAAATTAACTCATTGATATTATTACTAACTCATATTTTCTTTTTTTACAAACATCATGCCAGACTTCTTTTTTACTCTGTTACAATTTTCTGTTTGATTTTTTTTATTTTTATTTTTTATTTTATTTTAAATCTGTTCCAATTTTCTGTTTGATTTTTTTTATGTCCAGCGATACAGGTTCATCGACGAAAGAATTCCATTGATGCATTGCTTGCCAAATAGGCCGTCCTTGCACTCCAAATGAGAACCAAGGTGAAAGGCCTGAGATATATTTCACAAATATTCGGTATGTGATTTGCACTAATCATGGCCCACCAAATCATGGCCCACTAATTCGTATATGTAATGGTTGCCGTATTTCATAAATAACTGTTGTTGTTTTTTTTTTTTTTTAATTTTAATTTTAAATTTTAATAATGTATTTTATAAGTAGGGACTAATTCTCTTTGATTTCATCGGGTTTACCCACCAAAGTAAAACATGTGGCCCACATAGGGTGGGATGGCCCCTCTGTAAATGCCCCAATTTGGGTAAGTTCTTAAGATTTTTATTCAAATGCATTAAGGCTTTTTGATGAAAAATGAATGCTTCTATGTGGCCCACTAGCAAGTTGTTTTCCTATTGTCTTCTATGAATAAAATGCACTTTTTGCTTGATTACTCACTTTTTTATAGAAATAAAGGGAGGTGTTGAACGGGGTTTCTGCATGTAGTCCTTGTGGCTGTTGTGAACCGTTTGGGCTTTTGGTTCCAGGTTACCGAGAGAAAATGCAATGAAGTTTTTGATGGACGACATGTACAGAAACCCTGGGCCTCTTCAATTTGATGGCCCGGGCTCAGATGCCAGTCTGTCACCCTGTGTGTTGAAGATCAGGACTACATAGGCCGGATAAAGAAGCTGCAGGAGTATTTCGAAAAGGTGCTTCATTGTTCCTATCATTGTTGTTTAGTTACACGCATTGTTTTCTTAATTTTATTTCATCTGGATCAGAAAGGGGGAAACAAAATCCCATAGCGGATGATGAGTGACATGCCTAAATGCATGTGAGTTGTGACAGTTATAATGTATCTCCTAAATGCTTGTGAGTTCTGACAGTTATCTCAATGTCACAATAATCAAATCTGTCCAATGCCTCTCCAGGATTCTTTATGGGGTATTATTCATACCCTGTAACAACATTGGAACTTTAGCAAACTAGAGTTTAAAGATGTTGTTTTGCACTGCTATAATATTAGAATTGTGTGCACTATGCATACTTCCAGACCTATGTGCATTATATGTGCTGCTAGATCTCCTATCAGTACTAATTTCTTCCAGGATTCTATTTTTCTTATAAGCCTATACTATGCACAATGGTGCCATTTCTCATGATACTACATGGGTTGCAGATGCACATTACCTCTGAATGTCTTCACAAATAGTCGGTGGTAATAAAATAGATCTGCAAATTGTTTCTGCAGTGCCGGGTAAGCACTTCGCACCTCTTGCATATGTACACTGGATGAACAGTCAGATCACCACCTGAAGAGTGCACCCGGCTTCTGCTGTTGCTGGCTGTGCTAAAAAAGCATGCGTGATTCTGTTTCTTGATTTTTAGTATGAAATTGATGCATTTTTAACGATTTCTCTCAGGCGACTTTCCCTGGTTTATGGTTTTCCAACATAACGCCCGATTCATACAACGTTCCTAAAGTTCATGAGTCTCGAAAGGTAACTCCTTTTCCTTAAATTTATTTAGTTATTTTATTATTATTATTATTTTTTGCAGCTAGTCTCTCGGGCGACTTTCCCTGGTAGTCTATGATGTTTGATGCAACAAAATAGGAAGTGTGCTACAGTACACTCTTGCTTTTACTGGTGCTGCATTGGATAGATGCCGTAGCAAATGGAGTGCAGTTCCAAGGACAGGGTTCATTGACATTACAACTTCAAAGGACTTCTATCATGTTTTTAGTGTCCTTCAATTTGTACGTTGCAACCTTAACAGATCTCTTAAATTGTGATAGAAAGGCCTTGTACGAATATTTTTTAGCTCTTATGGAGCCATGGGATGGACCTGTACTTATATCATGTAAAGTTTGTGCTGGAACTGCTTCATGCTTTAATGATTCTACATATGACATGAGTATTTTGAACTTATATTTATTGTATAAATGCAGTTACTGATGGCTGCTATCTTGGAGCGACATTAGACCAGAATAGATTGTGCCCCGGTCACTTTTACATCACACATAATGGACATGTGATCATGGCCAGTGAGGTTGGTGTTGTAGATATCTGCTAGAAGATGTGGCTAGGAAAGGAAGACATTTGATCGGTCCAGAAGGGGACCTTACTAAAACAGTTCATGTAGAAGGCTAGGAAAGGAAGACATTTGTAGTTTGTTTTAAAAACTTTAAATAGACCATTAATTGTTTTGTTGATATTGTGCTGATTGTTGTCTTGATGAATGTTAAATGGGCGAAATATGCATAGGTTCAATCATTTGTTGATTATGATATTATTAGCTTTGGTTGATAGAGAAACGAGGTTAAAAACCAAATTTAGCCTCGGTTGATGCCAAAAGAGGTTAAATCTATCTTTAGTAGCTAAAGGCTTTAGCTTTGATTGTTGAGAACCAAGGTTAAAAATAGTTTTAGCTTCGGTTGGAGGCAATTGAGGATAAATTTGGATTTAGTCTCAGTTGGAAACAATGGAGGCTAAAATTTTGATTCAGCCTCATTTCAAACTGAAGCTAAATAGGTTCTTTTAGCTTCACTTGAAGAACTGAGGCTACAAAAGTCATTTTAGCCTCGGTTGCTAAAACTGAGGCTAAAGCCTTTAGCCACAGGGGTTTCAACCTCGATTTCAATAACTGAGGCAAAATTGAGGCTAAAGGCTTTAGCCTAAGTTTTTTACATTTTTAACCACTGTTTTGAACCAAGGCTAAAGCATCCTTTTCTTGTAGTATATTTGATTATATTTAAGACATCAAATACAACAGAAGCTCTTTCGAAATTCCCTCTCAAATTAAAAAATGACGTTTAGGTTTCGATACAAAGTCCGGGAGGCCATACTAAGGTGTGTTGAGTCATCGTTTGTGCTAAGGTGTGTTGGGTCATCGTTTGTGGGGCCCACCATAAGGTATGTATCCTATCCATGCCGTCCATCCATGTTACCTAATAAAGTAAAGGCATAAGCTACAAAATGAGGCTTATCCAAGCACTGATGAACTATATCATATGAAAGAATGTTGAAGGAGCTACAAAAGGTTTGGATGAAGCTCCAATATGTTTCTTCCCTTTATTGACATTTGTGTGACCTTGTGAACAGTATGGATAGCTCCAAAAGTGGATCCACAAGTAACATTTTAGAGTCCGGATCCTCTGTTACCAGGTAAACAGGGATTTCCTGTTACCCTGATCCTAATTGGTCCATGTCAGCACTCACTAAAAAAAAAGAAATTAAAGAAAAATTCGGACTTCAAAATATTATCAAATAAAAAAGAAAAAAGAAAAAAAGAAAAACAGAAAGCACCGGAGCTGAGGAGCCATTCGTCTCCCGACCGAACAAGCTTCTTCTTGGAAACTTCGACTATTTAATTTCAACTCTCTCCTTTCCTTTCACAAGAAGAAAAAATAAAAAACAATCGCTTCTCCTAAGAAACGAATCCAATCTCGTTTTCCTCTTTCGATTCGTTGGCGTTTTCCTGTAAAACCCAAGTGAAGGCTCTTTTTGGTATTTTTCAGCTTAAAAAAGCATCAACAGCTACATAAAAATGGAGGAAATTGTGAAGGTACTTCATACTCTCTTCTTCTGCCTTCCCTTTTCTCTTTATTGGGTTTTTCTCTATTGGTTTTTAAGTAATAGCGTTAGTTTCATTGTTGGGAAATTGCAAGGTTCTGAGGGGTATTTTGGTCCTTTTGGGTGGGTGGGGAGTATACTGAATTTGTAATCTTAGATGCTTGTGTTGTGATATATGATCTCATGCATTCTCAATGATAGCCATGATTGATTTTATTGCCTTCTGTAAGGGTAGTAGTGGAATAATTTGATATGATCATGGGGCTTTATATTGTACTATTCTGGAAAATGGGATACCATAGCATGCGGCGTTGTTGATGATGCTGATGATGCACGTATCGGCCTCAATTGGACGGGCCCATATAATGGGTTTTACTGCCAATTGAGTATATTTTGGAAATTTGAGTGATTGAATGACATTAAATGTCTAATTGATGGACATTTGCTGGATAACTTTGAATTGTTGATTGTATTTCCATTTTAAAGTGTCTGTATGATGGCCGCTGAACAGTTGGTTAGGATGGTCTGTGAAGTGTTGTTTCTGGGTTAAGCACTATCTGCAGTGTGGCTCATAATTCCAACGGTTTGGATTCAGTTACATGCATGCCATGTATTTGTGTGCACGTGGTGTGTATCGTACAATTACTCTATTAGTATTGTTGCTATGATGGGATCTAGTCCTACCAGATGGATATGACCCACTAAGAGAAGGGAAAGGGCATCCTCCTGTGCGTACACAAGTTAATGGCAGAATGCAATACCTTTCTATTCATCAGAAAACTAAACACATAGCAAATCTCTAAATTTACTTTACCAATCTTGGTGACGTTGACCTACTAATTAGGAAACTGAAATATTCTCCTAATATCAATGAATCCATAACTACTAGTAGAGATAGTAACAATAAGGAAATTTAAATTTTAATTAATTATTAGGAGGGGCAGGGGGATGTAACATTGCCCTCTGCCTCTAGCCATATCCTCATGGCGTGAAAAGAGGAAAACATTGTTGGAGATCATGCCATAGCTTCCATGTCTCCTCTTCGCATGGCATGCCAAGTAATCTCCATTGTTGAATTAGGGTCATCAGTTACTCTGTAGCTCATCAGTTACTCTGTGTGATGGTCCTACGGCCAAGGATTTGTATACTATTGTTAAGGCTTTTTTGTGTAAATAAGGCCCACTGATTGAAATCCCTAAAGTTGGAATGATGAAATTACATATTGAAATTCCACTTATGGATGTAATGGAATACCATTTACATATTGAAATTTCACTTTTGAGATGTGATAACGATTAAGGAAGTTGAAGTCATATAAGAGACAAGTTTGGAGATTGTTAGGTGGACCTTTCAGCAGAATATATCAAATTCACTTTTGAAATTATCACTTATGATTGCATTTGGATGTGCCCCAAATTGCTAGGTGGACCTTTTAATAGAATATATCAAATTCCTTTCTAATAGCAAGGACCATAATGCGCAATTGTTCTTTAATGCATTTATTTCTTTGTGATGTTTGTTAGGGGCTTGTTTAAAAGCAATTTAAGGATGCATCAACTAAATTTTGCAGGTTTCAAGAACTCTTGGTTTCTCTATAAAATAAGAAGGTAAGTCATTCAGTGGTGAGGATCCATGTGATTTCTTGCTTTACTTGTTCTTGGATGCTTGAATATGACTGTAATCTCTTATGGAGCATAACTGCTTTATATTTCATTATATTTGATTCTTGCACTGTTAGTTCATTGATAACTTCTTGAAAAGGTAACACTATTCCGCTTCTCTTTTAAGAGGTTATCTGTTTACAAGTAAACAGATTCTACATTTGGTTAGCTTGTAAAGTGTTTACAATGGATAAAGAATTTCATACAGTTGGGAATAACTTGGATTATCTGATTCATGATAGTTGTTGTGCATGTTTCTTTTATTGTTGAATTCGGAATTTTTAGATGAGTTGATCTATCAGGGCATGCACTAGCAATGGTAAGCCATTTATTTATTTATTTATTTATTTTTTTAAAAATAGAAGCAAGCTACGGCTAATAGCTGTAGCCATCTAACACCGTAGCCATACGTCTATAGCTACGGTTTTTATTCGTAGCTTTTTCCTCTTTTTCTGGTACTAATTACTTTTGCTTTATCACCTAACATTATTATTGCTTCTTTTTTATTTTTACTTTTTGCATCTTTTTTTTTTTTTTTTTTTTGGCTATTTCTTTTGAGGGTTTTAAATGAATGAAGATTGAAAACTATAAATAGAAGAATAAATTATAATCTTCACCAAAATAAACAACCATATCACATTTCTAAGTGAAATCACTTCACACTCACACAACCATATCATATCCTCAAGTGTAACCTCATCATATAGTCTATCAATCGTATCACATCCTCAAGTGGATCCACCACACCAACTATTAAACAACCATATCATATGATGATTTACAAACACAACATACTTGTGTAATGAATATCACATTTCCAAGCTTAGGTGTTGAATTGCAATTTTAGTCATCTTGATTGTTGGGTTTGATACTTACTACCTTAATTAGTATTCGAGAATATCACATCTCCACAGCATATTTTGAGAATATTTTAAGTTATTTCCTATTTGATAGAGTTTTATCCATATTGTGGGAGATATCCTATTTTATAGAGTTTCCCACCTTTTTTGCATGAATACGTGTTTAATACTGGAAAATAGCTTGTAAATATTCTAAAATTTGTGTTAGGTTGGCAAGTTAAAGGCTCTTTGCGAGAGCTTCTTCAAGTGAAATCCATTAAATTGAAATTGTTTTCTCAAGAGGAGGCATGCATTTACTATGTCAATTTATACTCATGATAGCCCCAGAGATGGGTCATTAAATAGAGTTGAGAAGGTACAATAAAACATGGTATGGACTGTTAGCCATCTTGGGCATCCCCACTGTAGGGGAGACTTGGAGGCTCAAGACCCACTAATACACTGGTTTCTGATTGCTAGATCATGCAATACACTTGTCTCACTTATTATTACATAATGTTTCCCTCTTATTTCTCAGGTTAAGTTTAGGATGAGGCATATTCCACATCCTCCTATTTATTCTTCTCTTTCCTTATTATCGTGAGTTTTCTTAGTCCTATGAAAAATGTTAGAATTGTTGGTTATTTATTATTTAATGTAAGCCAAATATTAATAATTCAGTATCATAATAGGTTGTCATGGTTGTAGATGCTTCTCTCATCTCTACTTTTTCCATCAAAACAAATGAGAAAAAAAATCTTAAAAGCATAACTGAGTATTTTGATATCCCTGCTTTCTCATCTTAATCTTTGTAGCAGAGAGGAAGAAAAACCCCATAAAGCTTTTGTGGGTTTTTCCTCTTGTTGGGCTAGTGATGATGAGATGGGCTTATGGTTTTGAAGAGTTGAATGTGACTGAGATTTCATATGTGGAAGCTTATGGTGTTTCCATCAGGCCTTTGATGGTGGGCCCCACTCTTCTTCAAGGAGCTGTTGCAAAAGGAGCTGGTATAGTGCATTTCGATATTTATATTTATTAGCAATAGTATATTGGTGAATTTTTTTTTTTTTTCTTTTTCCATCCCATGGATTGTTGATACTTGTTTTTTTTTTTTTTTTCGGTGTGTGATATTTGCTAATGGCATTGATTTTACATAGTCATGAAGTGATTGTTTTAATTCATTTTTTAGGACCATTTGATTTAAAAATTTCTCCCTCATCCATCTTTGCTTGTCTATGTGAAGTTGAAGTTAGTACATTAGAATTTAGTCTGCATGCATGTAGATTTAGCCTCTTTTTCAACACAAAATGGTTTTCATGTTGAAGATCCAACCATAATGGGCACTCTGACATTCAGCAAATCCAACCATAATGTGTGCCACATGTACAATTCAGAGAAAATATTTTTTTGTTAAAAAAATGGATGGTTATGCATGCAGTGACTGACCTAATGGATGGGGCCAACCACCCATTGGAGTATTCAATAGTGAATGTAGGGCCACAACATTTGAATATGTGGCCTAATTTTTGCAGGTTTGCAAAGAGGAAACTAGATGAGTTTGTTTTCCTCGGGAATCAATTATAGGTTTCGTATGCTCATCAGTTCGAGTCTCTTACTGATATGAAAAGGTAACACTACTCCGCTTCCCTTTTAAGAGGTAATTTGTTTACAAGTAAACAGATTGTGCATTTGGCTAGCTTGTAAAGTGTTTATAATGGATAAAGAATTTCATATAGTTGAGAATAACTTGGATGATCTGGTTCATGAAAGTTGTTGTGCATGTTTCTTTTATTGTTGAATTTGGAATTTTTATATGAGTTGATCTATCAGGGCATGGACTAGCAATGGTAAGCCATTTATTAAAACATTTAAAAAAAAAAAAGAAAAAAAAAGCTAGCTACGGCTAATAGCTGTAGCCTTTGATCTAACACTGTAGCCATTAGTATGTAGCTACGTTTTTTATCCGTAGCTTTTGCCCCTATTTGGTAGTGATTACTTTTACTTTATCACCTAATAATAATAATAATAATAATAATAATATTATTATTATTATTATTATTATTATTATTATTATTATTTAACTTTTTGTTTTTTTTTTTGTTTTTTTTTTTGCCTTTTCTTTTGAGAGTTTTAAATGAATGAAGATTGAAAACTGGAAATAGACAAATAAACTATAATCTTCACCAAAATAAATAATGACATCACATTTCCAAGTGAAATCACTTCACACTCACACAACCATATCATATCCTCAAGTCTAACCTCATCATATAGTCTATCAATCGTATCACATTCTCAAGTGGATCCACCACATCAACTGTTAAGCAACCATATCATATCCTCAAGTGCAAACTCATCACACAATCCATAAAGTGTTTCACATCTCAATCGGAACCACATCATACAATCATATAACCATATCATATGCATCCTCAAGTGCAACCTCATCATATAGTCCAATTGTATCATATTCTCAAGTGGAAACACATCACACTATCGTCTCAACCATGTCATGCGCTCAAGTGCAACCTAATCACATAGTCCATCAACCATATCATATCCTCAAGTGTAACCATATCACATTATCATACAACCATATCATATCCTCAGGTGCAAACTCATCACGCTATCCATCAATCCTTCAAAAGAAATAACGAAAAAGAAAGAAAATAGAAATTCTTAGGTCCTAGAAAAAAAGTAGCAACTACCTAAGTAGATTCAAGTGACAAATTTTAGTTAAATGTAAGGTCATATCACTTGGTGAATAAAATGCCATATTTAGATGTTCAATTGAATTATAACAATATAATACAATACAATAAAGTAAATAACGAAAGTGGGTTCCATTCCATTCACAGTCGATGTTGTTGTGGTTACCAAACAATACAATACAATAAAGTAAACAACAAAGTTGGAGCTAATAGTTATCTCCATTCCATTCGCATTCAAGGACTTACACCTTACTATGGTTACTTACATGTTCAACTACAAAAATGGACTAAACTATTTAGCTTACCATTTTGCTGAGAACCATTCTATATTAACATTTTAACAAACATCACCCTCGGCTCGCATCAATTGTAATTCAACACCTAAGCATTAAGATGTATTTGTAAATCATCAAAAGTAAGCACCGACTTATTTTAAGAGCCTCAAGAGCCTCCAACAATCTCCAAACTTGTCACTTGCATAACTCAACTTTCTTTGTCATTTTCACATTTCAAAAGTAAAATTTCAATATATGAATGACATTCAAATACATCAATGAGTGGAATTTCAATATTTAATTTCATCAATTTTCAAAATTACTATACATGAATTTTTTTTGTACCCACGAAAAAAAAATAAGCCTCACCTATCATATAATGCACCGAAATAACACAAAATGTACATGAATTCAAGCGGGCCCAATAAAAAAAATAAATAGGGTTCACCTTTCTCGCTTATCGTATTATGCACCTAAAAAGCATATAATGTACATGAACTAAGAAATTTTTTTCTTTTCTTTTCAATTATTTCTTTTAAGAGATTTAAATGAATGAATATTGAAAATTAAATATATAAAAATAACCATATCACATCCTCAAGTGCAACATCACCATGTAGTCCATCAACCGTATAACATTCTCAAGTGGAATCACATCACACTGTCACAACCATATCATATCCTCAAATGCAATATCACATAGTTCATCAACCATATCACATTCTTAAGTACATATACCTCATCACATAATCACACAACTATATCATATCCTCAAGTACAAGCTCATCACATAATTCAGAAACCGTATTACATTTTTACGTGGATATAATCATACTATCATACAAACATATCATATCCTTAAATACAACCTCCTCACATAATCTATCAACATCATCATATTCTCAAGTGTAACCACATCACACTATCACTCAACCATATCATATCCTCAAGTGTAACCTCACACACATAGTTCATCAATCGTATCACATTCTCAAGTGAAGCCACATCACCCTCACATAACCATATCATAAATCCTCAAGTACAATATCATCACATAGTCCATTAACCATATCACATTTTCAAGTGAAACCACTTCACATTGTCATACAATCATATCATATTCTCAAGTTTAACATCACATATAGTCCTTCAATCATATGACATTATTCAATTTGAAACCACTACACACTACCACACAACCATATTATATCCTAAAGTGCAACCTAATCACATTCATCAACCGTATCATATTCTCAAGTGCAACCACATCGTACTATCACAAAGATAAATATTATATCCTCGAGTGCAACCTCATCACATAGTCCATTAACCGTATCATATTCTCAAGTGGAACCACTTCACACTGTCACACAACCATATTATATCTTCAAGTGCAATCTCATCACATAATTTATAAACCGTATCACATTTTTACGTGGATATAATCACACTATCACACAATCATATCATATCCTTAAGTACAACCTCATCACATAATCTATCAACATCATCATATTCTCAAATGTAACCACATCACACTATCACTCAACCATATCATATCCTCAAGTTTAACCTCTTCATATAGTTCATCAATTGTATCACATTCCCAAGTGGAGCCACGTCACTCTCACACAACTATATCATAAATCCTCAAGTACAATCTCATCACATAGTCCATTAACCGTATCACATTTTTAAGTGGAACCACTTCACATTGTCATACAATCATGTCATATCCTAAAGTTTAACATCATCATATAGTCCTTCAATCATATGACATTATTCAATTTGGAACCACTACACACTGCCACACAACCATATCATATCCTAAAGTGCAACCTAATCATATTCATCAACCGTATCATATTCTTAAATGTAACCACATTGTACTATTATACAACCATATTATATCCTCAAGTGTAACCTCATCACATAGTCCATCAACCGTATCATATTCTCAAGTGGAACGACTTCACACTGTTACACAACCATATCATATCCTCAAGTGCAACCTAATCACATAGTTCATCAACCGTTTCATATTCTCAAGTATAACCTCATCACACTATCACACTACCATATTACATCCTTAAGTGCAACCTCATCACGTAGTCCATCAACCATATCACATTCTCAAGCACAAATACTCATGTTTTTGGTAAGGCTAATTTTCAACTTTAATTTTTGGTAAGGTGCAGGTTGAAAATGGACCCGTTGAATCGAGATTCGGCTATAATGAATAGGGAGTGGATGACACTAAGTTTTCCAGACCCACGTTTTATTTCTAGAATAAGAAGTTTTTCAAAGTTTGCACAAGAAAATTCTCCTATTTGTTAATAAAAATTTTGAGCATGTCATAGTGAGACATTTCTATGCATCATAACAGCTGAAACCTGAATTTGGGGACTGCCAAATGGACTCCATTTTTGCTTGCTTTGTTGTCCTAATAAATCTTTGTGGTGGGCTGAGTTTCATGGGTGCACTCCTGCTGAATTTTAGGGCAACTTGTATGGAATGGCAGTCCTAATAAAAAACACGACTAATCTAGAACACTTGGTGTATATTCCATTTCACTTATTATCCAAATAAAGTGTTATTTCTGATCCCGTGAAATTCCCACCTGAATTCATCTTTTGTTGCAAACTTCTCTAGAAAGTAGAAATCAACTATTGTTTCTAGCTTTCGATGCATTGATTATCTAAAAAAATCTGTTCTTTATTATTATTATTATTTATATGGGATATGATTGTAGGATGTGCCGCTGAGGTTCATATACTGTGCAATAGTTGACTGCAGGTCATTAGATTTTCCTAGATTTGGGGGGTTCGCACAGTGGCAGTTTGGTAATTTTGGAGTCCTTGGTTAGGGTTTGGGCTGAAAGTACGAGTGTTGGAGCCGATGCTTTCGGAGTCCGAACTCATTCTTTTGAAAAATAGAAAAATGGGAATATTAGTAAATATGGATTTTCTTATTAAGAAGAAAATGGAAGATGGATTGAAAAAACATAAAAGAGATTTATTTATTATTATTATTATTTTTGCTTCAAGAGAGAGAGACAGAGAGGTGAGAGTGGGGAAATCGAGGGAGTGAGTGGGGGAAGGAAGTGGCCACGTGAGATTTGAAAATAACGAGTGTAGTTTGGTTTGAAAATGATGTTTCGCATGCGTGACGTGCATGCCTATGAGAGGTGTCTACGGATGCGGATTAGCTAATGAACGTGACATTAGCGAGTTTGCAATAGATTTTTGTTGGACGAGTTCATCATTTGGGGTCCCACCAAGAGCCAAATCGGGTAGTGATATGATTAGGAAGGTTTCCAGTTTGGGCTTTGGCTTGGAGTTCTTGTAATTTTCTAATGTAGAGTTCCAAGATCTATTTAAATTAGTTTCTTTGTAAATTCAAGTCAAAGATAGCTTCTAAGTTTTGCTGGGTTTGCAAGTTACCTTATTGAGAAGTTTTTCTTTCTTTTTTTCTTTTTTTAACAGCCAATCTAAGTTGATTTCTTTCCAATTTTAGATTGTGTTAATTTTCTAATTTCAGGAAAAATTTACATGAATTTATGCATGTTCTGGGATGTTTTATGTTTAAAAAGCATGTTATGGCAGTAAATTGAGTAAGGGTTGTTTTAGACTCTGACAACTGGGCTTTGGGAGGTTTGCTAATTGCACATGCGTCTGGGGCCCTTCGCCCCTGCCGATCCACATGCAAGTGCAAATGCTTAGCCATTCTTGCAGAGAGTGTGCCAATCAAGACGGTGAACCGGCAATGCGCATCTGGACTTCAAGCAGTAGCTGATGTTGTGGCAGCAATAAAGTCTGGTTTTTATGAAATTGGTAAGCTCATTCTCTGGCCCAAAAATCAGGCTAGTCAGCTCATCAGGTGGGCCACACATGCAAATTTAATGTGGATTATTGCTTAACAATGCAGACCCAAATCCATTTCCTAATGCATTAACAATGCAAAAATAGGTCAGCCCATATCTTTATGGAGACAACAACATAAGGCTCTTCACTTATTGGACTGTAAGTTTATACTTCTTTCATTTTAAAAAAAATCTTTTATTGCCCTTTATTATGATTCATGTTTCCTTTACAAGTGATGAGCTCTCTCAAATGACATGGGTTATTTGTATTTTATTAGTTTCTATTGGAAGTTGGGTCTCAAGTAATATGAATTTTTTGTGTCTCTCATTTTCTTTTTTGCTCCCTTTTCTTCACTCCCTGTAGTAACATGTGCATGTACTCATTTTCTCCATTTTAGAGGATTTCATGCTATGATAGTAGCAACGTCGACGGTGACCTATGGCTCCCACCATGATCATGATATATGTGTTTCATCCCCGCCGTCCATTCATTTTTGCATCTTTATTTTAAGGGTAAGCCCAAAAATAAAGCATATTTAAGTCTCATATGGATCACGCCATAAGAAAACAGTGGTGATTGAATACCACCATTAAAATCTTCCTAGGCCTATCATGATATTTATTTGCCATGAAATCTGTTGATTAAGTCACACGGGCCTAGATGAAGGGAAAAGAAAATCATCAGTTTGATCCAAAATTTTCATAACCCCACAAGAACTTTTTAATGTTGGACATTCTATTACTGATGTTTCTTGTAATGTGGTTCACCTGCAACTTTTATCTATCTCATTTTTAGCCTCCTACCGTAAAATGATATGGCGTCCGTTTAGGAAGCCGAAATAATTTTCTAAGAACCTAAACTTCCATCTAGAGGACTGACCTGATTGGATTGTTTTAGTGGGCCACACTTTAATATGAGATCTTGATCGTATGTTCAGCAAGGCCCCCACTTTGAAAAATGGTAGCCCAGAAATCAGGACGGTCCACTCATCAGGTGTGGATTGCATTGTATGTAGAATATGGATAGTTTAGAAGGATCTCTAACGGTCTGGATTTGGTAAGATGTATTTGGTCATTTGATGGGCTGAGTGGGTCACTGATGAACGGACTGGATCTAATCAGGTATGTCGACCTGTGGATTGTACCGTTTGTCAAGACAACCAACTTCAGATGGATTATCAAATGGCGAGACCACAGGGAAATAGTTTGATACTCTGGCAGAGGGTAATAATGATACACTGGCACTTAGAAATTGCATACGTGGCATGCAAGTAATTAAAATTAAACCGTCCGAATATGGGTCCATGAACCAAAATTTATGTGCTCCTACGTATCAAGCGTTAGAAGGCAGCCGGAGTATCAAATAACTCTCTTGTTTGTATTGTGCTTTGTTACGGTGGGGCCATTGAATCAGAGGTAAATACAAAATCAGACCTTTTAAATGGTACACCCCACTTTAGATGGAGCATAACCTGAATTAACTTTCATTACATTTGTGACTTGTTACTCTCTCTCTCTCTCTAATTACCATATTTAGCTTTGGTTTTGTATATCTTGCATTTTGAATGTTTAGCTTTGGCTTGGATATATGAAAGCTTGAGCTGATTCAGGAGATGACAGCTACTATTTCCAAGGCAAGGAAATAGCTAGGAGTTGTAAGTCAAAGGAAGTATTAAAGAACGATGTGGTTGCCTTAGAGGGGAGTTGCATCAAGCAAGAGAGAATCGCGATCTCCAACTAGCACGGGTGCGGACCTTAAAGGCTGAAATATATAGATACATCGAATATACTAGAAAATCCTCTATAGAGTAGGAAAAGTTTAACTGCAATAACAAATTTACTTTGAGGTATGTTGGCATCTTTTACTAAATTTTTATCTTGTTTAAGATCTGGCAAATATGGTATGTGATTTTGATCTTCTTTTACAAAATAGATGCGCCTCTCAGAAAGAAGAAATAAGAAAAATAGATGGTTCATTATGTATGAAACTATAAGTGACATTGAAATGGGTGGTGTTCAATTGACACAAGGAAATGTTACTGATTCATGCATCAGTATACTATAGATTCTGTCATCAAGTTACAATCAAATTCTTTAATCTCACCCATTACTATTGCAAACAAAGCCACCATATCTCAGAAATTCCTATCATTTCCAAGTGCCACAATAAATGTGGAAGTATTCCTCACAAATGAATATTCATTATGGCTTAAGGGTAAACAGGAAAATGCTCTGTTATGGCTAACCAGATCAGAAATCTTCATTTTGCACATTACAAATGCAAACATAATGTAATCAAATTCCTTTCAAGTGGGACATCCATTGCTTGACAAAAGAAAAAAAATGTATTGGTCCTGTAAGTATTTATGGACTGACAGCCATGATCATAAGTTAAAACAAGGGGATACATGCATGATCCCACTTTTTTTTTCTTTTTTTTCTTTTTCTTTTTTTTTACCTTCTGTATTTGCAGATTCTCACATAAGAAAACTGTTTGTAAGAATGACATTCTCGATGTCCAGCTATCGGGGCCCACATATGATGGATGAACCATTATTAGCAACCGAATTGAAACATATACAGGCTATCTATTTCACTGGCCATTTGTTGGATGGTTAGGATTGTCTAATAAGAGTGATTCCTAAAGGATATGGACAATCCAACGTGGGACTTGTATGATAGAAAGTCTAGACCGACTTGATTTTATAAATTTGATTTAGATCAAACATTGTCATGGTCATTGATATCGTGGTAATGAACTAATTATGGTCATTAAATCAAAATGATTGTCAAGAGGTCTGTGGAATGGAAGATGGATGTCAAATGATCTCCGTTTCAAAGTGACAGAAAATACTGAGAAATGCTTATTTGTATGCAATTTGCCACATTAAGGTGTATGAGATTGGAGGTTCTGTCTTTCTTGACTCTTTTCTTTTTTCTATTTTGGTTTTCTGCAAATCAGAGTTTGGCAACTAGTCTTGGATTTCTGTTATTTTTAGGGGAAAAGGAAGATGATCTATGTTTCTACTTCGTTAAACTACATATTATGAAGGTTAGGCTGTTGCAAGTTTTTTCAAGGTATGTCCTGTACATCTGTAAATGCAAATTCCTTTTTCTTCCAGACCTTTCTTAATGTTATAGGCTTCATTGTATGCCCACCATTTAAAAATTCCTATGAACCACCATAATGTTATAAGCTTCATTGAATGCCCACCCTAAGAAGTTTTTAATGGTGGGCATTGAGTCCCTATTGAGTGGTCCACTTGAGGTTTGGATCTGCTTCATTTTTCAGACCATGTACTAAATAAATACATAGGCCAGTAGCTGATTGGAGTTTGTTGTGTTTTGTGGTTTTTTTGGTTTTGATGGTAACAATGCAATGTTTGGGTGATGATGAATCAACGGACTAGAAGATTGTCCCAAATGCCAGAAGAAGTTAGAGGGGAAATAGAACCTTATTTTATCGAGCATGCTGCTATCTTGGATGAGGACAGCCGAAAACTGCCAAAGCTCAACGGTAACTCTGTGGATTACATGAGGCGAGAGTGAGTATATAATTTCTTCTATTTCCGTTTTTCCTTTTTTGTCAGGTGGTCAGTATCATCTGTGTTTGGGTAAACCATATTCCGACAATATGATTGGTATTGGAAACATTTGAAAATCATGTATGCTCCTAGAGATTTTATATTAGATTTTGATTTCCTTTGAATATTCTCGTGACACGTGGTTTCTCTCTGGTAGTAGTGAAGCTAGGAGAGTATCTTAGTACCATAATTACTATATTGATTTGCTAGAGCATTTGATTCAAACATGCATGATTTTTATTTTAATGATTGTCTGAGGTCATTTCATAATTGCTTCCCAAAGTCATGATCCTTGATATGTTGCTGACATAAATTATTTAATTTAATTAGGTTCATGTAATACACGAATGGGCCTGGGCAGGTACTCCAAATGAAGGGACTGCTTGACTCCATTTGTAGAGACTAGTTGATACATGGCACGGGATACTGTTAATTTCAGTGACTGGAGGTTGTCGTTGGCATGATGCATGGATTACTTGAAATTTTCGACCAAATAAAGCAGCCAAGGTCTTCTCAGAGGCAGGGTTTTGATCTGCTGGCTGGAGTCTTCCCTAGAATAAAGGCCATAAACATTCGACATTGGTTGTTCTTTAGGTCCTGAGGGACCCAGTGTTGATATTGGTAAGTCATGTGCAAATGGGTGTTCGGCAATGATGGAAAACAACAACGAAAGGAGGATAGCTCTCGTGGCAGCTAGTGCAGCTAATGGAATTTCTTCAGGTTCGGTATTTCTCTCAATTTTCTGCTCTGCAGATGTGAATGGTTGGTCTAGTTGAATGACTGACCATGTCTTTGTCGAAAGTTGCTTTGAAACCCACCTCTACATGGGCCTGGGCAGGTACTCCAAATTTACTGTTCACATACAATTGCCAAACAACATTGAAGTTAAATTGTGAATCCTTTTGTTATCATATTCAAATCAAATAGTAGGATTTGATTCACTATCAATTTTATTAACACGCTTTCCTCATCAGCAGTGTCTCAATGCTTGGTTTTGCCCCATTTTCATCTACATATCATTCCTGGGGCAACTAATAGAAATTCCGAACGTACCGGCACAGTAAGCATACATTAAGTTTCTTCTTGTCCTATGTAGGGCTTTGACAAACTGAAATAGACAGTTGAGAAGTGGGATGGCATAGCGAAGGCACCGGCACGATTTAATCTAAAGCTTTTTGCTGACAAAGACACATACGAAGCCATGGATGAACTTGCAAAGCTGCAGAACAAGACTGCTCACCAGCTGGCCATGGAAGTCATCCGCAACTTTGTTGCCGCTCAACAAAATGGCAAAAGTGAATGATCAGCCCCTTTTTTTAGCTGTTGCTACTTGTTGAATAAATACCAGTTCAGATGAACTTATCTTTTTTCTAAATCATGGATGAGTGAGACTTAAGTTGAAAAGAACTTGAGATATATAACCATCTACCAGGCTGTTGCATCGTTTTGCCCTACACAAACAGTTTTGATTTTGATTTTTTTTTTTTTTTAAAAAAATACAAAGCGATCCCTTTGTCATAAGGCCATGGAATGAAATGAAGATTGTAATTGAATGAATGAATGATTATGCTGGTGGTAATTGGATGAATGAATGATTGTAATTGAATGAATGAATGAATGATTGTAATTGAATGAATGAATGAATGATTATGCAGGTGGTAATTGGATGAATGAATGAATGATTATGCAGGTGGTAATTGGATGAACGAATGATTGTAATTGAATGAATGAATGAATGATTGTAATTGAATGAATGAATGAGTGATTATGCAGGTGGTAATTGGATGAATGAATGAATAATTATGCAGGTGGTAATTGAATGAATGATTATAAATTTTTTTAATGTAGGAAATAGCTACGGATATTAACTGTAGCTTTAACTCTGACAACCGTAGCGGTCAAAGGGGAGTGGAAGTTCAAGGTTGATCACTTCAGCCGGTATGAATTCTGCAAGATTGAGGATTCATGTGCATGCTTCTTTTCAAATTACAGCTTATGTTTGTGTAGCATTTCAGATTGCAAGAAATAAGACCGTTTTTGCACACTGAAGTAGATAAAAGAGGCATGTTTGTCTTGCATCTGTTTATTTTATTTTTATTTTTTTGAGAAAGATTTTTCTCTATGGCTACGGATTTAACCTGTAGCCTTTGACCATTTTCCTGAATAAATGACGATTTAGGGGCGTCTAGCACAACCGCGGGTAAAGGTCCCTGACGGCCAGTAAAGGCTTTACCGATGCCACTTTTACCGGCGGTTTTTTGGGCCTTTATAAAGGTCAGTTTTCTTGTAGTGTAATGGAATGCCGTTTACATATTAAAATTTCACTTTTGAGATGTGATAACGATCAAGGAAGTTGAAGTCATGCAAGTGACAAGTTTGGAGATTATTGGAGGCTCTTGAGGCTCTTCAATTGAGTCGGTGCTTACTTTTGATGATTTATAAACACAACATACTTGTATAACGAATATCACATCTCCAAGCTTAGGTGTTGAATTGTAATTTTAGTCATCTTGATTATTTTGATACTTCCTGCCTTAATTAGTATTCGATAGGTCGAGGCTGGTGTTGTTTTGGGATGTACAATATCATACATAATTCAATTCAACATCCAAACATGTTTTTTGCTCACCAACTGACATGACCAATATCTTATCCTCAAGTGTAACCTCATCACATAGTCCTTCAATTTCTTTCATTCTCAAGTGCAACCTCATCACACTATCGCACTACCATATCATATCCTCAAGTATAACCTCATCACATAGTCCATCAACTGTATCATATTTTCAAGTGTAACATGATCACACTGTCACACAACCATGGATTATCTAACGTGATGACATAGTCCATTAACCGTATCACATTCCAAGCGGAGATCATTTATCACACTCTCACACAATCATATCATATTCTCAAGTGCAAATAGTCTATCAACCGTATCACATTTTAGGGATTTACCGGCTCTTTTTTAAAATTTATGTGTTTTTTAAGAATTTGCTGGTGCTTTTTCAGGATTTACTGGGGACCAGCAGAAGCACTGGAAAAGGCCGTTAGCCGTCGAAAAAAGATTTAGCGATGCCCCATTTTTCGGTATTTGTCTAGCTATCACAATAACTTTTACCAGTGGGTTTTTTTTTTTTTTTTTTTTTTTTTTTTATAACTTTTACCGGCAGTTTTTACTACCAGTGAAGGTCGTTTTTTCTTTAAGGCCTAAGAATTTCTTTTTTTTTTCGATTATTTCTTTTGAGGGATTTAAATAAATGAATATTGAAAATTGGATATATAAAAATAAACTATAATCTTTGCTAAAATAAACAACCATGTTACATTCTCAACCGGAACCACATCACAGTATCACACAAACATATCACATCCTTAAGTACAACCTTATCACATAGTCCATCAATCGTATCACAATCTCAAGTGGAACAACCACATCATACTGTCACACAATCATATCACATCTTCAAATGCAACATCATCACATAGTCCATCAACTATTTCACATTTTCAACTGTAACATCATCGCACTATCACACTACCATATCACATCCTCAAGAGCAACATCACCACATAGTCCATCAACCGTATCACATTCTCAAGTAGAATCACATCACACTGTCACACAACCATATCATATCCTCAAATGCAATCATTACATAGTTCATCAACTGTATCACATTCTTAAGTGGATATACTTTATCACACTATCACACAACTATATCATATCCTCAAGTGTAACCTCATTACATAATTCATAAAATGTATTATATTTTTAAGTTGATATACTCACACTATCACACAACCATATCATATCCTTAAGTATAACATCATCACATAACCCATCAACCACATCATATTCTCAAGTGTAACCACATCACAGTATCACCCAACCATATCATATCCTCAGCTGTACGACCTCTTCACATAATTCATCAACCGTATTACATTCTCAAGTGGACCCACATCACACTCTCACACAACCATATCATAAATCCCCTAGTACAATCTCATCACATACTCTATCAACCATATCACATTCTCAAGTGAAACTACTGTACATTGTCATACAATCATATCATATCCTCAAGTTTAAAATCATCATATTGTCATTCAACCATATGACATTATTCAATTTGGAACCACTTCACATTGTCATACAACCATATCATATTCTAAAGTGCAACCTCATCACATAGTTCATCAACCGTATCATATTCTCAAGTGTAACCACATCGTACTATCACACAACCATATTAATGAAAGAAGTGGCAGATACCATGTGAGAGAGTACAATCTATATCAGAATAGGTACATGCATCTATGAAAGTGATACAGTTGATGGACCATGTGATGAAATTATACTTAAGGCGTTGATATAATATTACCCCGGTATGATGGGGTTACACTTGAGAATGTGATACAGTTGATGGACTAAGTGATGAGGTTACCCTTAAGGATATGATGTAGTTGTGTGAAAGTGTGAAGTGGTTTTACTTGAGGATATGATATGCTTAATAGACTATATGATGAGGTTGTGCTTGAGGATGTGATATGGTTGTGTGACAGTGTGATATGGTTCCACTTGAGAATATGATATGGTTATCGTACTATGTGGTGAGGTTGCACTGGATGATATGATATGGTTGTGTAATAGTATGATGTAGTTACATTTGAGAATATGATATAGTTGATATACCATGTGATCATTAGGTTGCACATATGCATATGATATGATTATGTGACAGTGTAAAGTGGTTCGAGATTGAAGAATGTGATACGGTTGATGGACTATTTGTGCTTAAGAATATGATATGATTGTGTTATAGTGTGATAAATGATCTCCACTTGAGAATGTGATATGGTTGATGGACTATGTCATGATGTTGGATAATTCAAAATTGTGTGACAGTGTGATCATGTTACACTTGAAAATATGATACAATTGATGGACTTGAGGTTATGCTTAAGGATATGATATTGTAGTGTGACAATGTGATGATGTTACACTTGAGAATGAAAGAAATTGAAGGACTATACAATGATGTTACACTTAAGGATATGATATGTGGTTGTGTGAGTGTGATGTGTCTACTTGGGAATGTGATACGGTTAATGGATAACGTGATGAAGTTGTACTTGAGGATGTGGTATGGTAGTGTGATGAGGTATATATCCACTTGATAATGTGATGCGATTGATGGACAGCGTGATAAGTTTGCACCTGAGGATATGATATGGTTGTATGATAATGTGATGTGGTTACACTTGAGGATATGATATGGTTGATGGACTATGTGATTAGGTTGCACTTGAGCACATGACATGATTAGGACGATAGTGTGATGTGATTCCACTTGAGAATATGATACAGTTGACAGACTATATGATGAGGTTGCACTTGAGGATGCATATGATATGGTTTTGTGATAGTGTGATGTAGTTTTATTTGAGAATGTGAAACACTTTATGGATTGTGTGATAAGGTTGCACTTGAGGATATGATATGGTTGTTTAACAGTTGGTGTGGTGGATCCACTTGAGAATATGATACGATTAATATTCAGATATGATGATCTTTTGAGAATCTAAAATCATTAGCTGCTATCAGATTTATTTGAAGTCGTTGATCGAAGAGCAAAGCTAGTTGCGAGTGAGTTGTCAGATGAGCAGTCCATACAGCCACCAGGTATGCATCCCAATGCATTTAATGGTTTTCTATTTAACAATGTGTTTTGTTTGTACCTGGAGGGAGAACACCATTGTTTTGAGCATTTACACATGCTTTTCATGGATTTTAATTTTAATTATTATTATTATTATTATTTTTTTGTGGTTGTCTGCTACTTAACTTTCTCTATTTTCTTCTGGCAACAAATAAGCTTCCAATGGTAAAGAAACTCAAGCCAAGATGGAGAAATCAAAGGAGAAAGTATTTAAATGCCTATCTTTCATTTTATTTATTTGCTTATAGGTAGAATACTTCAAATGTGTTTGTTGCCCAACAGCAACAATTATGTTATTTATATAAAAAAAATTCTCAAACTTGATTGTTTTTATAGGGTCAGTTGACACTCTCCACTGCTGAACCTCCTAATCCTACAACAAGTGATCCTGAACAAGAACAGAGAGTAGACTAGCATACAAGCATCTGCATCAAGTGTGACATCTGATAAAGATGAAGATGTCTCATTTGAAAATGTGAGAGTGATGTGGCTCCACTTGAGAATGTGATACGGTTGATGAACTATATGAAAAGGTTACATTTGAGGATATGATATGGTTGAGTGATAGAGTGATATGGTTGATGGATTATGTGATGAGGTTGTACTTAAGGATATGACAGGGTTGTGTGGCAGTGTGTAGTGGTTCTAAATTGAATAATGTCATATGATTGAAGGACTATATGATGATGTTAAATTTGATGATATGATATGATTGTATGACTATGTGAAGTGGTTCCATTTGAGAATGTGATACGGTTGATGGACTATGTGATGAAATTGTACTTAAGAATTTATGATATGGTTGTGTGAGAGTGATGTGGCTACACTTGAGAATGTGATACGGTTGATGAACTATATGAAGAGGTTACACTTGAGGATATGATATAGTTGAGTTATAGTATGATATTGTTACACTTGAGAATATGATATGGTTGATGGATTATGTGATGAGGTTGTACTTAAGGATATGATGGGATTGTGTGGCAGTGTGTAGTGGTTCCAAATTGAATAATGACATTTGATTGAAACACTACATGATGATGTTAAACTTGAAGATATGATATGATTGTATGATAATGTGAAGTGGTTCCATTTGAGAATGTGATACGGTTGATGGACTATGTGATGAAATTATACTTGAGGATTTATGATATGGTTATGTGAGAGTGATGTGGCTCCACTTGAGAATGTGATACGGTTGATGAGCTCTATGAAGAGGTTAAACTTGAGGATATGATATGGTTGAGTAATTATATGATGAGGTTGTACTTGAGGATATGATATTGTTGTGTGGCAGTGTGTAGTGGTTCCAAATTGAATAATGGCATATGATTGCATTCGCTCATTTGATCGCTCATATTTTCAGGGAGGGGAACGCCCCGGCAGATGCTTTAGCCCGCCAGGGAAGCGAAAGTCAATCCTCTGCTTCATTTGATCGGCTCTATGATCTCCCGCCCAGAATCCGTGGTCTCCTCTTCCTAAACAAGGTCAGGCTGGGGTCGATTAGAGGAATTTAGCTCGTCGGTGGCTTCGTCTTTTGCGTTTTGTTTGGCGCCTCCTGCTTTGTATTTTCTTTTCACATGATAGGCTTCATTAGGTCCTTTTTTCCAGGAGAGACCCGAAATCTATCTCTGTAATTTCTGGCTTTTCAATGGAATATATATATATATATATATATATTTAAATGCCATATAATTGAAGGACTATATGATGATGTTAAACTTGAGGATATGATATGATTGTATGACAATGTGAAGTGGTTCCACTTGAGAATGTGATATGGTTGATGGACTATATGATGAGATTGTACTTAAAGATTTATGATATGGTTGTGTGAGAGTGATGTGGCTCCACTTGAGAATGTGATACGGTTGATGAACTATATAAAAATGTTACACTTGAGGATATGATATGGTTGAGTGATAGTGTGATATGGTTACACTTGCGAATATGATATGGTTGATGGATTATGTGATGAGGTTGTACTTAAGGATATGATATGGTAGTGTGATAGTATGAGTATATCCACGTAAAAATGTAATACAGTTTATGAATTATGTGATGAGATTGCACTTGAGGATATGATATAGTTGTGTAATAGTGTGATAAGGTATATCTACTTAAGAATGTGATACGGTTAATGAACTATGTGATGATGTTGCATTTGAGGATATGATATGGCTGTGACAATGTGATGTGACACTTAAGAATGTGATACGGTTGATGGATTACGTGGTGATGTTGCACTTGAGGATGTGGTTATTTTTATATATCTAATTTTTTATACTCATTCATTTAAATCTCTCAAAATAAATAATTGAAAAGAAAAAAAAAAATCTTAGTTCATGTACATTATGTGCATTTTAGGTGCATAATACGATAAGCGAGAAATGTGAACCTCATTTATTTTTTTATTGGGCCCACTTGAATTTATGTATATTTTGTGTTATTTAGGTGCATTATATGATAGGTGAGGCTTTTTTTTCGTGGGTTTGTAAAAATTCATGTACAATAATTTTGAAAATTGATGAAATTAAATATTGAAATTCCACTTATGGATGCATTTGAATGTCATCCATATATTGAAATTTTACTTTTGAAATGTGATAATGACAAAGGAAGTTAAGTTATGCAAGTGACAAGTTTGGAGATTGTTGGAGGCTCTTACAATTAGTCGTTGCTTACTTTTAATGATTTATAAACACATCTCAATACTTATGTATTGAATTGCAATTGATGCTAGTTGAGGGTGATGTTTATTAAGATGTTAATATGGAATGGTTCTCAGCAAAATGACAAGCTAAATAGTTTAGTCTATTTTGGTAGTTGAACATGCAAGTAACCACAGTAAGGTGTAAGTCCTTGAATGTGAATGGAATGTAGCTAACTATTAGCTCCAACTTTGTTGTTTAGTAACCACAATAACATCGACTGTGAATGGAATGGAACCCACTTTCGTTATTTACTTTATTGTATTGTATTGTTATAATTCAATTGAACATCCAAATATGACGTTTTATTCACCAAGTGATATGACCCTACATTTAACTAAAATTTGTCACTTGAATCTACTTAGGTAGTTGCTACTTCTTTTTTAGGACCTCTGAATTTCTATTTTCTTTCTTTTTCATTATTTCTTTTGAAGGATTTAAATGAATGAAGATTGAAAACTAGATATATAAAAATAAACTATAATCTTTGCAAAATAAACAACCCTATTATATTCTCAATTGGAACCACATCATAGTATCACACAAGCATATCACATCGTCAAGTGTAACCTCATCACAAAGTCCATCAACCGCATCACATTATCAAATAGAATAACCACATCATGCTTTCACAGTGTGATGAGGTTACACTTGAGGATATAATATTGTAGTATGACAGTGTAATGGGGTTACACTTAAGAATGAAAGAAATTGAAGGACTATGTGATGAGGTTACACTTGAGGATATGATATTGTAGTACGACAGTGTGATGGGGTTACACTTAGAATGAAAGAAATTGAAGGACTGTGATGAGGTTACACTTGAGGATATGATATTATAGTGCAACAGTGTGATGAGGTTACACGTGAGAATAAAAGAAATTAAAGGACTATGTGATGAGGTTACACTTGAGGATATGATATATGGTTGATGTGGCTGTGTGAGTGTGATGTGTTCACTTGAGAATGTGATACGGTTGATGGACAATGTGATGAAGTTGTACTTAACAAATGAACTATGGTAGTGTGATAGTATGATAGTGTGATGATATATATATCCACTTGAGAATATGATACGATTGATAGACAGTGTGATGAGTTTGCACCTGAGGAAAAGAAATGGTTGTATGATAATATGATGTGGTTACACTTGAGGATATGATATGGTTGATGGATTATGTGATTAGGTTGCACTTGAGCGCATGACATGGTTAAGACGATAGTGTGATGTGATTTCACTTGAGATTATGATACAGTTGATGGACTATATGATGAGGTTACACTTAAGGATGCATATGATATAGTTGTGTGATAGTGTGATGTGGTTCCAGTTGAGAATGTGAAACACTTTATGGACTGTATGATGAGGTTGCACTTGAGGATATGATATGATTGTTTAACAGTTGGTGTAGTGGATCCACTTGAAAATGTGATAAAGCGGTTATGCTCTTCTTGCTACACCAAAATCGTCAATTGGGAACAATTTTAAACTGTTCCTAAATGCTTCAGGAACGGTTTCAAACCGTTCCTAAATGAGGTGTCGCGATAAAACAGGAATGGTTCAGAACTGTTTTGGGTACGGAATTTCAAGAACGATTTTAAACCACTCTAGTGCCAACAGTCACATTTTAGGAACAAAAGTACTCTTAATGTTACCAATGGTAAGATTTTAAGACGGAATTTTAAGAACAATTTTAAACCCTGATAAACACGAAATTTAGGATTAGGGGAAATAAATTAACAGAAGTTTATTGCATTCCATCAAAATAAAGACTAATCCAAATAAAAACATAAGAAAATAATGTGATTGAAGATGTTTCATTGCAAAATCAAAATAGGACTACTATTGCTGCTGATATGGGAGACGGGTTTGCAGAGTCTGGTGTCACAGATTTTGGATACAGCTTTCTAATGACTGGAGGTGAAGTAGAAAGGTTCTTTGCATTTGGGCTCTCGAAATTGGCAGCAAGCGCTGTGAAAGCAGGGGACTGCCTCTTATGCGAACTCTATCAGGACTGAAGGACATGCTTCCAGAACGCTGGGATTTGCCTAGCACGCTAGACCTTCATCCATGTGATGTGGGTGTTCGCCTTTTGGGCTTCTGATCATGTGACAAATTTCTAATTCAGTAAATAAATTGTAAAAAAAAAAAAAAAAAAAGACATTCAAAAAAAAAATTTCAAAGAAAATAGAAAAATGTTGTCATTTAAGAAAAAGAAAAAGAAAAAAAGAGTCTAGAATGATTCTCTGCTTAAAATGGGATGCATCATTGAAGAAAATATGAGCATAAACTAGAAAGGGGAAAAAGGCACAAGCATTCCATTAGATAGATCAAGCCCATGTTAGCCTTATACCACACTCTGAATGATCCACAAGAAAAATGTAATATAAATGATAAAGAACACAGTAAAGTGCTGGAAAGATGAAAAAGATTCGGGCATCCATGATCGAAATGAACAATTCCACAATAACTTTGAGGATCACTTTTATGTAGTTCTTATATCCAGAGCTAACACCACCCTGTGAAGTTTCAAATCTATCAGTGTTTGACAAACATCAAAGACCTATTAAGAAATAAAAATAAAAATGGAGTCCGTTTACACGTCGTACATCTCAATATTTTAACAAACCTTAAATAACATAGCTCTGAAAGATAGAAAAGAACTGAATAGGTTCCTTGCCTTCGAAGATGCGAGCCTGTAAATGCAGATCCAGGAAACATGAAGTACCAATAATAAAAAAAAAGTTTTAAAAGATTTTTTTTTTTTTTTTTTTTTTTTTTTAAAAAAAATATTAAGCAAGACATCCTATACAACAGAAGATAATACCTGAATAGGCTGAAACTTCAGAGATTCAACCATTTGCTGGCCAGTGAGATTGCTGCAGTCATTTCTTTCTTCTGTATATTTGAATTGTACATGATTATACCAAGTAACAAAGATCTCCACTGAGCACCAACAACCATGATCACGGAAATATGCATTTTTAAGGCACCCAATACCTAAAGAGCTGAATGACTTTGCTTAGAACCCCGGCAACCACAATATTTTTATTACAAAAGCATTAATCATTCCTCTCCCCCAAGGAACCACAAAGTTGCCAACAATACGAGTCTCCATCCTTTCCTTTGAAGATCTTCAATAGAGCAAGACATAACCCAGTAGATAGACCAGACTCAGATATCACCATTTCAACTACACAAGCTAACTATTCCTAAGAAAACCAAGTCAAATAAATCATGGCTACATTATTATCTACGCCTTATTCTAACTAATTGGGGTCGGCTAGCCAATCCTTTTCTACCATTCCATTCTATTAAGGGCCATAATTTCAGTTAGAACATGGGCCATTAAGTATTTTGTTACTACCTCCACCTACATCCTTTTGGGCCTTCCCTTTCTCCTTTTAGAGCTTCAACTTGCACCAACTCACTCCAAACCGATGCATTTCTTGGTCTCCGTTGCACATAACCAAACCTTCTAAGTCTACTTTCCCACATCTTATTACATATTGGTGCTAATCCTAAGTTCCCACAATGCATCCATTTCTAAGTCTATCCTTGTCTTTGCACTCATACATCTCAACATCCTCATTTCAGCTACACATCTTATGAACATGTTGTTTCTTAACTTCTCAACATCAGTCCCATAAAGCATGGCTAGTCTTATAACTATCCTATAAATATCCAAATTATTGAAAAATATACTGGTGCATGTGGCTACATTTGGTTAGGCAATGCTTCACACACATGTTAGTAAAATTTACCCACAACCTATGCTTGGTCCAAGAATCAGGTTGGATGAGCAGCTTGGTCATGCATATGTGTAAACTCTCTCATCAATCGCCTGAAATGTGTAAGCAGCATCACCTATAAAATCTAGAGAGTACAAATTAAATCTCTGGTTAAAGCCTAAAAATGATGTGCAATTATTCATAGTAAAGTAATTCATCAACAAAATATAAATACATAAATGCAAAAACTGTGATGATGCACTCATTCCATCCAAATGGGGCAAGTGATAATCCACACTATAAATCTAATGAATCTCTGTGTGGATGGAAGATGCCCTCTGATAGAGACATTCCTGATCTTTCATTTTATATCCCTAGAGTAAACGGTCAAGGAAAAAAAATACAGCAATAGTCTGTAAAAAATGCGAAAGAGTGGATGGTTAGGAACTTCCACTTGGTTCAGGTTCCAATAAAATGACAACTTGTGAGATTGTTGACAAATTACAAATGCAAATCAAATTTTATCCTAGATATGAAATCACCATTTTCATTTAATATTGGCTTGAAGGTTTGGACTGACTGCACAATTCAGACTTCTTGGTTCATAGGTGTTCTCTGCTAACAAGAAAAGATTAGAATATTGCCACCAAAAGGAACACATGTTACAGAGCAAACAATCATATGGAAGAAGAGCATATGCAAAAAAAAAAAAATCAGACTGACCCACTCATATGGTGGTCATCCACAGTTTAAATAACATTCCCAGCTATGCCAATTGCAGATACAAGTGTGTAAAAAAGCATCCACAGTTGTCTTTGTTTCTAACAGAATTTTTAATAAGAAAATCAATATGATCAGAAGTTCTTACTGTTTTCTCATTAGTTGTAATGATCGTGGCATCGTGACCATGGATTTCAGTCACTTCCCCGTCGATCCACGCGACCTCCAGATCATCCACAAGAAGTAATTGAGCATGCTTGCCACTATATCAACCTGCAAAAGAAGAAGCTCCACAAAATTACAATAATAAATAATCATTGGTATTTCAGTCCCCTAAATCGACTGATCATCCTGTTTTATTTAATGCAAATATTGTAAATTCACATATTACAATAATACAAATTATCTGCCCTAAAAATGAGATTGACATAAATAACAATAATCTTTCAAAAGCAAGTAATGCAAGAAGAAGACGACTTGAAAAAAAAAAAACCCATAAATAATTTTAAAAAATTACATAACCAGCCTACCTAGCATTTCCTTATTTCTTCCTTTCGTTTTTTTTATTTATTTTTATTTTTTTATTTTTTTATTTTTTATTTTTTGCAGGCTGCATCTATAAAACATACAAATCAAGAACCTCCATTTTTTTTATTAAAATTTTGTATGCAATAGATAACAATTACTATCATGTGAAATTTCTATCCAAAGACAAGCATACTTATTCACCTACAAGTTATAAAGCATGTTATTGTTAGTGCAAAGATCATGTTTTTGGTTAATGATGTGATATGGTCGATCGACTATATGATGAGGTTGCACTTGAGTCTGTGTGCCTCAGTTATGATTTGAAATTCTTTAGGACCTAAGAATTTCTATTTTCTTTCTTTTTCATTATTGCTTTTAAAGGATTTAAATGAATGAAGATTGAAAACTAGATATATAAAAATAAACTATAATCTTTGTCAAAATAAACAACCCTATTACATTCTCAATCGAATCAACATCACAGTATCACACAAGCATATCACATCCTTAAGTGCAACCTCATCACAAATTCCATCAACCGTATCACATTCTCAAGTGAAACAACCACATCACATCGTCACACAATCATATCACATCTTCAAGTACAACATCATCACATAGTCCATCAACTATTTCACATTCTTAAGTGTAACATCATTGCACTATCACACTACCATATCACATCCTCAAGTGCAACCTCATCATATAGTCCATCAACCATATCACATTCTCAAGTGGAACTACTTCACACTATCATACAACCAATTATATCCTCAAGTGTAACTTTATCATATGGTCAATCAGTTGTATCACATTCTCAAGTATAACATCATCACACTATCGCACTCATATCATATTCTCAAATGTAATCTCATCACATGGTTCATCAACTGTTTCACATTCCCAAGTGTAACCTCATCACACTGTTACACTACCATATCACATGCTCAAGTATAATCTCATCACGTAGCACTACAGGAAAAATGACCTTCACTGGTGGAAAAAAATGCCGGTAAAAGTAAAAAAAAAAAAAAAAAACTCTCCGGTAAAAGTTATTGTGGTGGTTAGACAAAAATGAGGCATTGCTAAATCATTTGTCGGCGGCTAGCGGCCTTTTCCAATGCTTCTACTGGTCCCCGGTAAATTTTGAAAAAAGTGTCAACAAATCCTTAAAAAGCACATAATTTTTTTTTTTTTTTTAAAATAGCCAGTAAATCCCTGAAAAAAGCGATCTGTCGTACACTCAAGAAAGTTATTAGGCCAAGTCTTAAATTTATATAAGTATCAGGCAATTGCATACTCACACTGTACAAAACTCTAGTTTGTAGTGGTTCATCAATTTTTATCGCCATTCCCAGTCAATTTTTTTGTCAAATAGTACATGTTATTGAGTGAGAAAGAGAGTACACTTCTTTCCCTCAATAAATCCATCAGTTGAACTAGGGTAAATATAGAACCCATTTCCATGTACCAATTTTTAGCTGAATTCATTACATACTTATGCTGGCCAGGTGGATATATGAGGGTGTGAAGCTACATTAGCCCATTACCATTAAATAAGCCATTAATCTATTGATGAATCTCGCACTGGGCTACTTGCTTATGTTCTTTCTTCTTAGCATATGCTTTAGCTCTTAAAGGCTACAGAATTCAACTAAACATATGTGCATATTCCATTTGCTTAAATATTTAACTACTGCATAATTTTCTTGTTGCTAATCCTGATCCTTTTCATACTAATCTATTTACAGGTTTATTACCTGCTCAATGTTGACAATAATTCTCAATTGCTTAATTTCTCTGGATGTGGTACTTCCAATCATTCCTTTCAATTTGTCCAGCCTTTTACATCAAAGTTCTTTCTTATGACATCTTTTAAAGCTAACTTTGTTAATATACTGTATAGCTTCATTTCTGAATTTTATTTGGAGTTCCCAGTAGGGACAACATGCTAATCCATGATGTATCTTTGAGAAATGTAGGGAAGCACCAAAGTAAGGAGCTGTGAATGCACCACATCATTAGCTACGGATAAAAACCGTAGGTATAAATTTATAGCTACAGATAATATCTATAGCTAAAAGTAGTGTTGTATCCATAGCAATATGCCAAATTTAATAACAGCTGCGGTTGTCAAATTAACAGCTATGATCAATATCCGTAGCTATTTCCTACATTTAAAAAATCTTATAATCATTCATTTATTCATTTAATTACCACCTACATAATCATTCATTCATTCATTTAATTACCAATTACAATCCTTCATTCAATCAATTACAATTACAATAATGCTGAAAATATAAAGAAAAGGTCATCATCCTTTTCTTGGTGAGTCTGTGCGCACTCGCATATGGCCAGGTGCATCCTTCATCCACCATAGATAAAAAATGGATGCGTGTATCAGTAGTCCACCTACACATCCGACAACTATATCGATAACTTCTCCTGTGCGTCTTCTATAATTATTCAAGGGCGAACCACCACTAGAGGACTCTGCAACATAAAAACAAAGAATTAGTCAATTAAAGAATTATGAAAACTAAATGCAAGGAAAACATAGAAATAGAATGGTTAAGAACTTAGAGAAACATGTATGTCTGACACTAGCAGCCCGAAGGTTGCTTGAAATGGAATGCAGTAGGTCCTATTTCCAGCCCAAAAGAAGTGGATCTCCATGGCTGTGTTTGTCACTTTCGCCATGAACATTTTTATGGCAGCTCTTTTGGAGCCCTTGGCTTCATCTTGGATGTTAAAATCTTGCAATACTTTCTCCCCCCGACATTTTGTTTTTTGTCCATCATCCAAAACAATTCAAAGATATTGAACATAATATGGTTTGAAAGAACACACTTTCATATGTTAAATGATAAGGAAAGTGATACCTAGATATATACATCGAATATGCGCCTCCCAAGACCTTTCCCAATTCCAACTACGAATTAGGTATCATTATCACCATAAATTCGAACCAGAAATTTGAACTCATAATACATGCATCTAACTATATGCATCAATCTATTTAGCTTGACTTTCACATATACATTTCAATTTATATATCAGCACAAACTACATTTTCTCACAAAAAAATAAAATAAAATAAAATAAAATCCTATAGTTTTCTTTTGTTCTGATCTATAAATCGAATACTCAATCCTACCATTAGAATCAATACAAAAGAAAAAGCATAAAAGGGAAATTTGGTAGAACTTCTACAATTGAGAAATCTGAGAAAATGGTAGCAACTAATATCATTCGAAACAGAGAAACATCGAATCCGACGCAGAATACCAATGACGGAATGATTAGATTCACTCAAGTGCAACCTAATCACAGTCCATCAACCATATCATATCCTCAAGTGTAACCACATCACATTATCATACAACTATATCATATCCTCAGGTGCAAACTCATCACACTGTCCATCAATCGTATTAAATTCTCAAGTGGATATATACCTCATCACACTATCACACTACCATACCATATCCTCAAGTGCAACTTCATCACGTTGTCCATCAACCGTATCACATTCTCAAGTGGACACATCACACTCACACAATCACATATCATATCCTCAAGTGTAACCTCATCACATGGTCCTTCAATTTCTTTCATTCTCAAGTGTAACCTCATCACACTGTCGCACTACAATATCATATCCTTAAGTGTAACCTCATCACATAATCCATCAACTGTATCATATTTTCAAGTGTAACATGATCACACTGTCACACAACCTTGGTGTATTCAACCTCATGACATAGTCCATCAACCGTATCACATTCCCAAGTGGAGATCATTTATCCCACTCACACAATCATATCATATTCTCAAGCGCAAATAGTCCATCAACCGTATCACATTCTTTAATTTGGAATCACTTCACACTGTCACACAATCATATCATATCTGAATGTGCAATCTAATCACATGGTTTATCAACTATATCATATTCTCGAATGTAACCACATCAGACTATCACACAACCATATCATATCTTCCAATGCAACCTCATCACATAGTATGATAACCATATCACATTCTTAAGTGGGACCATATCACACTGTCACACAACCATATTATAGCTTCAAGCGCAACCTCATCATATAGTCTATCAACCATATCATATTCTCAAGTGGAACCACTTCACACAATCACATCATATCCTCAAGGGTAACCTCATCACTTAGTCCATCAATCGTATCACATTCTTAAGTGTAACTCCATCATATTGGGATAATATTATATTAACGCCTCAAGTATAATCTCATCACATAGTCCATCAATTGTATCACTTCCACAGATGCATGTACCTATTCTAATATAGATTCTACTCTCTTACATGGTGTCTGCCATTTCTTTCATTTATATTTGAAAATTTTCCAACCCTATAAAAAAACACAAAAAACTATTTATCTTACCTGCATTGGGACGCCTTCTAATAATCCAAGTCATTAATCTCAACTAGTTATTAGTTCCAGTACACATTTCATGGGTTGCCATGCAAACATCATACAACTTACTTCTACAAACATAAGAACAAGTCTTTCGGAAGTGAATTTCCTTTTCTTGCTATGGAGCATTCCAAACCTATAAACATTCAAAAGAGGCCCATTTAAGTAACTAAGAATTCTAAAATTAGATCATTGAAACAATTCTACCCGAATGATTAGGGGGAAATGGATTGAAAGATGCACTTAAAGTCGTGGAACATGTGGATTGGTGGGTAAGTTAAAGCTCGCATGAATGTTTTAATTTGGCAGATTTTTGGTGCATCTCCCATTTACAGTGGGCCCATCATATCAACAGATTGGACTGCCTTATCATAGTCCATCTGTATGGAATGGGCACATTTGATACATTAAAACCCAATAATTCTTTCATTTGCTGGCCACTGATTTGGTTGTTTCACTTGATTTTTTTTTAAAAAAATTTATTTTTTTTAAATTTTAAATTTTTTTTTTTTTTTTTTTTTTGAGTTTTTGGGTTGTTTTGTGAAGGACATTGAATGAGGCATGTATGGCCAAGTAAATGAGACAACTGTCTTAATTATTAGATCACAACATGTTCATAGTTGGATGAGTCTTAAATGATGATGATCCCCATTTGGAACATTAATTAGTAAGATGTGTGCATGCATAAAAGAGGCATCCATGCCATGAGATGCAGTACAATAGATAAATCCAACACAATGCTCATGTGTAGATGCAATGTACTATGTAGACAACTAAAGACAACTATATGATCAACATGATAGTAGTTGCAATCCTATATAAAAGTTGTCAACAAAATTATTTAGATATTTAAGTTGTCAACAAACATGTTTAGATATTTAAGTTGTCAACAAAACTACAAACAACTCAGGATGATGAATCAAACCTTGATAAAAGTTGTGCAAGCGAAAGGTCACGAGGGGCCTGCATATCATCAATTTCAGTCATCTGGAAAACCATCTCTGATCGCTCCTTGTTTGCATTCTCATCTAAACTTTCGATAGCCAACTCTACTACAAAAATTTATCAAAGCATGGTTGTACATCAACAGACAAGTCACCTGACCTCATTAATGCATGCACTGAGTTTGTTTAAACAATTTCGATAGTGGTTGTTATAACCATTATGGTGGTTTATTGACCTGCCTCTGACATGTATGCTCTCAACAGAGACATAAGTAAATTGACCTACAGAAATATAAGGACCAGAAAAATACTGTTATATAACAAGCATGGCATGAGCAAACCTTCTACTGTACAAGAAGTATTGAACTTGGTTGACCAAGGTCTTAGAATGCTTATGTTGTAATTTGTAAATAGTAAATACTTGTACTTTTGTTAATACTACTACACGAGAGAGAGATTGATGCCCCAATTATTACAAGATTAATGTAAAGGGTTGCTTGGATGCATGTAAAATAAGCTACCTATGAATGAAATACATGGTGAGACTCAACAACCCAAAAAATAAATTGTTGAAACGTGAGACCCACTTGTCAGAATTGTAAATTAGGCTTTCAGCAAGAGCAGCCCGCAGCCCTCCCTGTTAATCATTGTATGATTATCTATGGTCATGCAGGTTATTATGAAATGCCCACAATGGCTATGAAAATGACCCGTTTTGTCATTTGTTGTGAGTGTTTTATACTTAAGCGAGAGACTTGTGAGGGAGGCTGACCAGCATAACCACAACAATAATCAGCTGCAGGCGGTTGTGTCGCTTGAGGAGGTTCCTGAATGGGTGCTTGACTTCCTTGGCCACACGGCTTGCCTCCACAAGCTATAGGAACTTGGACACAAAGAAAACTTCAATATAATCCATCACCAATAAGAGAGATTTCGAATTGCTATTGGTTTTACATCCAAAACTTAATTTCATTGAGATTTAATATAAACTCCAGTGAAGAAACTGGTGTTTTGGATTAAAACACAAGAGGATTTGAAAGATTCAGACCTATAAACTCATCATCTAACATTAAAAACACATAAAAAGGTAAATGGAATTGAGTTTCTCTAAGAAAACCTGAGAAAGAAACATGGCTAAGAGGATTAGGTAGAAACATGACTAAGAGGATTAGGTAGAAGCAACGAGTGGAGTCCGGATCCTTGAGTTTTTTCTTCTCGTTTTCTTTTTTTGTTGTTTTTTTTTTTCCTCTAGTTTTTTTAATAGTTTGGAATCCATTTTTTTAAAAAGTGAGTGGTGACATGGACCAATGAGGATTAGGTAATCAGAAAGTCCTTGTTTACCGAATAACAGAGAACCCAGACTCATTCAATAAGCGGTGAAAAGTAAAATAGTGCATTGTCCCAACTCAAAAGGAAAAATTGGATAGTAACTATCATCGAATTATTGCAATTTTTCGTTTATGGGCCATCTCCAAGTCGGTTGGTGACTGGGACGATCTGGATTGCCACACACATTACAATAAATGAGACACCGTCATTTCCAAAATGGTGAAATCAGGTGCAGAAACTCATCGACTGTACACCTGACATACATTCCTGATAATCCTGGTAGTCAAAATCATGGGCCTTAGAGTGGATGAGATACTACTGATATCATAACAACGATCATAGCAATTGATCGCCCGGTATTAAACAACCGAGATCAGACTTAAAATGGTTATATCAGGCATACGCTTTAAAACCATCAGCATTTCCTACTTCTTGATCGAAATTCGGCATAAATTCTTAAAAATCCAGCAATTTTCAAGAACATGAAACGAATGCAAGCAGATAATCGAGAAATCTGATATTGAAATCGAACCTTGAAAAGAATAAAAGAAACAAGATCGTCCGAGCTTGTGCGGATCTGCTGCTGCGTGGAGACTGATGCAGATAAGCTTCTAGAGATCTGATGATGATGATGAGATCGAAGGTGAGTGAAGGGAGATGAGACCAGCAACGGATATGAATGAGATATGGAGCTGGAAATTAGAGTTTTCGATTTGGGGATTTTTTCGGGACCTCTGAAAGTAGAGAAATGGGAGAAGCAGACATCATTTCATTTCTCTCTCTGAGGATTTTCTTTCATTTCCTTGGGTTTTTCTTCTTGTTTTTGTTTTTTTTTTTTTTTTTGTTTTTTTTTTTTTATTCCTTTGGTTTTTTCCATAATAGTTTGGAGTCCGATTTTTTTTGTTTTAGTTTTTTTTTAAGGGAGTGGTGACGTGGACCAATGAGGATTAGGCAATCAGGGAGTCCCTGTTTACTGAATAACAGAGGATCCCGACTCATTATTTTATGGGTTACATGGATGGATTCCTTGGTTGCAACATGTAAAAGGTTAAGTGGTCATCTTGTGAATGGGAACCAGCAAAAAGTTGGAATAAAAGGTCTCAACCATCGGGCTCTCCGTGCCTTCACCCAATCCTAGATAGGTATATGATTGTTCATGGTATTAGGTTCTTGTATTTAGGTTGGATGGCTTTGGAGCTGTGTTATCTTGTTTACCCTACTAGTGTTTTAAGGAATTCATGTGATATGTGAGGAAAGGAATGTGATGGGAGATGTCCTATTTGTGGATGGTCTTTGGAAGTGCTTATGTTTGATTTCCTGCTAGCGAATGTGGAAGTTCCTCGGAGTAGCTAACATAGAGCCCGCATGTGTATAACTTTTTTTCATCACCAATAATAATTTTATTATTTTCCTAAATAGGGGTGAATAGTATTTGAAAGACCTGCATTGTTGGTTACATAAGAGCTTGCTCTAGTGTCAAGTATCCACTCTAGGTCTTGTGGCTCAGTCACTATCATTGGTACCGATGCTCGGGGAATCACTTCTGCTTGATAGGAATGGTTGAACCGGTTCCAACAATTCAAAGCAACATGATTAGCCTCGTTGACTGGGTCACACTGCCTAGATTTTCTTTAAAAAATAAAATCAGTTTGTTTCAACTTTTACCACTCAGGTGGGTCACATTGTGTAAAACAAGTGGGTAGATAAAACAAATTTTTCTATCAACTGTTTGTTCTGTAAAAAAATAAAATAATCATAATAAAATTAGCCCAACTGAGGAGTGAAACTACCTGACTTTTTGGCCAGAAGATCTAAATAGTGTGGCATGCCTGATGAGTGAAATAGCCTCATTTTAGACCAAAAGACCTCAATAGTGTGACCCACCAAGTGAAAAGCTCACATGTATTACATGCATGCCATATTGGCACACGGGCTTCTGCATAAATAGGCAAGCTCTACCATCACTGAACAGATCTATCTTTACATCATAGACTAAGCTTTCCTGATAGTGGGTAGTATCAAAATGTAGTGCCAGGAAAAATAATTAAGAAATTTTCTAGCCTGTGTGCTGCATAAGCATAGGATAAATGTCGCAGCAACAACAATCTAGTAATGATGTGTACCGACCATTAGATAGGCCCCCCATGGATGGTCTACTATCCAACCACTCCGTCCCATCGGTGAATATTTTCCTAATCAATTAAATGAGGTCAGTAAAGGACTGAATGATTAAGATTATTTGATCTTGAGATTGTCCTACCATGATTTGAACATCATAATTGCATCGTAAAATAAGCTACTATTTGGCCTTTAACCCCTCCAATTGCATCAAATTGAACAAATGTATAGGTCTACGAGCATACCCTGTGATCATTGCGTTCCACACGATGGAGTCTTTGTGTGGCATTTGGTCAAATTGCTCCCGTGCGAATTCAATATCCCCAAAGGCTTCCAACAAAATAAATTCCAAAATCTCTACGAATTACCCTAAAAAAATTACTAACTTGTTTCCACCATTAAAGAGACAATCATTAGCTAAAGAAAAAGATGAAGAACTTGGAAAAATAACACAACATTCCAAAAAACAAACAAAAGAAAAAATAAAAATCAACTCAAGATGTTGAAAATGAGAGACGTTTGTTTCCATCAGATGGAGGAGAGAGCGTCGACCATGCCTTGGACGCTGTCGAGCTGACCGACAAGATCGAGGGCGTCTGCTCCTTTGGGTTTCGATGGAGGATGAGATGGGGGAATACAAGTCTTGGCAGGGGATTAGGGTTACGATGGGGATTTTCATAAGGGCGTGAGAGAGAGATGGTAGTTAAAAGTGGGTGAGAGGGATTAAGAGGGTGAGATAAATCGAGAGACTGTTGTACCACAGTGGACGAGGTTGCTGGTGAAGATCAGCATCCCAGACCTTAAGCTCGTCATCGTTGAAGCGGTCATTGGGGATCTTGTCGGCAGCTACCTTGACGTGCTTCTTGCAATACTCGATGATCTTGGAGAGGATCTTGGTGGTGACATTGGGAACGAGAAAGGGAAAAGGGGAGCGAAGGAATGAGGAACGGAGGTTCCTTTCTCTTATAGCCGACGGAGGCTCTTTCTTTTCTTACGTTAATTTTCTTTTTCTTTTTCTTTTATTTTTTATTTTGGTTAAAATTTTCAGAACTTTTTTTTTTTTTAAAGAGAGGGGTGACGTGGACCAATCAAGACTGGGGTAACAGGAAATCCCTGTTTACCCGGTAACAGAGGATCCGGACTCAACATTTTAATAGTTCACATCATGCATGACCGTGGGCCCTACAAATTATTCGGGCACCCAACACCTTGACGGTCCAAAAAAATCTAAAAAAAAAACAGAAAGTGTCCGAGTGTTAAAAGGTTAGATTTTAGAAAGAGAGCGTACAAAGTTAAGGGAAAAAAAAACCCTTACCCTTTTCTGATAAGAAGTGAATGACCTTTGTTGACTGGTCGTAATTGCAATAGTCGGACCAAAGACGAAGGGCATTTTTGTGGTCTGATTTCCTGTTAAAAAAGCAAGTGGTGGGTGGATAGAGCGAGAGAGAGATGAGAGAGATAGTAGCAGTGGTTCTCTTATTTTTCTTGGCATCTCAAATGGGTAGAGGGGAGGCCTCTGCTGCTGATTGCAACGACGCCTGCAGTACCGCCTGCGTTCAGAAAGACAGTAAGTTCCCTCTTTTCTCCCTATCGTGTGTGCTGCACCGTTTTGAGTTGTTTGATGCTTCTCCTTCTCTCCTCTGCTATTGGGATTGTTTTGGGATTTCAATGTTTGCACGATTTATTCACATACACTCCTCTTTCACACAAAGATTACCCGTCGTGAAAAGTACGCCGTGCAAATCCAGTCATTTGGAAAGGAACACCTTGTCGGATGAGTTAAACTATTGTTGGCTGTCCACCCACTGGGTAGACCACCCTGTTTGTCCTCTGGTTGAAAAAAAAAAAAACCTAAGCCAAAGCCCCGATACATCATCCCATTTGAATTACTCTAACCCATTGTATTATATTCTAATTCTTTCCTTCTGATTTTCCAGCGAGGCTAATGGCACGCTGCGAACTCAAGTGCCAAATAAAATGCGAGCCAGGTAAGTCGCTCATATCATACCCTCCCCCTTAGCTTCTATAGTTAGATTTACCCTCTTTTTCTTGCCACCACATGGGTTTCACCATCGATGCTGATTTGACAAAGATCTGACCATAGTGACTATTTGGGGAAAAATTGACAAGTCCATAAGTTGGCTTATGGAATGGACCAACTCTACTTAACCAACACGGGCCCAGTAAAATCCGAGCCTGATAAGGCGTCTATGTCCAAAAACAGGCCAACCTTCAAGGAGGTTGATGCAATTGTAAGGACACTCTAAGAACATGGCTACGAGCCCATTCGAATAAGCTGTGTTCCAACCTAATAGGTAGATTACAAATCGACCATAGAACGGTCATAGGTCAGATAAAGCTCGACCATAGATCAACCACAGATCGCCTACTACCTGGTTATAGCTCAGTCATAGCTCGGCCATTGGTTGGCCGTAGATCGGCTAAAGTCCGGTTATAGGTGGGTGACGTCCCATGACAAGGTCAAAGACCATTAGCGTCAAGCTAAAAGGAACACAAATCCTATGACCCAACCATTGGTCGAAGATGGTGAATGCTGATCTGTCAAGAAGATTGGAGTCGTTTATTCCCGAGCCGACACCTGCCTATAGGAGCCGACCCAAATCTGAGCTAGAGATTTGATGGATCTCCTATCATCCCGAAGATCTCCCCCTAGATCTTCTGGGGATAAAATTAGATCGCGGTAATCTCAGAAATCGGTAATCTTATAAAGATCCCAGATCCGGACGGATCTCTAAGATATTGGGACGAATCCTTGTACGATTGGACTCTCTTTCCTATATATATAGATGTATACCTAACCTTTAAAGGTACGCAGATTCTAACCCTAGCATTCGACTGGTGTCTCTTTTCTGGAGACCCTACCCTACAAAAAAGACCCCGTTCCTGACTTAGGTATCGGAGAGTCCCTTGCACTAGTCAGGGTCTCCTTTATTTTTCTTTTACACCTGTGTAGGTATAAAAGGGTCAACTGCGGAAGGTCTGCCGGAAAACTGCATCAACAGTGACAAATCTCCTCTAATTTTTCTCAGCCAAAATATTTCTTCGGAGATTTCCAAATTTTGGGTTTTTTCACATAAATTTACCAGAATTTTTTTTACTAAAAATAAAAATATTTAAAAATATTAAATTAAAAAATTATATTATAAGTATATGTATTTTGTATAACAAATTCATTAATGTTTTTGTGACTTTTGAGGTCTTGTTTGGTGTATTTCTTGCCATATTATTGTCAGATTTTCAAAATTAGGGTGTTATTTGTCACTCTAAATTTGATAGGCAAAGATCATTGGGGGTCCATAAATATGTAGTGAAACATTGACAATTGCATCTCACCCTTTTATGGACAAAAGACGCTTAAGGAATTGGGAGAATCTGGCTGCATCGTTTGGCTTGTGTCAAGTCCATCCCATTTAGCTTGATTATTGAGGCCCGATGAGTAGCTGAGCTGGAGATGCACATGTGTATAAGGGACCAACTAGTGGGAACCCACAAATCCTATGTATTTAATATCAGTGGGAACCCAAATATTTTCTTATGGGCCAAAATAACCCTAGACTTTATACTATGTTATAAATGATATCAGATTCTATTTATTTAGGTTAAACATTTTGTTTTACATGGTGATGCTACTATCTAATGATGTAGCTATGGTTTTGACGGGCTTTAAGCTCCCAAATATATGGTTAATGAATCTCTATTTTTATAATATATATATATATATATATATATATATAGTAAGTACATACGTCCAATATGAACGTATATGACTAGATTAGGATAATATCGGTTGCTTACTTAACCACTTGCGAAAGTTTATAATGATCAAGAGATAATTGGAGGGTGGGGTTCTTCCTCCAAAAATGGGTAACTTTGTGCCTTTCATAAGAAATGGCTTTCAGCATGCCAGTGCAAATCAAACAAAAGGCAAAAAATAAAAAAATAAAAAAATCGCAATCGATCACTAGGAGCAACTGCAAGAATGTGTCTCTTTAAAGAATTGTTTGATATTGGATAAAGAACAAATCCAACGTATGAGTATAGACTTGAATTACAACTAAAGATTGTGGCTAAGAATCACTGCTACTACTAGTATAAGCTGAGATAAAAGATAAATTGATAAATTTGATTGATTGTTTGTTGTGTTGAATTGGTTGGTTTTTTCTCTATTACATTCATATGCTATTTATAGATTTATGTTGTACCTTATTCTCCCATATCCTTCTTCTATTGTTGCAATGATTATAATAGTCCAAAAGCTATTTTAGATTCTTCTCTTCTTTAGATAATTCTTTTAGTATGTTTCTCTTTACGACGGTTCTACTTTTGTTGCCCAAGGCTTTGTTACCCTCGATCGCCTTTTATATCTTAAACAGCTCAACCACATTTCTTGTATATCGACTACAACAATCCGTCGACCATCCATTGACGTATAAAACTAGATTTACACCAGCTGTAATTATGTAAAAAGCACTCTAAATCTCTGAAGATGTTTTTATCCACTTCATATTCCTCATGCAATGCCACATGTCGCCCTCGTATTGGCTTTTTCAGAATAGCCAGAAATAGGGTACAACATCCCCACCTAATCACTTTGCATTTGTGAAAAAAGGTGACAATAATATTGTTCCGTTGGCCAATATTATAAATGCAATTGGCCATTAATCCACGTGTTGTTTTCTCATTGATTTTACTTGATCGATGCCATATTAAAAGATATCCTTTGTCCTCACTCTTCTAGGCTATACATGTGACATGTTGTGTAAAATCATATCATACGACATAATCACCTTTCCATTAATGCACATATATCACAACCAATACACAAGCAAATCTTAAGTCAGTGCTTCTTTCCTTTCACTTATTTTTTGCGTCAAACTCTTCATGATTTCCTCTCCTCAATTCATCATGGCTGTATCTTCTTCTTTTTCTGTTCCAGGTTTCTACTTGGAATCCTTCATCAAAGACCTTGATGTCCTATTGTCTAGAGTGATTAATGATCTCCTATTCAACACTCCAACAGAACCAGACACTGCATTATTAACACTTGGTCCTACTTTTCATCCAACAGTCTCCTATGAAAAACTTCATGAAATCGAGTAGAACTTCTTGAAGTGCCCTAATGGAGTTTTGCTTGTCCAATCGAACAATCTTCCACACCTCTCCAATGCATTTAAGTCTCCATGAGTATGGTTGAAACTAATGAATGGCTGGGCTGAATGGTTTTCTCACATTGAAGTACAATATGGAGATACACGGAAGTAGGAATTTGTGAATGCATTAACTTTTCTCTGTACGAATATCCAACCAATTCTTTCTTGCAACACCAACTTTCTAGAGTTGATGGACCAATACATTCCATTTTAGATGTGGTCCCATGGGTCCATCGATCATGGATCTATGTGCATTCACTCACCTCTTGCCCTTTAGGGAGCTTGTCTACTGGGCTTCACTTTAAAAAAATCCACATCCCTTCACTATCCCAGACAAGACTAGTAAGGAATATTCTACATTCATGGCTATTTAACGTAAATCTCGGGATGAGCTTGATGAACAAGAACGCACGACATTCCTGCTAATATGGATCTGCTGATTTTCCTTATGTGTGAGTGCTCGCAAATCACCAAGGAATATATTCATCTGGCAGAGGCTCTCACTTAATGACGCCAACTTACCCTTACCCCTTTTGTGCTTGGCCACCTTTACCGTATCATGTATGAAACAACCACAAAAGGGATTCTACCACTCTGGTGGGCCTATCTGACTTGTCCAGATGTGGTTTTATGAATATTTTGGAACAAAGTTCGTTAAATCCGCTCCAATAGAAATAGACTTCACTTCCTTCAGCTATCGCAACACATCCTCTGCTTCAAGATTAACTATTATTTTGCCGAATGTATGAACGTTTTCCTTTCTTTCACTCTCAATAGGTCCATTCAAACTTTTTGCCCCTTCAAGGATAAAGAGTTCGGTTCGACATGTTTCACTGAAAAATATGAATCGATCGACATTGAATTGGCAAGCCTCATGGATGTGGCTTGGAAAAGCTATCGAATATGAAGAGACTTACCATATGGCGGCACTATAGACACGTGTTAATACCAAGGCTGGTATTGCTCGCTGGTATTGAGCAATACTGCCCCAATTTTCTTGTGCGCTAGTTTGGTTTGGCTCAAGGTATCTATTTTTCTTTCATTCAGTGCACTTGGAACCAACCCCTGACGCATCGACAAGTGTAGACTCAGTCACCATCTTTTAGATTATCCATAAAGGGTTTGAGTTCATCAGTTTTTCTTTCACACTCCCTCTCTTCACCAATCATCCACTACATTTAAAATCATTTCATTCTTGGTGAAAAAATTACTATGGGACTCTGATCAGCGGGTCTCATGAATTAATAATTGGTCGGCTTTCTTCTTTATCAAAGGTGAAAAAACCAGTGGCTGAGAAAAAAGAAAACAAATAAAGAAAGTACTAAGAAGTTGACTACTTCTCAATTGGTCATGCCTCTTGTCTAGGGAAAGACACGATCAAGGAAGGCAACCTTGACCGCATTGACCGTCCCATCTCCAACACCAATAAAGACGATCAATCCTTCTTTGTCTTTAATAAAAATGGTTGAGCCAGTTCAACCTGAAGCTGAAATGTCAGAAAACCAAAATGGTAAATCCAGCTAAGATGGTTCCAACTACTGCTTTAATCATAGTGTTTACAATTCCTTCAACCACTTCGAAGATCTCTGAACTTGGACCTCTTGTAGTGCCTCACCCTACCCTGCCTACAATATTTGGTTGAATTGATTCATGTATTTCCTCTTTGGCCAAAGTTATCACAGACTTTGAGAAGTATTATAAATATAAATTCTGGCCGGGTATTCCATATACTAGGTATTCTTGGAAGATGGAAGAGGCGTATAAGAGACATAAAGATGCTCACTTTAATAGAGCCTTTAATAAATAGTAACATGAAAAAGAAAGATTAAATTATACTAACTTTCCTTTTAACCGATATCTCAAGCCATATCGTCCCAATCCTCCTCCTTTTCCACACTCTAATTGAGCTTTGACTTTGGTCATTGATCCTACCAAAATTTCCCCAGTGGTCGACCGATTCGCTACCATTGCTGTTTGGTCAGATTTAAGTGGATGTTATTCCGACATTATGCAATTTTCTTATACTTTCTTTCTCTTTTCCACATTAATTGCTATATCAACTCCTCAGGCCGAGGTCTCTATTTCAGACATTTCGGTTGATGCTACCCAGTCTCTGACTGAAACACTTGAAGTTTTTGATTTAGAAAGACCACAAGCAATATTCGCCAATCAGTATATCAAATTGAAGGTCAAACTCAAGAGAAGGTAATAATATGCATGCCTCTGAAGTCCTCCAATCTTCTTTTTTAATCAATAATTGTGTCACTCGCACCTAATCAGAATTAAGAAATTATGGAATCAGTCACGACAACAACCTTATCTTCCATTCATCTTGCTTCTTCTTAAGAACCAACCGATTAAGTAATCGCTCCTATTGATGAACATGGGATTGTTCTTCTAGATGAAGCAGAAACACTTGAATAAGAGATATCTCGACCAACTAAAATTGCTCTTGGTCTAGGTACAAAAATTCCAATGGTTGACGTCTCCACTCCTCTGGTCCCATTGGTCGATGGCTCTCATTCCTTGTCTTCTTCTTCAGAGGAACTGTTTCCTATAGAAAGACAAATTATCTTCCTTCGATCATGCCTTCCCACGTGACATCCTAACAATTGAGTCTCCTTCACCTTCATCAGAAATTCAGCAACTGCAGGAAGAATTATGAATCCTCATTCATTTTGGTATCGCTGACATCATTGCTTATCGATCAAGAGACTTAACTTTCTCATTCACTGATAACAAACTCTTACTCGATCGGATGAATCCTTGTCGGTCAAGCTACCTGCACTTTATAAGTTTCTAAACTTGATTTATGAACAGCAGGATACAGTCACTGTGGTCAACAAACTTCAAGCTGAGCATTTGGCCACCTCCCTTAAGATGACTACGATCATAGCTATTAGGGATAAACTTGCTGTAGTATACAACAACTTGAAAGAGTTAGTTGCATACTTGACCAATCTAAAGGCTCAAATCTTGGTCATGAAAGATAAATTGAGATTGCTGAAAGAAGAACAAAAATCTTTGACTGAGTGTAGATAGGTTTAGAAGGCTGAAATCAATCAACTAAGTGCCTTCATGTAAGAACCTAGTCCATTGATTGGTGGGATTGCACGTTTAGAAGCCAAAATCAAAGCTAATCTCCATCGGCGGGAGGTTAATTTTTTATGGTCGAAGCTTCAAGAAGCAATTGCAACTTTCTCGTCTTTCAGTTTTCGATGGCTTTGTACTTGTCGACTATTGGTCTTGTAACTTCTTTTTCTTTAATACAATTGATTAGAAAACTTGCTCATCAATTTTATTGTTTGTCTTTAATATTTAGCATTTTTCTCCTATGTGCATAATTGTTTGAATAACATGTTATTCATGAGAAGTCGTGCACCCATTTGTTTCCTCTCCTCAAGAAACGTTTCTACAATTAATGAGCCACTTCAACTAACATGACACCCCATCTTCGCGTGTGATTGTTCATCCTAAATGCTTATTTAAAGGAATCTTTAATGTGTATTCCTCTGCACACCCAAATTTCCTTTCTTCTCATCTTTAAGCATTTTTTTTTCCAATGGTTGTTGCACCCATGCTTGTTATAAATCGAGCTCAGAGGTTTCTAAGGGAAATCTTCGCCATAGATATCGTAACTTTTGCTCATTCCACCCTTCAATATAACATTTATCCATTTGTTCGCTACCTTCGTTTCACCGATCATGCCTAAATATTGCATATTTATCCTCTCAATTGTATTAGTTTCTATATATTCAAGTACTAAATTGATATAATTAGATATGCTTTCGACACGCGATGTGATTTTGGATTCAAGGTTGAATACATACTTAAATGGATGATTTAAAGCTTCAAAGTAGATATCATCATTAAATCTTTGGATAAACAAAGTTTTGTCAATACCTATTTGAAAGTTATGACTAACTAAAAATTTAGTCAATTTTTCATACCATGCTCCAGGGGTTTATTTTAAACCATAAAATGCCTTTTTAAGACAGTATACATGATCGGGAAGTTTGAAATCTTTAAAACCTTTTGGTTGTTCAACGTAAACTTTCTTATTTAGGTCACCATTTAAAAAAGTACTTTTAACATCCATTTGATATATTTTTAAATAGTGTAACAAGCAATGGAAATAAATATCCTGATAGACTCAAGGCGAGTAACTGACGCGAATGTTTCATCATAGTCAATACCTTCTATTTGAGTATAACCTTGCACAGCCAATCATGCCTTATTTCTAATAATGTTTCCAATTTCATCAGATTTATTTTTGAAAATCTATTTGGTTCCTATCACATGTTTATCTGGGTCACATGTTTATCTGGGAATAAAATACCATACATCATTTCTTACAAATTGGTTCAGTTCATCTTGCATAGTCATGATCCAACTTTCATAAGCTAGTGCTTCATTTACATTAGTCGGTTCTATCTGAGAAGTAAAGCAAACATGATTGCAAACATTTTCTAGATATCTTCTACTTTGAACACCAGTATGAGGGTTACTAAATATTTGATCAGTCAGATGTTCTTTGACTAACCTTAACTCAGTAATATCTGATTTAGATGATGGTTTAAATTGATTAATCACAATGATATCATTATCACCATCATCTTAGTCAAGTCTGGGATTGATCGGTTGATCATCAATTACAACATTTATTGATTATTGAATTACTCCAGTTCTTTTACTTAAAACACAATATTCTCGACTGTTTAAAGCATATCCTAGAAAAATTCCCTCATCTCTTTTTACATCGAACTTATCCAAATTTTCTTGGTCACGTAAAATATAGCATTTGCTTCCAAAAGTATGAAAATATTTAACATTAGGCTTTTTTTTTTCAAACCATAATTCATAAGTTGTTTTATTTCTTCTTACTCTTATGTAAATATGATTAGTTATATAACATGCAATATTTACAGCTTCAGCCCATAAATATTTAGGCAACTTCATTCTATTGATTATTACACTTGCCATTTCTTGTAGAACTCTATTTTTTCTATAAGCAACTCCATTTTACTGAGGTGTTTTTAGAATAGAAAATTCATGTAATATGCCATGGTCATTACAATATTTCTCAAAATTGATATTCTTAAATTTAGTTCCATAATCACTTCTTATTCTAATCACAGATAATCCTTTTCAGTTTGGATGCGTTTTATAAGTTTTTTGACTTCGTCAAGAGCATCCAACTTTTCTATTAAAAAGGCTACCCATAAGTATCTAGTGTAATCATCAATGACAACTAGAAAATATTTCTTTCCACCTCTACTATCCATTCTAGTTAGTCCGACTAAGTCCATGTAGAGAAGTTCAAGAGGTCTTGTAGCGGCTAAGGAGTTCACTTTCTTGTGACTACTCCTAATTTGCTTGCTTACTTGACAAGCACCACATACTTTGTTTTCTTTCATTTTTAGCTTGGGTAAGCTATGCAAGTGATCTCTTTTACTCAATTTATATAGATCTCTATAGTTTACATGTCCAAGACGTTGGTGCCATAATTCAGTTTCATCCGTTTGGACTATGTAACAAGAATGATTTGTTGAGCAAGATTCATCAATGATATAATAATTTTCAGACATTCTGCGACCATTCAATATCACATGTCCTTTATTATTCATCATCTCACATCCATGATAAGAAAATTTCATATTATGATTATTGTCATAGATTTGAGATATGCTCAGGACATTATGTTTCAAACCTTCAACATATAATACATTTTTGAAGATAGGTAAGTTGGAAAGTTGTACATTACCCTTTGCCGATGATCTTGCAGTTGCGACCATCTCCGAATGTAATTGATCCACCATCGATCTTGTTGATATTTGAGAGAATGGATTTATCACCTGTCATGTGTCTGGAACATCTACTATCCAGATACCATCTTGAATGACTACTTTCTTTGAAAGTTGTGCGGATAACAAGACACTTAACCTTTAGAACCCATTTCATAACAATTCTAGGCTTAGGAGGGTCTCTTACTTTTCGATGTGTTTGGGAGTTAGGATTTCTCCTAATTTTGTTTACTCCATTCTTATCCGAGTTGGATTTTAACAGCTCTTGAAGCATGTCCACAATTTTATTAGCAAGAGGAGCATTTCTATTATCACTCTTTTGATTTCTGTGGTTGTTGGCGAATGTTTTTACATTATAGGCTTTTTGTTTGTATTTTTCAAGTTATTCTTTTTATAGTTTAACTCTTTTAGAGTTTCTGCTTTAGAGTTTGAGGATTCTCCTTTTACAAAGGTAGTTGCAAGATTGTTAGACGTCACATTATTATATCTAATATAGCCAAGTCCAGATTTGTCACCATATTGATGAGATGAAGTTAGTAGTTTTTCAAGTTTATGGTCTCCTTGGGTATATTTCTAAGTATCCTTTAAACTCTGAACTGAACAAACTTTAATTTTCAATTTCTCATTTTCATATTTAAGATTTTGCAATTTAGAAAATTTAAGAGTTGAATCTAATTTTGATTTTTCAAAACAATCAGAAAAATGAGAATTTTCCAAAACAACCTTTTCAAGTTCTAATTGTAATTCGGCACATTGTTCTTTTTGAATTTTTAATTTAGCCACAATCTTACAACTTTTTCTGTATAGGGCATCATATACTATTTGAAGAATGTCTTCATTTTCAGAATCACTTCCAGGAGTTTCATAATAAGATGTTTCACAATCATCCTAATAAGTGATTCTGGCTATAGTCATAAAGGCATTAATATCCCTTACATTTTCATATTCTAATTTGTCAGTTTCTGAATTACTTTTAGATTCTTATGATTCATCATAAGTGATAATTATGCATTTTCTTCTCAATTTATCCTTATTAGGAAATTTTGAAGTGAGAAGCCCAAATTCAAATCAGTTGAAGCATTAGGTGTCTTTAGATTTAGATTTCCAATAGTTTGAGTTTCCTTTTCTTTTATTAAATGGTTTTTGAAAATCAGTTCTTTTCTTATTTTTGAAAATTTTATAAAATTTCTTTGCCAACATAACTATATCGTCCTCATTTTCCTTGTCATTTGAATTAAAATCGTTTGATTTAGATTTAGAAGATTTGATAGTAATGGACTTGTTCTTAGGAGCTTTGAAATTTTGCTCACAAGTTTGAAGAGATCCAACCAAATCCTCAACCTTCAATATATTAGTATCCCTCAATTCCTATATAACATTAACTTTAAAATTAAACTTATCAGGAAATGATCGCAGTATTTTCGCACAAACCTTGCTTTTAGGTATGCTTTCATCAATACCCCACATAGAATTGACTATGTCATTCAGTTTCGTGTAGAAGCTCATGAATGACTAATTTTCTTTCATACGGATTTCCTCAATTTTGATTGTAAGGATTTGGATATTAGACTTTTTCATAATATTAGCTCCTTCATGTGTCATTTCAAGTATATCACAAGCTTGTTTGCTTGTATCACACGAAATGATTCTTTTGAATTCATTTGGTGATAGAGCACGAGTTATAGTATTCAAGGCCTTAGCATTTGCACTACTTTCACTTTTCTGAGTAGTCGTCCAAAAACTATAAGCAATTTCTTTCATGGACGTGGTTCCATAAGGATCTATTGAGTCACAGTGGCTTGCCACACTCTTTCATCAATGGATTTGAGGAAGATCCTCATCTCGACTTTCCAATATGAATAATTTGAGCCATCAAAGGGAGGTGGCTTGGAAATTATTAAACTCTCGAAATTTGATATCTTACAGCTCTGGATCTAGCTATGTGAGGTAAATTCCAAAAGGAGCAACCTTGCTTTGATACCACTTGAAAGATGAGCTACAAATGTCTTTTTGGGGGTGGGGGGGTTGAATAGGATAATACCAATTCGTTATAATAAAATACGAATAATATATTATTAATCGTATAATGTATTGAAACCTTGATTCCAATTAATTCATAAGACAACCTTCACATATTATTTTAGGTAGGATAACCTTATTTCACGACATCCTTGAAATCAATATTTCAAAACGAAAAAAAAAGATAGAGAATCAAATAAAACAATCACCACAAATGCACAAGGGGTTATAGTGGTTTCGTGTTTAACACACACCTACTCCACTCCTAAAAATACTACCCTTGTAATTTTGGCTTTCCAGTATATCAAGGTTTTCACAGGTTCGCCTTAGAAATCTTTTATAGTTCTTGTGATTTTCACGGGCTTACTATAAGAAAACCCTATTTTGTGATTTTCATGGGCTTACCACAAATAAACCCAAATGAGATTTCCAGGCTATCTCAACAAACCTAAATGAAATAAAATAATAACAATACTTATCTTCAGAAGACAGAGCGTCGCTTTGAAGATGTAGTCGAGGCTTCGAGTAGTGATTTTCTTTCTCAAGAGTCGGTGACTCAGTATATTCTCAACCAGAAACAATATAGGGATATAATGTTTTTTAAAGAATATAAACCCTAACTGCTGCAGATTCAATTCTTTACTTCTACGTAAGCACAAAATCAATGGATGGTAAGCCCACATTAATATTCAATTTAAACCATTATTCAAGTAGCCACTAGGTAGAGTGTCCATTATAATCACAATCAATCAAGTTGCACCCCAAGTCTGGATGTACATAAATAAGTAGGGTTCTCCACTGATAGATGTAGTAATTTAAATTCCACAAGCAATACATAAGTAATCCACAAGCATGAAAGATATACAAGTACAACATATAAATGTTCATACAAGATAAATGTGAGCATATAATTTGACAATCAGATTCAATAACTAGAACAAGTAATCATGAATTAGATATATCAATTATTAGTCAAAATTAAAATGAAAACTATCACTTAAGCAAACAAGAAAGTGGAAAGCTCAAGGCAAAGAAATCATCACCATACGAGTCAAATTGCCTATAATGTCATTAAGCAGTGTGTGCGCCATTAAACCCGGATCCCCAGCGGAAGTTAGATGTGGCCCAACTCAATGTCCAGTGAGTTAACTCATGAACATGTGTAGAGTCAACAACTTGATTCTGCTGAGTCGACTCAATAACTCAACTCTTTTCTTTGCCCTCTTTCATCCTCTCCTTCTCCCTCTTTTCTCAGGCTCACATGTCCAGCAGGGTCGCTAGACTAAGCCAGACCCAACTAAGTCGAATAAGTCAGCCACTCGACGTGAACTGCACCCCGACTAGCAGCCAGATCCACTCCCCTCACTCTCTTCTTTCATTTTGGAAGGACTCGGACCCATACACTAGTAGGGTTGCTGGCGCCTAGACCGGTCCCAACATACTGAACTCGGTTGGGTCGAGTTGGTGCAACACACACACACCCTCTCTCTCTATCCTATCTCCTTCTTCCTATCACTCTCTCTCTCTCTCTCTCTCTCTCTTTTCTCGACCCACAAACCCTGACCCCATAAACCGCTGGACCCAACTGCCTCCAACGAAACGACTCGACTCGACAGTGAGTTGAATCAAGCTCCCATGGAGACTCCTCAGTAACAACGTATCCCTTTAAAACGATGCTACTGGAGGGCTTTTACCTGCTTCATGAAGTTAGGAGGAGCAAGGAAACAAAGCTCTGTTGGCATTTTTCCAACGGGTTTGAGCTTGGAAGATGGGGGTCGGGTCCTTGCAAGAGGCAAGAAAGAGTTATTTTCTCTCCCCCTTACTCTCTTTTCACTCTCACTTCCTCTCTTTCTCTCCTTCTACAGAGCCTCTGGGCTTGTCCTAACCCAGCCCAATACAAGCTGGCCAGGTCGATTCGGTGTAGTGCGACACTGAGTTCAGCACCCGCACCCGCACCCGCACTTTTCCTCTTTCCCTCCTTTCTTGTTCTCTTTCCTTATGTTTCTCTCCCTGTTTTTTCATTGGGAATCCCGAGACTAACTCGCGTCTTATAAAGGGCTAGGGCTAGTTTTTGGATCGCATCCTGTGGTCATTAATTCACGCCGTTGCACTTGGATAGGGTGGTTGCACCCACTGATTCTATTTGCACGGTGGTGAACCATCACGTGGGGTGGATTCCCACCACCATGGCCCACGAGATGAGTGCCTTGGATAAAAAATTGGGGCCCACATTATCATTGTGGGTTTTTGTTTGGACGGAGAACATGACGCCATCTCCCATGATGAATTTTCATCTAGGGTTTATCAAGGAGATCTGCATCGTTTGGACGGACCGAATGGGCTCACTGATTGATGTGAGGCCAACCATTCCCATCAGTAGTAGTGAACGGGCCACATCTTGCGAGAAACCCATTCGCAACTATTTTATCATGCGAAGGGAGTATTTCTCGGGAAGTTGGTTGCCCTAACGGCTAGCTTTAGGGTTGCCCTAGCTTGTGCGGCCAAGATTGATCAGTGAAGCTTCGGTGGGAGGCTTGGATCGAGACAACGCATGCTTCCCAAAGAGGAAAGCATCCCACCACCTTTCGTCCAGCAGGGTGTTCCTCCTTCCTCGGTGCTAGACGAAGGGCTGAGATGATCCCCCAACAAGCGGCCGAGATTCGTGGAAGGAGGACCTTTGCGTGGATCGCTAGCATAGAGAGCAGGACATGGAAATGGAGCACCGCACGCCCGATTGCGCCAGAATCCATGACTTGTCACACGTGGTCCAGATCGAGTGATAGGTAAGGGTTGGTTTAGAATCCTTGTCCGATTACAATGGATGGTTTGATTTGTTTATCGAGGTGATTGAAGTCCTAGAGTAGGTGTCTCTAAAGTTGTGATGGACCATCTTGAGAATAGTCAAATGGATAGTTTGATATATGGATGGGGATTACTTTCGACGGTCGGATTTAGACTATAATAGAGGTGAATGTTCAAGTAAGCTAGGTTAGTAGTCTAAGTTAGGTTACACGGTAACACCTGAATACTGAAAAGTACGGGGTGTTACAATCTACCCCCCTTATAGAGAATTTTGTCCTCGAAATTCTGCACTTCTACTATTAATGGGAACGACAATCTATTTTATGGTGTCTCTATGCATTCACTAGTTTTCCCACTTAGTTTACTTGTATGCATAACTGCTCACGATTGACTACTAGAATAGGGGGTCCTTACAATTTATCCCCCTTGAAGAAAATTTTTCCCTCGAGATTTGATAATGTACACCCCAATTATTATAGTATTTACTAGGATTACAAGTTCATTTAAGTAACAACTAATAATAATATCATATCTTTGTTTTTTTTTTTCCCCCCCTTTACTTTTAATGATAGTTCACCACCATCTAATAGTGTAAGACAATTTTCTATTGTCTGTGATCGTGCTAACACGAATAGATGGTTGTAGTAGGTTTGAGCCCGTTACATCGATCCTCTACATGTGCAAAACAATGGATTTACCAGTATCATTCTCTAATCTTGGTAAATCTTGAACCATTACTTGATCAGAGCATTGAGATTATTGAGATTTGTTAGGATTTAGAATTTGAATCAAACGTGTATACATCGCTTAAACATGATTCCATTAGTCCGTGATCTCAATTATTCTAGAATACTGGGAATTATCATAAAATTTTATACCTTCATGGAGGATAAGTCTATGTGGCCCATTACGCTTCCACTGCACACTCTGATTACCTAATGCATTACCTGAGATTTCATGACCAAGATTTCTACGTGAAATTTGCATTTGAAAATTTCCAAGTTCACATAGGATTTCAAATTTAGTCTCGATATGCTCAACCTAGGGTTGAAAATTTACCCAAAATTTTACAACTTCACATCCAATTAGTTTTAATCGCTGGAATTTGTGGAAAATATTGTTCCTAACAAATGAGATGTCTTAGGTGACTCAAAGTACAATTTCCAGCATGATTCCTTAAATTTTAGGGAGTACTTATGCTCGATCTAACGTATGATATGGTGGGTAAGGAATTTCCTACGATGCCTAAGTTCGTTTCATATGCTGGATATTGTGATGGTGTTATATCTAACTAATGGAATTTAAGGAAATTTCATATCTTAGATTTCTAAAATTTTTTCTTTTGGAAGTCATGTACAAGGAATGTCCTTGTCTAATTTTTTTTTTTTTTTTTATACATCATAGTGGGTATTTGTTCTCTCACGGTACCTAAATTTAGTTTTTAAGTTCAAACAACTATTCTATTAGTTTACAAGAGAACCAAAGTTTTTGTTTCTAAGTTTAGATGACTAAACCTAAAATGTTCAAAGGGGCCTAAGGTTTTATGTTTCTAAGTTCTCAACCTTCCTTAATTCTAAGGAAATTTCATATACATCAGAATGGTTATCCTAATAATTTCTAGGGGAACCTAAGTTTTGTTTCTAAGTTATACGATTATCAAACAATTTGCTAGGGAACCTAAATTTGGGTTTTTATGTTTCCAACAATTTTCTAATTCTAGGGGAGATTCACTTATGTTCAAATGTCTAATTTTAAACATCCTAACTTGAGACATTTAAGGTTTGTATAAACTTCTTTCCCAATGCCTGATTTGTCTAAACTCCGCTCTGATGCCACCTTGTAATGCCCTAGTTTTGAAAACCCGAGTATACGACTCGTTTTTTGAAAACCCGAGTGTTAACCTTTATAGATAGCCAAATTTCACTTATATATATATATATTTTCTTTTCTCAAAATTAGCAGCTTAGCGAAAGATTAACAAATCAAGCATATAGGAAATCGCATATACATTCAGAATATACGAGCGGCTGCCCAAATGGCTTATACAAACCAATGTCTCAGTACTTACAATTACAAAATAAAATAATATAGCATGTAAAATAAAGTAAATTGCAAATAGTCTTGAGCTGCAAAATCACGCAGCTTCTCTTGGCAACTATAGCCACGCATCCCTGACAATTGTACCCTGGTCCTCATCAATCTGATAATGAATATCATTTAAGCCACCTACACTACCTATACGGTTATATATTCGATGAATGAGTAGCCAAATCAGTATGAATTCCCCACAAGATTACACACCATCACGTTAGTTAAGTATAGCTAAACAAGAAATCATACAAAACAATCCAAATGTAATCTTATTAAATGCATGGATGTGTGAATGCACATCTACTGAGGATGCTCATCTAGTTGACTTTTGAGGGAAACCCATGCATGTGGCCGGCCACTAGCGAAAGTACATCCCGTACATGCATAGTGACCAAGTTCACCAAAAGTGGCTCGATAGTCAATGGTCTGCGAGCTAGCGAAACAATACCACACTAAGGGCATGTGCTATAACATCTAGAATTAACCACCTGTCATCGCCCGTACGCTAAGAATACATGATTAGCCCGCCCATTATTATTCCGATTGCAACCAGACAATTTAAGAAAGCTCAAATGTCACTACGGGGTGCTTGTCACCCAACATAGGCCGATAGCTCGGGCATAGTATCCCATACCACCATATCCAGCTCATGAAACTCCAACCTTAGGATGTCTAATGGTAACCTCCTCAACTAGTGGCCAATCATAGTTCAACAAGTGGAACTTACCATTGTATGGTTAAAAAAATAATAATCCACCAAGCCACTTATGCCAAATATCAAATCAAAATGACATGTGGCAAATATCAAATCGAAGCCATATATGACAAATATCAAATCGAAGCCACAAATAGCAAGTATCAAATCGATGAGGTAAAAAGAAAGATCATCCCAAAAAGCTACGTAAGCACAAAATCCATGGATGGTAAGCCCACATCAATATTCCATTTAACCTATTATTCAAGTAGCCAATAGGTCGAGGGTCCATTATAATCACAATCAATCAAGTTACATCCCAAGTTTGGATGTATTTATATAAGTGGGGTTCTCGTGATTAATCAGAACTTTGATGAACTTTGTTTCTAACATGAAGTCAAAAATTTCCTCGACCCGAGTAATATCAAAGGTGTATACTTTCTGAGTCTTCTAAACTATTGGGGCGGCTGACTTTGCCTTAACCAACGCCGAGCAGACTAGTGGTTTCTTAGTCACTACTTCAGCGATTGCAATTTCATAATTAGGATCGTTGTAATACGTTCCAATTGGCGAATTTGCTTGCCTAGCCACTTCTTGAAGTAATTCTTCATATAGAGAGACCTTCTAGGTGAGGTCATATAAATTGCAAACTCCATGCTTACGAACTTTTTGCGGAGTTCGTATTCCAAGCCGTCTTGTGCAAGTTCACAAATTTGGCTTTGGTCATGAGCACCTTACAACGTCTCTTTGCTTGCTTTAATTGCATGATGTAGCTTTCACAGGATTTGCCGGGTAATTGCCAAAATCGTGCGAGATCAGCCATGATTATGTCCTTATTCTTGGACAAGAATTGAGCATGAAACCTTTCTTCCAATTATTGTCAGTTATGTATAGAATGTAGCAACAAATTGGAATACCATGTGAAGGCCATAGCGGTTAGAGAGTGACCGAAAAACTACAATTTATAATAATCATTATTAGCTAATTCTGCACATTGTATGGTGAATTGGCCAACATGTTCGATAGTTAATTGATCGTGCTCTCTTAAGAATAGGGCGAAATCCGGTTGGTAATTTCTCGACAATGGGTGTTGTCGATCCACCCATTCTGGGTATGGTTTATGATATGTAGGAATAGTATTGTAGCCCAACACCTGGCCCACAACCTCCTGTATGAGTTGCATTATATGGTCACGATCGATTTGTGGTGGTTCCATGGCTAGCGGATGATCTAAACCAACTCTATTAAAATTCTCTTGAAACCTAGGACCTTGCGAAGGGTAAAATCCCATTGGCGGTCCTTGATTTCTATTATCATAATTCCTACCTTCCTGCTCCGGTAGTCTGACCTTTGTATGAGGTGGGAAAGGGATAACATTACCGACCGAACTACCATTATTTTGCTACGTAGGTTAAGTTCGTTCCGTCACACCAGCTAATAATGGTTGCAAGGCTTCGGTCTAATTAGACATATAACGGTTGGTGCTTTCTATTGGCGGAGCTATTCCGCTTGAATTATCGCATTCTCCTATACCATATGAATGCTTGTATGGACATCCATTAGTACCATTGATTCCTCGTACAGAAGAATAAGGCGAGCTGTTGATGACCCTACTTGGTTTTCGGTCAGGTTGACATTTAAAATAATATCACTTGGAGGTGCCTAAACCTGCATGTCATCCCCTAGGGGCGGTGCGGTTAGCGTTACGGGTTCGTTCCCAACAATTCTACCACTCCTTTGTTGCATTATAGCAACAATTAAATCGGTGGTTTACAATAGAGTCTCATTGGGTGTCACGCCTCGAAATTCGGCACCTGGGTATATCCGACCCTAATTTTGTACCTGAAGGCATGACTTATATTTTGTATGTTTACATTTCATAATCCACACGTATATTGACAAAATGATCTCATTCATAAAATATAACAATCCAAAATTGAATAATCAAACATTTATTTAAAGAAGTATAAAATGTCCATGTTCCGACTATTCAAGATTATCATCAAACACATGTCATCATTATGCTATCATACTATACTTAATGTTCATTACACTTATTTAGAAAATGGTAAAGAAATAAAAATAAATAAAAGAAAATCTCTTTAAGCTCCTCCATGAGATCCCGATCCTGAAATTTTAAAATCCCAACAGGATAAGCTGCAAAGCCTAGTGAGTAATCTCAACACAGGTTTCAAAATAACCTCATATAACATAAATAAAAATGTATTAAAAGATACAAAACCTATTTAGATAAAACAACAAATGAGGAGATTTAATAAACAAAAATTTTCAATGTAAATTCAAAGAAAAATGAATGAATGAAATCAACATATGCTATACTCCATAATAATATGTGCGGTTGATTCCTTTTAACACCAGGGTTAGTTTACACCGGTTGGCCAACACTCACGCCAATACAACACCTAGCCTGGCAATGGGAATCTCTCGCATGACATGCTCACCCATCCAAAGGGCACTTAGTGAGATACTCATTTGTACATTAACTGGTCAGACTACTACCCTACCGAACCTGACAGTGGGAACCTTTTACAATCCTGACATGCTCACCCACTCAAAGGGTACAGTAGAGGTTCCAAAAGGTACCAGTTGGGTTTCTGGGACTTTCAACCCAAGGTTCTTGATCGCCCCACTTATTTATGCTTTAGGGATTTTCAACCCAGAGGACTTGATCGCCCCACCTATTTTCTGGTGTTTCAAAAACTATTTTGGTCATATATAAACTCAAGATTCCTATATATATATATATATATATATATATATATATATCTAAATAAATAAAAAATGATTTTTCAAGGTATGATTAACAATAAGGCGATATAAAAGCCGAATTGAGGCATATTAAAATAACGACAACCAAAGTAAAAATAAAAATAAATTTAAACACATTTTAGGAAGCATACTAAGCAATTACATCAAATTAAAAGAACATTTAAGATGGCAACAAAAATAATTAATTATAAGTGCAAATGAATAAACAAACAAATAAATAAATAACATTTTTATAATAGCAAGTGAGAGAAACTCACTTTTTCTTAAAAAAAGTATTTTTTTTTCTTTTCTTTTCTTCCTCTCTCTTCCTTTTTCTCCCTCCTTTTCTTCCTTCCTTTTTCTCTCTTATTTCTCTCCCTCTTTCCAACGTAAATAACCAGCAACTCTACTTTTTATTTTTATTTTTATTTATCTCTCTCTCTCTTTCTCTCTCTCTCTCTCTCTCTCTCTCTCTCTCTCTCTCTCTCTCTATCTCTCCTCACTCTTCTCACGCCATAGCATACCCGACCTTCCTTTGCTTCCTTATTTATAAGGAACACAACATCACCTGTGATGTTTTAATGTTAGTAAGTTTTCTTTTAAATTTCAGTTTTTCTTTTTAAAGCTGCGTCACTTTTTTTTTTTTTTTTTTTAATTTCTTTATTTTGATTTACACCACATGCACTAATCTAGTGTAAGGTCGTGCACACATGTTCCATGCATTGTACACATGCCACGTGTCTGGTACATGTACGTGAGGTGTGGTTAGGTAGGTGTGCATAGTGTATGGTTGGTGATGCATTCAATGGTACATAAATAGATGATGTAGATGGATGGATGTATCAATGTATAATAGATGGGCGGATGGATAAATGTACGGTTGGATGAGTTCATGTGTGATCGGGGAATGGACTTCGTGATGTACCTGTGGATTAGTGGTGAGATGAACGGTCAGTTTAGATGGATGGATGTATCGTTGATGGATAAATGTATGGTTGGATTTATTAGTTAATGAACAGTTGGATCAGATATGTCCAAATCAATGGTTGAGATTGAACCAGTTGATCTTACAGATCGACGGTCATATCGAACTAATTGGGTACGTGCTGAGGGTCGAATATTGCATATCAGACCCTAGTTATCACCTGATTTTACTTACATGATAAGGCTTAACGGAATATTTTAATCGTATTTTTATTGTAGGGAGTAATTAAGAGCGTAGACTGAAAAAGAGTATTAAAAGCGTGAATTTAACGCTTCGAAGTCATCAGAGTAGGGGACGAATTCCAGAGGACCAAGATTGATGGATTTATACGCCAGAGATCCAAGAAAATCAAGCCGTTCATGTTAAAGAGGCCCGAAGTTGGTGCAAAATGCAAGATCACATGGTTCCCACCATCCGATTGGCTCGAAACTTCATACATAGCCTGGGGGACCATAAATTAACTGTACACATAAAATTTCAGCCATTGGATATCTCGGAAAGTAGCCCAACGGCCAGATCAGCCCTTTAATTCATTAGGTGAGGCCCACCTGATGATAGGATATGCTTCAACTTTGGTCTCAACCCCTTAATCTGGGAGACAAAATAGATGGACGGTGCAGATTTCTCCAGAACATTACAGTAGACCCCACCTTGTGTGGCATGTGCATGTGCACAAGTGCACTAGCCGTGCGCTGTACTTCCACCATGGTCAAACCGACCTTTGACCGCACCATCTCAGTTGCCAAAACAGAGATGAAAACTCTCTATTTCACAGACTGACGGGCGATCTGTTTTGCGGATTGCAGTGGGCCACCATTATGGCATGTACGACCGATCCAAGCCGTCCATCTTGTAGAGGGCCTCGTGATAGTCAGAACATGCTGACTGTTTGCACCCATGAATACACACGTGTGCGATACAGAGGCCACAAACAGGCTACCCTGCGACGTTTAAAATGATCTCAGCGTGATTTCTTCTCTGGGCCGTGTCAATGGACATTCAAAACTATCCATCTTTGACCGAAATTTCATCCTGGATCTAATGGACGGGGTGTATTTCCCCAAAAACACCACTGTGGGGCCCACTGAGCATCGCAGCAAAGGACGGTGAAAAATGAACTTCCAATCAGTTTTGGCCCACCATCTTTAATCCGATGGAAGATCTGATTCGTCCATTATGAGATCAGTCAAAAACGTCCCAGAAGACGTTGATTTCACTGATAAAGTGTAAGGAAATCAGGAGTTATGAAGCCCTGAATTTGCTGCGAAAAGGCTTTCGCTGTGCGACTGTTGCTGCGAAATGTTCGATTTTCTCACTGACTTTAGCACTCCACCACCCCTGGCATCTATAAAAGGTCCTGAGACGTGCAAAATAAGGGGAGGAGAAGGGGAGAGCAGATCCAGAGCTTGGAAGAAAGAGAGAGGGGAAGAAAGAAGAGAGAAGGATGTTCTTATTGTTTACATTTTATTTTTCCTTCATTATAATTGATTTTATGGATTGCTAATCTCTTAGCTAGGACTGAGATGAAGCCCCTAATTTGAATGACTCTTGTTTATGGTTGAATTCATCTTGACTTGATTGATTTGTTTCTTTTTCTAGTGTGCTTAAACTGAAATTTCCGTACTTCTCCATTCTATGAGCTTAACTAAAGTCTAGATGTGGATGTTGTTTGGATTCTTATTCTAGGTGCTTGTGTCTGACCATGAACAGGTTTCCTATAGAGGAAGAAATAGGAATCTACATCTTTTTATGCCTGACCATGGATGGAAAGATGTGATCCTTATGCTTTAAGGGATTATACATTCTGTGTGCCCGACCAAGGACATAGAGTGTGCTTTATTTATTAAATTTATATCAATCTGAATTAGGGTGAATCAACAGGTAAAACCAGGGTTAGGATAATTAGGGGCGGATTCGAAAGTCCTAGTATTCTCCTTGATTGAATTTCCCTCCCTGTTCTCAGTTATTTTCCATAGATTTTTATTATTAGTTCGCTAAACTATTTGTTGGATTAGTTAAGAAGAGTCGTAAATTTCAAATTGTGACAACCAGTCCTCGTGGGAATGATCTCGTAATACGTACCGTATCTACATCTGATTCGTATACTTGCGAGTTTAAAATCATTTAAATCAGGTTGGTTTAAATAAAACATCAGTACGTCGATCAATGGTTAACATTTGACAGTGAAGATTTATTTGGGTTATTACACCGGGCGTGCCAAAATATTGTCCGCCGCTGTTTTGACGATCCTTTCTCCAGCACGGGTGATGAGTGTGTGGGCATGCTAGAATTGGGATTGCGTTTTCAATTTAAACCGAACAGTAATGACCCTAAGTGCCAAAGTAGGCAGACATTGAGTATGACCAAGATTCGAGGAGATCGGTCACCTCTTCAGCCACTCATTCAAAGTGTAAATGGATCATGTGATAGTCAGAGGGTGAGGTTCGTCCTTTGATGATGGGCTTCTTTTTGCCTTCTGAGTGAAAGGACTTTTTTAATGCATGAAGAGTGAAATAGAAAACAGAAATTAAAATAGATCGCTATTGGCCGCTAAAGGGCGCTTTAATTACAACTATAGTTATTGACTAATGTGTTTACACTATGAATTAAGCTAAGTAAAGCAAATAGTAAATGCGGTAAGTAAATGATTACTCTAAGGGAAAGGGTTTACTTGATAAAAGCAGGAACTACATTAAGGAATGTAAATTTGACTGGATAACTAAAGATAATTGAAGATAATTGAAGATAATTGATTTGTTGATTTGTTTGGGTTGACGTGAGACCCTTTCTAAACTTGCTTAATTTTCTATTTATAGTGAATCTTTGCTATTCCAGACGCTTCCCACGATCTTGTGGTTATCATAACTGTTTCCTCCATCTTTCTGCTTTTAGATTCTTCCCACGATCTTATGTTCTCTAAATTCTTGACATCTGACAACATCCATACAAACTTGACAACTGGCTAACTGATTGCTTAGTTGCTTGAACTCGGTCGCACCATAAACAATTACTTAAAATGCGCACGACATTTGACGACATTCTTTCAAAGCTCGGTCATATATTCTTAAAATAATCTTATGACCGTTAAACCCATGCATGCGTGATTCACACGAGTCTAACCCTAAATAACCGAAAACTGGACCTTGTCGAATAGGGTATAAACACTAGCACTTAGGGATTTCTTGGAATACATCAAAGAAAAGTACGATCTATGTACCATGATCGATCACCTCAAGGTTGAGAATCCCAAGTAGTTATAGCCAGTGATATTGTTGAGAACTTATTGGCCAGCCACACACAAAACCGAAGAATTCAGATGACGAGTTTAAGGACATGAGCGTACAAATTGTTGCTCTGTAAGTACAATTGATGACATTGAAGAGAGATTTTGAACAGAAGAATGCTAAATGCGAATGAAAGAGGAAAACAGTCAAGGACCTGACCGCATCTACTAAGGCTTAAATAGAGGGCTATCGGTTCGGTTTGACAAGTACTCTTCAAACACAAAGTCATTTTGCACAAGATGAGGGGTCAATTAGAGAAAATAGAGACTGCGATTCAACAGTTTTCTACCTTTGAATTGTAGCTCTTCTTCCTTTTGTATTGTATTTGTTGATCAATGAAATCAGCCATCAAGCCTTCTTTTATTATCGGTCGCCTTACTTTACGCTTTCCTTCATTTTATATTCTCTAAATAACTAATTGGTGACATGGCGCCTAGAGTACGAGGAGTCATGCATGGCCCTCCAAAATAATAGCCATGATGGTTGCACGCCCTATTTCTAGAAACATGAACTGTCTTTGCCCGCCATAATTTCATTGGACGTGGGTTCCATAATTGCCTATTTAAATCACCTTGGACCCCGTTTTGAACTCACACTGGAATGCAGGCAACCTCCGAAGCTTCCTGACTCTACAGTCATGGCCTCCAACCCTAGTTCCTCCTCCTTCCTTGATGGCGCAAAGAGGTCTTTGAAAGAGACATTGACTGGGGTCTCATTGGATTTATCTAATCCTCGTTGCTATTCGACACCAACTTCTTCCTTAGAGAGGCTTGGGACGCCGCCTAATCGGACGTTGTGTGTGGAGAAGTTTTGAAAGTACTGAAGAACCTGTACTTTTTTAGAAATCGCTACTTCCAGCTCATCTTTGAGTCCGAGCAGCTTGCTAAACACCTATGACAACAAGCTGCAACATGGGAGGATTCTTTGCCAGTAAATGAAGCTTACGAATTGGCATGGAACGACTGACTATGGTGGAATTAGATTCACTGGTTCAACCATACCTTACTCTGTGTATTGTAGGTTGTTCACAACCCTAAGTGTAGGGTCGCGATGTATTAATAATCTCGGTGAGACCGAGGTTGAATCCACAGGGACTGAACTTGTGTATCTTTTGAAATTAAGTAGAACTAGAACTAGAAGAAGATGTGAATATAATTCTGAAGTAATTGAGAGAGTAATTGTGATTAAAGTAATTAAAACTTGTAAATTTAAAGGTGGGAAGTAGGGTTTCCAAGGATCCACTTGTAGCAATCAGGGTTATACTATGCTTTATTCAAGGACATAATTGGAATCGGAGTCCTATCTTATCTAGTTGGAAGAAGAGACGGTCGGATCTTTGAACTTTTCATGAATCTAGTCATCAACGAAGGAGAATTGGGAAGATTGGAAGGGATTCCGTCACCTAACCATGCCCATGGGACGATGGCAAACAACAGGATTTACCAATCCATCAATCTCAAAATAGGAAATGACGATATTCAAAGCTATCGCAAATCTATTTTAATTTGTCACAACAAACCATTAAAAACTGAAAATATTCCTTATAATCAAACTAGAATCAAAGAGAGTTCAACATAAACATGAATCAAAGTAATAAAAACATCCCACGCTACAAGCTTCACTTCTTAGCCCTAGCTAAGAGGTTTAGCTAACCATAGACATGATTGAACCAAAGTCTCTTAAATAAAACATGAAAACAACTAAGGAAGAATAGAAAAAACTCTTGGCGATGGCTTCTCCACCCTTTTGTTCCACTCCTCAAACCCTAGAAGATGATTAGGAACATCCTAGGGACTCTTATTTATAGTTGGGGAACTCCCTCTTGTGAACCGACCTTGAAAATTTACAAACCGACCTTGGAACTGCCTCAAATTTACTAGTCGAGGAAGAGTTTAGACTAGTTGAATGAGGGCTTAGACTAGTTGCAGCAGGCAGATTTTTAGGGTTCTTTTTCTTCACTTCAAATATTTGATTCTCTTCATTCCTCACTTGGTTTTCTTGGATCTTTGGCATATGAATTCTTCATTCTTGGTCTCATAAGATCCATCCTTAGTTTCAGTAATGCTTGAGCATTAAATACATGCTTTTAGCATCCTTTTCGATCCAAGCTCTTAAATTCACCTTGAAATACAATCATGATTAAAATAGAACATTAAACATTATCATGTTCATAAAACCAAGTAATAAATGAGGGATAATATGCAATATTTGACCCTCAACACAATCCCCAACCAATATTTTGCTAGCCCCGAGCAAAGTATGCATGAAATAAACCTCAATGTTCGATGTCCGAAACCTATTTAAGAAAACAATCTTTTATACACTCAAGCATGAATGGGTAAAATTAAGATACGAAAGTGAAAATTTGAAAACCTAGAGCTGAATCACATAAGTGATCTATCAAATAAATTCTTTATCAATCAAATCAGAGTATAAGTCTATATATCATGTTTTTCAATGTGCTCAATGAGAACCAACTTCCCATAAAAATGCTATCTTTTTATCATGCTAGCCATGCTCATCACTTCAGGATTGGTTTGAAACTCAAGCACTGATTCCGAACTTATCCTCTTCTCCTTCTTTTTTCAGTTTTTGATTTTATATCGACGGTCAATTTTTATTTATTCTTTTACAGACCTTGCATTATTTTTGCATTCTTTTCCAGTCTTTTCACCATACATGACCTTTTTATCGATCTCCTGTTTTTAACTAGTTTTTTTTTTCTTCTTTTATGGTAAATAAAATTCTCTAGACTTGATTCTAACCATCTATCAATGATTCACATACTAACAATCAGAAATTCTAGCATGTCTTACAGAAGACAAATTAAATGTGTCTTGTGATTTAGATTAACATGATGTTCAAAGTACCTCTTAATCAATTGAGCGCAAGAACTTAGGTGATAAATTACTTAGATGATCAAATTCCAACAATCCAAAATTTGATCTCTATCTTATCATACTCAAAGCATTCTTAAGCACACAATTCATCGCTTCCCAAACATATTTCAACTTAAAACATTGAAATTTTTTAAAAATTTTGCTTAAAACAGAGAAAACACTGATTAGTTTACCTAATCCTCCATCCCCAACTTAAAATCTACATTATCCTCACTGTAAAAGAAATAAGCATGTAATGCAAAAGAGGCAATGAAAAGAAAAGGGAAGTGATGGAAAGATAATACCTGAAGAAGGAATTTTGAGGCTTTTTCAATAATCTCAATGTGAAGATGGGTTAGCACAAGAATTAAACCAACGGAAAGCAAACTATCCTAAACAGTGAAAAGTAAACTATCCTAAAAAGTGGAAAGCAAACTATCTTAAACACAACATATATGAAAGAACCTAACTATACCTCCGTCAGACTAGGAGGTCAATCCTAGTAAACATGATCAATTAGAGGTATGGACATGTCATCTGAATCAAATTTCTCAACAAATGGCTTTAATCGATGTCCATTCACTTTAAAAATATTGCCATTGTTTGGATTCTGAATCTCGATGGCCCCATGAGGATAGACATTAATAACAGTGAAAGGACTGGTCCAACGAGATCGGAGTTTACCCAAAAAAAGATGTAACCGAGAATTGTACAAAAGGACTTTTTGACCAACTAAGAATGATTTCCGAAGGATGTTCCTGTCATGGAACACTTTCATCCTGTCCTTGTAAATTCTCGAGTTCTCGTATGTGTCATTTTGGATCTCTTCATGTTCATTCAATCGAAGTTTGCGTAGCGAGGCAGCGTTGTCCAAATTGAGGTAAAGATTTTAATAGCCTAGTAGGCCCTATATTCCAACTCCACAGGCAAGTGGCAAGCCTTCCCATAGACAAGTCTAAAGGGAGATTTTAATAGGGGTTTTAAATGCAGTATGGTAAGCCCATAAGGTATCGATCAATCGGATTGACCAATCCTTATGGCCAAGGTTAACTGTTTTTTTTTTTTGTTTTTTTCCAAAATATGTTTAATTTTCCTATTGAAAATCTCAGCTTGCCCACTTATTTGTGGGCGGTGTGGAGTGCTCACTTTACGGGAGATACCATATTTCTTCATTAAGTTTGCAAATGGCTTATTACAAAAATGTGAACCATCATTACTAATGATGGCTCTAGGCATTCCGAACCGGGAAAAGATGTTCCCTTTTAAGAATTTAATGACTGTTTAATGATCATTGTTCCGGCACGGTATCGCTTTGACCCATTTAGTGACATAGTTTACAGTTGACAAAATATACAAATTTCCAAAAGATTGGGGAATGGTCTCATGAAATTGATGACCTAGCAATCAAATGCTTCAATGATCAGAATGAGGTTCAAAGATGTCATATTTCGATAGGACAATGCTCCCAATTTCTGACAACGCTCATAAGCTTTGCAAAACTCATAAGTATCCTTGAACATAGTGAGCCAGTAAAAGTAGTATTGTAGAATTCTAGCCGTTGTCTTTTTAGCAAAAAAGTGATCATCACAAGCCTAAGAATGACAGAAGGAGATGACACTTTGGTGTTCATTGTCTGGCACACATCTCCTTAAGATTTGATCTGGGCAATATTTAAACAAATATGAATCATCTCAGAAGTATTTGCGTACCTCAGTAAAGATTTTTTCTTATCTTATGCAGTCCAAGTCTTGGCGTGAAACCTGCGACAAGATAATTAGCAATATCTGCAAACCAAGTTGAATGAGAGACTTTAAACAATTGTTCATCAGGGAACATGTCATTGATATGTGTCGTCTCAAGGGAATCAGAGAGATCAAGGCGGGAAAGATGATCAGACACTACATTCTCTACTCCCTTTTTATCTTTTATTTCCAAATCAAATTCTTAGAGTAGGAGGATCCATCTTATCAAGCGAGGCTTAGCATCATTCTTAGAAAGAAGATACTTGAGCGTCGAATGATCTGTGTAGATGATGATTTTGGATCCGATCAAGTAAGACCTAAATTTGTCTAAAGTGAACACTACGGCTAAGAGTTCCTTTTTCGTAGTAGAGTAGTTCACTTGAGCATGATTTAAAGTTATACTTACGTAGTGTATAATATAGGACTTCTTCTCTTTTCTCTGGCCTAACACCGTCCTAAGAGAATAGTCAGACGCATCACACATAATCTCAAAAGAAAGGTTCCAGTCGGGTGGCTGCATGATCGGTGCGATGGTTAACATGCTCTTGATCTTAGAAAAAGCTTTCTGACATTGCTCAGTCCACTCCTATGGTACATCCTTTTGAAGTAGATTGCATAAAGGATGTGAGAGGGGACTAAAGTCCTTTATAAATCTTCTGTAAAATCCGGCGTGTCATAAGAAGGATCGCATGTCTCGTATGTTCTTGGGTGAAGGTAAGTTAGAGATAAGATCAATCTTAGCCTTATCTACCTTAATTCATTTGGACAAGATGATATGTCCAAGGACAATTCCCTTACGAAACATGAAATGACACTTCTCCCAATTTAGTACCAAGTTCTTTTTCTCACATCGCTTCAGCACACATTTAAGATTCTCCAAACAATCGCTGAAGGATGGACCAAAGACAGAGAAGTTGTCTATGAAGACCTTTAAATATTGCCCTACCATGTCAGAAAAAATACTCATCATGCATCGCAGAAAAGTAGCGGGGGCATTATACAGTCCGAATGACATCCTTCGGTAAGCAAAGGTGCCAAAGGGACATGTGAATGTGGTCTTTTCCAGATCTTCAGGAGCTATCACTATCTGGTTGTAGCCTGAATACCCGTCAAGGAAGCAATAATACGAGTGACCAGCTAGCCTTTCCAAAATTTGATTAATGAAGGGCAAAGGAAAGTGGTCTTTCCTCGTGACGATATTTAATTTCCTACAGTCAATGCACATTCTCCAAACAGTAGTAACTTTAGTTGGCATGAGTTCATTGTTGGCATTGGCTACTATGGTGATTCCGGACTTCTTAGGAACCACCTGAGTTGGACTCACCCATTGGCTATCCATTATAGGGTATATGATACCGACATCTAATAGCTTAAGAACCTCAGCCTTAACCATTTCCTTCATATTTTAGATTTAATCTACGTTGTGATTGTCGGGAGGTCTTCGCATTATTCTCTAGATAAATGCGATGAGTACAGATCGAATGGTCAATTCTCTTGAGGTCCACAATCGACCATCCAAGGCCCCCCTCCCCCCCCTGTGCTCAATGAGAGTGGAAATAATCATACTCTCCTGTTCTTACTCGAGGTGGGAAGAAATCACCACTGGGTATGTCTCGTCTTGACCTAAATAGACATATTTCAAATCGGAGGGTAAATATTTTAGATCAAGCTTCGGTGCCTTGAGGTTAGACGGTAGAGGCAGTACATAGTTTGGGCTAATTCTTCAAATTGTGGCCTCCACCGGTTGACTTCAAGTACCGGTATAGTATCTAGCATGGTTCCCATCAACCTAATCACATCATCTTCTAAATCATCGGAGTGGGCCTGACACGTCTCTAGAGGGTCATAGGATAAGGTCAGAAGAGTTTTATCTTCCACAAAAGAGTCAATTAGGTTACTATCATGGGAATCGTCTTCATCCTCTAACTGTTTGCCTGTATTGAAAAAGATATTTAGCTCTAATGTCATATTTTCAAAAGACAAACTCATGACTCCATTCCTGCAATTAATGACTGCATTGATGTGGCAAGGAATGAGCGACCAAGAATGACAGGAATTTGAGTGCTCATGTCCACGATGGGTTGAGTATCCAAGACGATAAAATTTACTGGGTAGTAGAATTTGTCAACCTAGACTAACACATCCTCAATTATCCCTCTCGGTACACGAACTGAGCGATTGACAAGTTGTAATGTGGTCTGGGTGGGTTTTAATTCACCAGACCCGGTTGTTTGTAGACCGAGTATGGAATCAGATTTACGCTCGCTTCTAAGTCAAGAAGTGCGTGCTCAATACGGTAATTCCTAATTATGTAAGCAATGGTTGGGCTACCAAGATCTTTGTATTTTTTGGCACATCTTGCTTTAGGATGACACTTACTTTTTCTTTTAAAAATATTTTCTTTTGAATACTTTGCCTTCTTTTGGTCGTACACAAATCTTTCAGAAATTTGGCATATGAAGGTATTTGATTAACGACATCCAGTAGAGGAATACTGACCTTCACTTGTTTCAACACCTCTAGAATGTCCTGAGAGTTAGAGAGAGGTTTTGGTGTAATCAACCGTTGGGGGAATGGTGTAATCGGCTTGCCTTGAAGTTCCAGTTCTAATTCTTGTGGAGCAGTGTTAGATCTATCAGCTTTATCTATTTCCGGGTCAGACTTTTCAGCCCTTACCGGAATAGATTTGTCAATTGTTTTCCCACTCCTAAGGGTGGTGATAGATTTAGCTTGCTCCATTTGATTTGAAGAGCTTGGATCAATTATTTCGTATTGCGGTTTAGGATTGGGGAAAGGTTGAGCAGGAAGCATCCCATTCTCTATAACCGTAATACGTGAATCCATCTTTTACATAAATTTTATAAGTTCTCGTAATGCTTAGGTAAGCTCCTGAGTTTGTGTGGAATTTTGAACCGGTTCCTCTTTAGGTTTCCCTTGATTTGGAATTTGATTAGGGAATCCTTGAGGAGTAGCAGTTTGTCCATTCCTCTAACTAAAATTTAGATGATTTCTCTAACTAGGATTGTACGTATTGAAAATGGGTCCATTGAAAGGCCTTTGATAATTATTCACGGCATTAGATTGTTCATTCAGTACCTCTTGAAAAGCAGGTATTGTTGGGCATTTTTCAGTTGTGTGAATATTGTAGGCACAAATACCGCAAATGGTTTCCTTAGCCTTATCCTTCTTTAGTTCCATGGCCTCGAATTTCCTTATGAGATTAGCCGCTTTAACATTGATATCATCATCCTCTTTTAGAAGGTATATTTTGCCCTTCCTTTGATTGAGCGGGCCTAGAGGTGGTGCTCGATTTTGGGGAGACGTCCCATAATTATGCATTTTCAGCAAGTCTATCCAAATAATCCCACATATCATCGACATTTTTGTTCATGAATTACCCATTGCACATTGTCTTGACCAATTAGCGCATGGAGGATGTTAGTCTATCTTAAAAAAAGTGTGTAGTGCGCCATGTTTCAAAACCGTGTTGTGGGCATGAACTGACAAGATCCTTGAACCACTCTCCACATTGGTAGAATGTTTCATCTTCCTTTCGAGCGAAGTTCATGATTGACTTTCTGAGGGTGTTCGTTTTATGGTGTGGGAAAAATTTCTTTATGAACTTCCTTGTCATATCGTTCCATCTACCAATAGATCGAGGACGTAGCGAATGCAACCACGTTTTACCTTTTTCTTTCAAAGAAAAGGGAAAGAGTTTCAGCTTGACTATGTCATCGAACACGTTAGGAAAATATAAAGCGATTATGATCTCATCAAACTCGTTCAAGTGTAAATATGGATTTTTAGATTCAAATCCATGAAATTTTGGAAGGAGTTAGATCACCCTTGGCTTAATATCCATGTCCCGTATTTTTTGGAAAAACCATGCATGAGGGCGTGCTCACCCCCACCAGTTGTAAATAGTCTCGTAAAGTATGGGGGGGCATCTCATTCTCATCGTGGATTTCCTCAACTCTAGGTTGAGGTGGATTTGGAGGTTAATTGGCAGTCATAACTTCAGTTAACTTTGTGGATCTCGAGTAGTATCTAATCCTGTGATGGATAGATAACCCCTCAACCAATCCTCCTTCACTTAAGAGACGTCGAGTGTTGTCATGGACCACTTAGGCATGAAACACTCTCAGCCTTAAATTTCAGAATCTAACCTAAATCTAAAGGGAAAGAGGGAAATAGAAATCTAGAAATAGAAAGAAGTTTCTATATCGGGATCCTTCAGAAGAAAAAGGAAAACAAATTAGTTTTTAAAAAAGAAATAAGAAAGCAACCTACTTTCTAAAAATAAATTAGGAAAGTTTCTAATTTTAGAAATAGAAAGTAAATTAGTTTCTAAAAATAAATCAGAAAAACCCTAACCTAAAAATAGAAAGTAAACAAACCCTAATCTTAACCTAATTCTAAAACTAGTTAATCTCAGAAAAACATAACCGTTAGTCCCCGGCAACGGTGCTAAAAACTTGTTCACAACCCCAAGTGTAGGGTCGCGATGTAGTAATAATCTCTGTGAGACCGAGGTCGAATCCACAGGGACTGAACTTGTGTGTCTTATGAAATTAAGTAGAACTAGAACTAGAAGAAGATGTGAATCTAATTCTGAAGTAATTGAGAGAGTAATTGTGATTAAAGTAATTAAAACTTGTAAATTTAAAGGTGGGGCCTAGGGTTTCCAAGGATCCACTTGTAGCATTTAGGGTGATACTATGCTTGATTCAAGGACACAACTGGAATTGGAGTCCTATCTTATCCAGTTGGAAGAAGAGACGGTAAGATCTCTAAACTTCTTATAAATCTAATCATCAATGAAGGTGAATTGGGAAGATTGGAAGGGATTCCGTCACCTAACCATGCCCATGGGACGATGGTAAACAACAGGATTTACCAATCCATCAATCTCAAAATCGAAAAGGATGATATTCAAAGCTATCACAAATCTATTGTAATTTGTCACAACAAACCATTAAAAACTGAAAATATTCCTTATAATCAAACTAGAATCGCAATAGAAACATCCCATCACACTACAAGCTTCACCTCTTAGCCCTAGCTGAGAGGTTTAGCCAACCATAGACATGATTGAACTAAAGTCTATTAAATAAAACATGAAAACAACTAAGGAAGAAAAGGAAAAATTCTTGGCGATGACTTCTCCACCCTTTTGCTCCACTCCTCAAACCTTAGAAGATGCTTAGGAATATCCTAGGGACTCCTATTTATAGTTGGGGAACTCCCTCTTGTGAACTGACCTTGAAAATTCGCAAACCGACCTTGGAACCGCTTCAAATTTATGCAGTCCGGGTGTTGTTTGTGTAACCTTTGACTAGTCGAGGACAACCCTTGACTAGTCGAGGATCACCTTCGACTTGTCGAGGATGACAGAAATTTAGAGGATTTTGATTGCTGGAGTTCGAGTCGAAGTTCCCTCGACTAGTCGAGGAAGAGCTTAGACTAGTCGGAGGGCTTAGACTAGTCGAAGTAGGCAGATTTTTAGGGTTCTTTTTCTTCACTTCAAATCTTCAATTCTCTTCATTCCTCACTTGGTTTTTTTGGATCTTTGGCATATGAATTCTTCATTCTTGGTCTCATAAGATCCGTCCTTAGCTTTGGTTATTCTTGAGCATTAAATCCATGCGTTTAGCATCCTTTTCGATCCAAGCTCGTAAATTCACCTTGCAATACAATCGTGATTAAAATAGAATATTAAGCATTATCATGTTCATAAAACCAAGTAATAAATGGGGGATAATATGAAATATTTGACCCTCAACATAGGCACAACGCATAGAGCTGCTGGAGGATATCAAGGAGAGTAGCATTCCTATGGTCCTAAGGACCCTGCCGTCCCAGAGGATCTCCTCTCTGTCATTGACTCGCAGATTGCCGACTATCAGGCTCGATCGAAGGCAAGCTTTGCCAAGAAGAGGGAGGCTAAGGGTAGAGTTTCCTCACAGGGAAACCATGTCGATCAGCTCTTTCATTTCCTACCCATCTTCATAGAAGAGGGAGCTAATCGGAAATTGCATCAAGAGCATGTTGAGGTTGTGAAGCAGAAACTCCTTAAGGAGTTTGAGTAAATAAAGGCCAAACATGCCTAAACACCTACATTGCTCAGTCGATTTCCTTCCTCACTTTGCTTTTCCTGCTTTATCTATCCTTGTAATGTGGTCAATGGGCTGCTTACTTTTAAATAAACTTTTATTACTTTTCATGTTGTTTGGATATTTTCCATGATCTATATTGTCCCTTATTGTAGAACAACATATTCTCAATTTAATCATCATTCCATAATACTGAGTAACGACATTACCACTACAATTGGCGGTTGCTTAAGATATTCAGAATGATCAGCTGTCTAGAACCTTTCACTACTCATTTCATCAAATGAATTGGACTAATAGACTCGTTGGATGATTAGCTCTGTAGCCGATCAAATGCAAAGCAATGATGTTGACCGGATTGTTGATGATTCTGATTTATATGATTTCTACTCCAAATCTTGAATGCCCAGTACTTAGTCTCTCTCTCTCTCTCTCTCTCTCTCTCTCTCTCTCTCTTTTCTACTTTAACTATAATCGTTTGTTGACTGGGCCGATGTGGATAGAGATTCATGCGTCGCTTTCCAAGGAATTCACATTTATTGTGGCTACACATACCTACCTTCTAGGAACCGAACTGGCGTTGCACTGCTTGACTCTGTCATCCCAACTGTCGCACCTCACCTAATGCAATCATTAAATACTTCAAGTAATTCTTATAAAAGCATCACTTCTCCCTGCATTTACATTACATTTCTGACTTCAGCTCGCCTATAAACCTTGAACTCCATAGCCTTTGTAATGTTTTACTCATACTCATTGACCCTTCTGAAGGATATCTTCAACGAGGGGATTAAGTACTTCTCCAAGTCCCCTCTCCTTCATAATGTCTATCCCTTGACTAGGGATGTCATTGAAGCGGCCAAGGATGATGAACCTCTGCGTGAAATCTTAAAGGTTCTCACCAGACTGCAGCATTTTGGGAACACTTATTCCAAGGCTGACTTGGAACCATAATGATATGTTGGCCCACTGAGGGAGCAGCCAACCATTGATATTGACTACAAGAGTCTCTCGACTTGCTATGATGTCGTTTGGAAGAGTTGACTGTACTGGGCTTGTCGGCATCGCTTCGATAGGGTGATGTTGCGACCGTTGGAGGCCCAACACAACGATCTGGCCATCGATCTTTCGGAGGCTGCGCGTATACTTCCTAGATGGGATTGGTTAGACTCTCAAGAGCTTCTGGCTTTCATCAAGTCTCACATAGAGCTCCATCAGACTCGGTTGCAAGCAAGCAGTGCTAGTGAGAGGGAGGTCGAGAATGAGGTCAACGCGGTCAACCATTGTGTTAATGTGGTGATAGACTTTCTTCACTAGTCCAAGATCGAGCATCCATCATGAAGGAGTAAGCAAGCGCTAGCTTAAAAGGCCAAGGAGTTGGCTCTCAAGGAGTTCAAGGAGATCAGGGTGACTTACAACTGAACTAGCCTATTGGACGATTGTAATTTTTATTATCCTTTTTTTATACATAAAATTGAATGACCGATGACTCAAGCCCCCCTTTCTACAATAATAAAAATTATTTTTTCTTCATTCTATTGTTTACCGTAGGACGTTCTTATGTCTTTTCACATTGTTTTGACAAGAAACAAATGTGTTTAATTTGGGGGATTATCATTCAATAATAACTAAGAAAAAATGAGAGAACAATGATCACGAAGTATTTTATTCATTCTGAATTCATTTACATCCTTGTATTTTCCTTGATTCTTTAAACAAAGTACAATGAATCAACACAATGAATGAGAGGAGGAGTAGTTCAATGGCAATTTCGGCAGCATTTCGGCATATTAGATGTTCATCACAAAGGCAGATGAGTCGTGCAAACTTGAGGTCCTTAGTTTGGTTGTGTGGTAGGCACTGGTTGTTTTTCCACTCTCTCCTTCGACTTCTCCACCTCCTTCTGAATTCTTCTCTCCTTGCTCTTGATGTCCCTTTAAAACAAATGGCTGTGCGAGTGGACCAGTTGTGCGGATGGACTTTTCCTTCTTTTAAAGCTCTCTAAATGTGGAAACTTCTATTCTGCAGAACTTCTGTTGTGCATTGCACAACGATACTCCTGGGGTAACTTCTGTTGTGCACCATACAACGATATTCCTAGGGCAACTTCCGTTGTGCACCATACAACGATACTCCTGGGTCAACTTCTGTTGTGCATCGCACAACGATACTCCTGGGGTAATTTCTGTTGTGCTCCTGGAACTCCTTGAGCTTCTCTTACTTCCTCCTCAAATGAGAATGGGAGGGGGGTATTTATAGGCTTCTCACACGTGTGAAGGCTATTTGCGCACAACAGGGAGCACACAACACAGGGGCGCCCAACCCATAAGTTCGAGGAGAGAGAGAGAGTGCGCAAAATGTAAATGATAGGCTGGGGTGCTAACTTGTGCAATAGAGGGAATAATCTGGGGAGTTGACCCACATAATGGAATTTCCTCACTAAGGCAAGGCATGTGCCAATGAGATTCCCAGAGAGAAAAAGATAGAATATTTTTATGCCCCAACACACATTACTCAACCTGATCTTACATTATCTCCCATAGGATGGATAGTAGGTTTTCAAGAATTGGTCATTGATCGGATCCTTTGCAACTTTTCTGTTCATGTCTTGCAAGAGACAGGTTCCACCTTTGAGGACTTAGATGACAAGGTATGGTTCATCCCAGGTAGGTGACCATTTTTTTTAAACCTAAAGTACAGTCTGTGTGCCCTATCGGTAACACCACTTTCTAGACTTTATCTCCTTCACCGAAGGATTTCGTTTTCACCCTTTTATTATATGCCCAGGTGATAGCAGCTTTGTTGGTGATAATAAAATTTGGGGCCTTCATCCGAGTTTCTTCTAATCATTCGAACTCGACCAACATTGCATTTTGAAACTCGAGAGGAGTTAACTCAGCTCAATGTGCAACTCTTAAGGATGGCACACTAATTTTCAAAGGCACCACTACATCATGTCTGTAAATTAATGCAAACAGACTCATCCTAGTACTAGTGCGGGGTAAATTTCTATATGCCTAAAGCATCTCAGATAGTTTTATATGTTACTTACGAGAATTCTCTTTGATCATTTTCCTCAGAATATTCTTCATCACTTTATTACTGGTCTCATCCTAACCATTGGCCTGTGCATAATATGACGTCGAATATAGAATCTTGATTCCATTGTTATCAGTCACGACTTTCACTTCTTTTGATGAAAATGCAATACCATAGTGATTTATTTTGGAATTTAGAACTGATGGATAAGATTATTATCAATGAATTTAATAATCTCCTTATGGCTGACTCATTTCATGGGTCCTACTTTTACTTATTTGGTGAAATAGTCAGTAGTCAGGATGATGAAAGAATTCATGTGTGTTGACGGTGGATGGATTAACCTATCAAATTAATCGGCCACCCTTGGAAAGGCCATAGTTTGATGATTGAATGAATCTCGGTCACGTTTTTCTAGCAGGCCTCACACCCTTTGGCATATTGAATTCAATCAACCATCATTATCGGCCAGAAATACAAGTAACGCCAATGTGTGAACCTCATTTTTCACTCGGCCTTGTGAGTCCCACTATTGAGTGTGAAATATTGCATATTTATCCCTAGTTATTCCTTGATTTTATGAACATGATAGTGCCTAATCGATCTATTTTCACTTGCTTTCTTTTACGAGGTTATTTCAAGAGCTTCACAGAAAAGGACGCTAAAAGTTGTGAATTAATGCTCAAAAGATTACCAAAGTAATGCTTGGAGATTTGGAGGTCATGTCAAAGATTTATGAAAATCAAGTACAAAGGAGGAAGAAAAGACTAGAAAAATCGCATAAGCAATAGAGAAAACAGATTATTTGGCTCGACCCTTGGTCCGACCAAAGTTGCATAAAACAGTCCAGTGAGGAACAAAGATTTTCAGAGCTACTTTGGTTCGACAGAATCCTAATTTAGTGTGATCGAAGCCAGGTTCGGTGCGACGGAAGGTGAACTGTGAGTTCAGGAGTAAAAAGTAGTTAATTTGGTTCGTCCGAAAGTTAATTTGTTATGACCGATGTTCAAAGTTCGTTGCGACTGAAATCGATCGACTACTGTGGAAGCAGAAGCCAACTGCATAAATTGAGGCAGTTTTAAAGTCGGTCTGATCAAAGCTTATAAATAGGGGTCTTTTAGGAGCTTCTAAGTATGAATTAGGGTAGGAGTTGTAGAGCAAGGTGCTGGAGAACTTTAATGAGTCTTCCATCTTCTCTGAATCATCCATTCTAGTTAGTTTTTCATGTTTTGTTTAAGAATTTTAGTTTCAATCATGTCTTTGGTTGGGTAAATCTCTTAGCTAGATCTAAGAGGTGAAGCTTGTAGTTTATTTTGATTCAAGTTTAATTATTAGTTTGAATGAAAGAATATTTTCAGTTTCTATGATTTATTGTGACTGAAATTACAGTAGATGCTCGGGAAGCTTTTAATATCTTCGTACCTGTTTTGTAATTATGTGATCTGTAAAATCCATGATCCATCATCGTTTATAGGCATGGTAGATACTTAAATTCCTTGCGATCATTACATTGGCACTTCATGAGGGAACAAAACTAATGAAAGTTCAGATTCCGTTTTAACTGCTCTATCATCCAACTGGATAGGATAGGACTTCGATTCCAGTTGTGTTCAATTTAATCAAGGTAGCATCGTAATAACTACAAGTAGATCCTTGGTAGTCTAGTTTTCCCATTATTATTGATAGTTTATCACCATTGATATCTTATTTAAGATTTTAGTTTTAGCCTAGATTATAGTTCTAGTTCTAATTTATTTCAGAAAATACACACATAGAAAGTCCTTATGAATTTGATCTCGGTTTCACCGAGATTATTACTGTCGTGTAACCCTGCACTTAAGTTTGTGAATGTTCACAACCCCAAGTGTAGGGTCACGATGTAGTAATAACTCGGTGAGAATGAGGTCGAATCCACAGGGAATGAGGAACACAGTTTATAACTAATCTAAATCTAAATTGGTTGTCTGGGTTTTTAATCCAGCGATTTAGAAAAAGGTTTTGAAATAATAAAGATAAAAGACCAAGGATCCAGGAATCCACCTATAATAATCTCAATATTAATTTACTTAATTCAATGATAATTCGATTGTAATCGAACTCCCATCCTATCCAATCGAATGATGGAGTAGTTAAAACAAAGTTTTAACTTTTCATTAATTTAGTTCCCAAATACCCGTTTAATTGTAATAATCGTAGGGAATTCAATCATCCACCATGCATATAGATGATGGTGAACATCGACTTTTACAGATCACACAATTCGAAAGCCAATAACATTATATCAAAAGCTTTTACAGCATTTACTGTAATTTTAATCATAATAAATCATAGAAAACTGGAAATATATCTTTATTCAAACTAGAAATCAATGGAAGTTCAACCATAAACTTGAATGAAAGTAAGATAAACATCAAAATAAACTATAAGCTTCATCCCTTAGCCTTAGCTAAGAGATTAGCCTAAGAAGAGTAACATCCTAGAAGAAAAACTAGAAAGATCTATTAGAACCCGTGAAGAAATCAAAGTAGAAGAATGTTATCGGCACTCCACGTAGGCCTTCTCTCCCTTTCTAAATACTATAAGATGCTTTAGAACGTGTAACATCTCGAATTGTCACGGCCAGAGTTTATACTCGCGCTTGAGAAAACTGGGTGTTAATAATGTATAAATTGGATACTTTAAAAATCACGCCTTTTTTTTTTCTTCCATTTGAATCACATCCAGATACGTTCTTGAAGGTAACATTCACAAGAATAAAATCGGCTTTATTGATTATTCCATCAGAGTAACAAAATTCAGTAAATAATCAAATGCCTTCTCAATGAAAGCTTATTACATTTATTGAGTTTGCAGCGAAAGTATAAAACTAAATCATAAAACTATCTTCGTATTCTTTCAATATAGTCTTCTATAGGGAGATGGTCCTCTAGGTCTTCAATTTGTACATCACCTGCATTATCTATACGATTGGAGAGGGTCAACACCCTGCTCATAGTGATGGTTATCATTTAAGATTAACAATGATTCAAGAGATTCATAAAAGTAATGTAGGGGTTCTGATACGTCAAGTACTCCACTACTACGAGAGATATCAGTATGCGCAAACAATCTACATGATGTATGTGGAAAATATTTCATAATATCCGGCTCTACCCACATTCTCATATTACAGATATTCACCTGCGTGTCCCAAGTTAATGTGGATTTTTGTGAGCATCTCAAGGTGACACAATAATGTGATCGAGGGATTTACGTAACACGATGTGTTCATGGAGTGACTATTTGCGACATCCAATCCCATGAAGTGATGTAACACACATTACATTTTACTTACATCGATTGTGCACCACACTAACCAACCCACTAAATTACGTGCCTACCAAGAAGGCCGCTACCTATAACGCATTACATTCATGATAAAATATTTGATTTACTAGTTGTGATACCTTTAACACATCACTTGTATTGATAGAGAATGTAAATTGAATCATGATTCCCCAAGGGGTAAATAAATGTTGATGGTAAATTAGACAATCGCAGAGAGGAAATCTTAGTAACATAAAAACATAGTATGTAAAAGGAAAGATAAAGCATATCAACTTAAACTACTATAAGCTTAAAGGAATAATTCGATGGAGATGTCGTCTCTTACTTAAGTTAGATGTTTAGGTTCTACTTATACTCACCTGGTTTAAATTAATTAAGTTAAACGTTAGATTGGAATAAGGGAAAGACATGATTTAAACTATTCCTTAAACGAGTTTACAGGTTCCATAAGTTGGTAGGCCTTCAACTTATGTGTTTTAGGCCCTTCAAATCATCGACTCAACTTGGCTTTTAGTATAAATGGATTCTCATTGTTGAAGGATAGGCTAATTCTCGGAAATGGAAGGGAAAGATAGAAAATATGGGAAAATAGGAATTGAATCCAACTTTGATGGTTGTGAGGTGGACGGGTAGCCTTTATGCTTTCTTTCTCTCTTCCTCCCCCTTTCTAACGTGGAGCTAGCTTGCAGCGAGGGGCCTCCTCCCTTTCTTTCTTTCTTTCTTTCTTTCTTCCTTCCTTCCTTCCTTCCTTCCTTTCTCTCTCTCTCTCTCTCATTTTTTTCTTCTTTATGGGCGCTGGGGGTCCTTTTTTTAGGCGTAGGTCGACTGGAATCTCCTGGCACCGACTCGGTTACACAGGACAGTGCAAGATGAAAGTCAGACGCAGGTCCTGCGAGTGATACAACTGTCTAACCGGTGATATCCCTTGCTTCTTACGTAGTTCCAATAATTAGATCTTGGATGGTGTTGAGTTGTCCCTGGGTGAACCTCTGAATGGATGGCCTTGATCACGTTCTTGAGTGCGGAACTTGCTGGTTGGTGGCAGATCCTTCCGCGTAGTCGTCTGCGTGAAAACTAGAGAGTGCTTTCTTCCGCACTCGTTTCCCTCTTTATTCTTAGCGTAGGTGTGGTCAGAATCACTTCTACGGGTTTTTGGATGGCTCTGATCATCCCACGTATCTTCCACGAGGTTTCTTTACGCATGGAATTTGACACCAAGTTGGCTTCCTTTTTATGTTATTCGCGGAAGCAGTTTGGAAGAGGATTTGTCCGTCTCCTTGATTTGGGTTGAGAGAAGTTGGGATTCAGTCGGATTCATCTTGCGAACGTATTAGACAGTTCAGATTACTCTGAATGATCGTGATGGTGGCCCACATTGATTCCTAAACGGATGTTGTTCGTTAACATTGTAACGCAGAGGTCCCCCTAGGCTGGGAATCGCGTGTACACACGTTGTAATGCCTTGAAAATCGGGGGTCGAGCAAAGCTCAACTCCCGAGTTCCAACACATCACTTATGCAACATAGATAATGATGTTTAAATGTTGTCCATATGAGTGCATTAAACATGAGTGGGATTATACTAAAACAACATGTCATACTCTAGAGATAATGTAATTAAGCAACGAAAATCGGAAGCACAAGTATCTAAATATGAAAGTATTTCAAAGAACTTTGGAGTATGAGTATGTAACCGGGCTGATTATATATACCTGTATTATTTCAAAATATACAGAGTGCCAAAATGTAAAGTGTTCAACTAAATGATATATCCTTGTAATCCTGTCAAATCAGTACGGGGTCTACATAGACTCGTCTGAGAGCTAAACATAAGAGAATTCCTCCTCCTCGTCCATGAAGTCCATTTCAGCTGCATAGACACCACCATTACCTGCATCTACAACAGAGTCTGGTTGGTATTTTAAAACACCATCCCAGGTGAGAATGAGTAGCTAATTCAGTGGAATTATAAAGCAAAAGTTAACATGTTATCAATTCAGTCAAGCAGTAATGATAAAGCACTACAACATCATGTCCTAAGTACTCTTGTTAATGCAGGAATGATATACTATAATGATGCATGCCCTCACCTACACTCCCTCAGCGACATCATCTCACTGTCGCACATGCTAAACTCCCACCGTGCTCTTCCTCGTCAAAGGCACATGCAATGCGGCGCATGATCGTGTTAGCCAAGTTCTTAATTAGGCTTATTCATACAGTAGATTCGGGAAGCTAAGGTACCTCCCTTTATATCATTTACCCAAATAATTATCCATCTAGGGTCGTCAATCCTATTTAATCACATACGATAGGCAAGTTGTAGGGCATCACCCTTAATGAAAGCAGTGGATAGGCAAGTTCAATTGATTATATTCGTGTCAGTCCACTAATGCCCTACTAAATGGAGCGTTATTTTCGATGCTCGACCATTCCACTTTGGGACCCAGATGCAACCCACGCTGGGACCACAGCCAGGCTGCGCCGGTGTAGGCCGACAACTGGAATACAGTGTCCCATACCACCGTATTCGGCTCACAAGTTTGGGTTGCTCACTGGTTACTACGGGGAGGATCGTCACCCCAGCGTAGGCCGACAGCTCGACCACGGTGTCCCATACCACCATGCCCTACTCATGAGTCTTAGTGGATCATGGTACCATGGTTGAAACGGGTTTTACATTGGTAAGTGGTACCTTAGATTCAAGCAATAGTGTCCATACATGGTAAACACATAATAGGCCAATTGGGTTATTTGACAAGCTCGATTGGTACGAGCGCACGTTAAATTAATCGACATGGAGCGCATATGCACTCCTTGTGGCCTAACAACTGTCGATAATCACCGTACAACTCGGATTCATCGAACATATCCGTTGTGGCGAAACTAGTTCGGCCACTGATTGTAGACTGTTACCGATTGCCTGGACTATGTATTAGTCCTAATCATACTCAAATATAATAGACATCCATATGTGATAGTCAAAACAACATGTGACAACCAATTCAAAGTGCACATGTTATTATACATAGGCGTTTTATACATAAATCACGTAGTAGTGAGATAGGTTACATGAAAGAAATAGATACGGTAATTGAGAATCCTATCTCAACCCCTTTATTAAATACATTTCAACAAGCAACTTCTCATTCAGACATTTTATCAAACACTTAGACTACACATATTAACATATATGTAATAAATTAGTTATAACATATATCATAGCAAATCCTTTCACAAAGGAGTTGTCACACATACAATAATCACGTATTCTTAATCAATAATCATGGCAAACACAAATCATAATTCCATATTCATTTAAACATTTCAACAAACACATAAAATGCATTATATTTAACATAGTTCATATATATGTGTAATACACAAAAAACATCGCATCTAAGTACATGCGACAATAATCAAGTCAGTTATAAATTATTAAGTGACATTGAAAGCCTTGAAAACTATAACCTAAACGTTTATAGTCCACATCTTTCGTTGGTATGCCTGTTACGAACTTGGTTTGTACACCACGTCTCTGTCTACAACACAACGGCTACCTAAATTACGAAGCGAGTTAGCTATTTTATCGATTCTTCTATTTGCATTCCTAAAACAAGATTAGGGTTAGGATTTCTTACCCAATTTGAAGTTAGATTCGCTCATGGAGCAATGGTGGGGAGGCGATTCAGCGTATGGAGTCGTGGGAGTGAATCCCAACAACGATCTTTCGATCTCTCTCTCTTCTCCTCACTCTTTCCTCTTCTTTTCTCTCTTCTCTCACCTAGGGTTTGAGAAAATCGTATGAAATGAGAGAGGGGTGGGTTAAGGCCCTTATATAGGCCCAGAACTGAGGTAAATGGCCCCAGGGCGATCGTATATCTGGTTTGTATCCAAAGGGTGACTGTTTCTGACGAATGGGGCCCATCGGGAGGTCCATTACTCATCTACGGCATAGGGTAAGTTTCCTGGCAATGGATCTAGGCCAGGATACAATTTCGGTCCGATCGGATTAGCAGATCAACTGTGGAGGACTTGTTTCAGTTCAACGGTCACCGTCACTCGATCAGGGCCACAAGTATACCAATGGGTGCAGGGAGATTTTCCTGATCCAAGGGTGTAATTGGGTCAAAATCTGACTGCCTGAAACCTTAAATTTGGCTTGCAAGCGAACGGCCCAATTCACTTAAGTTTGAGTTCATTTTCTAAAGATATTCGCGTTTCTCACACACTTCGCTCGGGGCCCAAGTTGTGCGTTTCTGGATATTATTTAGGCTCGATTCCCGCGATGTTTTCAAGCCCAATAAGACGGTCATAACCTTATAGTTTCACGGTAATCGGACTTTCGACGCGTGGTCCAGGCCCGATATGGAGTTTCAATGTGCTCCCGAGAGCAAGTGGGTTTTGAGATTGATCATAGGTTTTTAAGTAATATTGAATTAGTGATTTTAATGGTTTTGGGTCTTGTATTTTGTATAGAAAGTGGGTCGAGATAATTCCACCACTTATTTAGTTTAGTACTTAACTAAATTACGCCTTAATTACGATAGAATAAGGTCCTAGGGCAGTTCTATGTCCCTTTCTGGCACTTTTAGTTAGCATATTATTTTAATTATTTTTTTAGTAGTTCATCATTAAGTCTACTTCATCTCTACCAAATTTCATTAGATCTCGTATTGTAGAAAAATTCTAAAATTTTTGGAAGTAGCAGTTGTCCGAACTAATAATTTTCAGATAGTTGTCACATTAACCTAGATTTAACTACATTAAAATTTTTATTGTATTTTTCACTTATTTTTATATGAAACTAGACTTATCAAGCTTCAATCTAGCTTTTGAATCACCTAAATCGGAGTTATATTGAGGGAGATATGACTTTGTGAAGTCGGTCAAAAACTGAAGAAAATAGGCCCCATACGCATGTGGGAAGGGCGGCGGGCCACCGAACCTGCGAGCCCGCCGTGACCCGCTGGACCCGACCGCGAGGCCTCGTGGTAGGTGCGATGGCATCGCGGTCTGCTGGACCGTCCGGTGGTGATTTTGCCATGTGATTTTTGAAATGAGCATATCTTGCAAACCGGAATGAGTTATTCGACGTGCAATATATGATTTTGGGGTAGGAGAAGCTGCTTTATCTAAATAACCTATTTATTTTTGTCAAATTCCATAAGGTTAATGGTAAAAAACCTATTTTATTTATATATCTACTATTTATAGTAAATTTTAATTTAAGTATGTCACGCCCCAGACTCGGTAAGCGGACTCACAAGGAACCGATGGGGATTCGACGCAAGACCTCAAGTAGTACCCCATTCTCGGCTCCCGAGGCGGGTTGAAAAGATCCTGGGATCCTACAAGGAGGATTTTCATATGAGTATAATCATTACCAATATGAGCATACCCAAGATCAAAGCAAGTACATCCTGGAAGTAACAAAGGATACATATCACAAAATTCACTAAGAATTTGAACTTTTACAAGCTTACATCGGTCAGAAAGGACATACATAAGACAATTGGAAAAGAGAGAAAAGAGTCGGCAACCTTGGAGTCCTCAAGCTCAACTCTACTCCACGCTCTCTCTGCTACGATGCACGCTTTAGGATCTCTCATGCACGCATCAATCGTGCATAAGCTTATAGAAAGCTTAGAGGGTGGTGAAAGTGGGTGATAATAGTGCTCGAGAAGAAGATAGAGAATGCGAAGGGAGTCATGATCAATGCAATACCACTAGCCTTACCAAGGCTATCATGAATCAAGAAACTATACCGAGCGATGCGATAATGCGGGAAGCCATACCGAGGCTATATAATACTGATGAGTACTATGATGCAATGAGTACTTATAATGCCATGAGTACTTATAATGCAATGAAACCTTTGTAATGAATGAGTCTTGTAATGTAATATGAGGCTTACACGTTACCGATGCAAATGCAATGCGAAGTAATGTTAGTGCTCATATCCAATCCACATATCAAATACATTTCCATCATAAGGAAATCATTGGGGGTCCATTACACTCTTGGATGATGATAGTCTACGGACTGGTATCGATCAACGAGCATAAGAGACCTCACTACCCTGCCTGCGGACAGCCAATCACCAGTAAGGCTGAAGGTAGCGAACCCATTCACGAGTTGGTCAGACTCAGCCTAGTAATGCCCCCTTACGTCGGGCAGTAAGGCCACACCCTATCAACCGGCTACACGACGGTGGGAGTCGCGGCCTAACGGTATAAGGCCCTCATGTGCTCATATATACCACCGGTCACGCCGTTGGAGCGGATCCTGGTACCACGGAAGTTTTGAGAATTTCACCCATGGGCATCCTATGCACCGGTATGCTCAAGTAACATTTCGGCGTCGAACATGGCCATCCATGATGTATCCGTGGAGGCTACAACCCCCGATGAAGCAAGGGCAATAATGCTCATATCTTTATGTAATGTCGGATGCATGAATCACACAATCAACCATGCATCAATCCCAAGCATCCAACGTGCTCAAGAGGGGATACTACGTCCCTCGGGGAAGGTATCATGCAATGCCCAATATGACCACACACACAGTGTCAACCAAGCATACAATGATGCACACGGTCATGAGGATAAATTTAATCACACTATAGGGTGATACACAATGTATATTACATTCCTCCTATCCAAGAAGGAACCAAGACCAGGTACTTGACAATATCCTTAAGGAATCCAACTTCTAGTGGGGGCCCATTTACACAGGGTAGCCCACGAACTAAGTATACAAGCTACGGGTCTAAGTAATATGGAAATGAGCCTAACAAGAGTCTAAGATGAGTATCTAATCACATTTAGATACAATCGGGCCTAGAGGGGTCCATAATGGGGACATTTAACCACCATTCCCTAAGAAGCATCTCAACCACGAACTATATGGATACAAGGCCCAAGGCCCTACATTCAAGATAAGAACACAGTAACCACATACATACATTCCTCATAATAGGCCATAAAAGATCAATACCACTTTTAACAACATGGGCCCCAAGAGAAAAATTAAGGCCCAAGGCTCAATTCCCAATGGCCATAGAATCCATGCATTAAGTTGGACTTGGTGGGCAGCCTGCGTACACAATATATGACCTAAAAATAATTTGAAGTTTGGATGATGAAATGGGCCCAACTACATCAGCCCAATAACTAGCAATTTAAGTGGGCAACCAAGGGCCCAATACTATCCCTATCTTAGCCCACAAGTCCATCAAAATGGTGGAAGTTGGCTTAATATATGGTTGGGCAAGCTGGGACGTCCTAACCCACTCTGGGCTCATGGGATGCCCCAAAAATCTGATCTAAGATGGGGGTCCTCATGTGATCACTAAAGGTGACCCAAAAATGCACTGATTAAGTCCAAAGATTATAAGAAAACATAAGCACGCAACATGCACACAAGTTCTCAATATGGTGGGTCTCATGTCCAATAAAGTTTCAACCATAACAATGTACATTTAAGGCCCCTTAATAAACGTTCGGCCTACTCTGCTTCCTGGGCTTGCGAAAGCCCAGAAATTAGTCAAATAAGTGGGAATGATCTCATGAAGGCCAACAATATTCATAGGGGGTCCCACCAGATGGAGGGTGTGTATACATCAAGAAAAGATCAAGTGGGCCTGCTATTGGATTGTGAATCCAGTAGCAACCTAAGGCAGAAGAGTGCTTCCATAATCGGGTGATCCAAGGCTTGAACGGCCTGGACCAATCGTGCGTTAAGGTAGGTTCCACATACATACACATTGAGCCTTAAACAAATGGCCTAGGGTCTATGGTGGGCCTTTAACCATCCATAGAGAAACCTATGGGCCTACCTTAGGATCACCCAGGAGGACATCCAATCTCAACTGGTTCCCAAGAGGTAGCCCGCCACTACTCGAGTATGGAATAAGGCCCGAGGCCTAAGCAATCCATGGCCTAGTGGGTCATACACTAAGCCCAATACTTGGTAGAATGGTGGGCCCTTAAGCAAGGTTTGGGCCCAACCGTAAAGGTCATAATTCCACATGTTGTGGTGAGCTTCATGGGCAGCCCAGTAATTCATTTACATGGGCAAGTTTCACATTTAACATAAGTGAGTTGGGCCTCACTTTTGGCCCAAGTACAGGGTCAGTTTAGTGGGCAGCCAAGGGCCCAACCTCTTGTGTATTATTACCCCTAAGCCCATCACAATAGATAGGAGAATATAGGCTCAAGATCAATGGGCCTATCCAAAAGAACTGAGTCCACAAGGCCTACTTGCTAACACAAACATGCATATAATATATCACATAATGGGCCCAAAAGAAATGGCCCAAACAAAAGCCATCCAATTCATACATTATGGTGGACTTGAAGGCAGCCCGTAAACCTAAGAATACACATGGGCAAGGCCTATACTGACAGTGTGGGCCTTGCCACACCAGCCCAAAGATTTAGCAAGGTCCTCCATAATATACATTTATGTGGGCCTTGTAAGTCAGCCCACAATTAAGTACTTCATGAGGGCATCAAGGCTAATAAATGCACATGATCAGCTTGTAGACAGCCCATTGGGCCCGTGAATCAATAAGGTCAGCCCTTGCATAATCTTGGGCTCAAGGGATAGGTTTCCAGCCCAAAAGTCCCATAAAGCTACCAAAAATTTGGTTAAGGCTAGCCCATATTATCACCTCAAAGATGTGCCTTAAGAGGTACTAATTACACCCAAATTTGTCTAAAGAAATAAGGCAAGGAGTGTGTACAACACTCTCTTGAATATGGTGGACCGCCACGGCTCCAAAAGATCAACTATGCACAAATTTGGGCCCCTTGTTAGAATTCCAGCCCACCCACTTCCTGGGCCTGCTGGAGTCCAAAAATTTATTTAATTTAAATGGGTTACTGACCCATGGTGACCCACACTCATCACAGTGGGTCCCACCAGATAAGAAGGGGGATATACAACACTTACTTCAAGTGGGCTATGCCGTTAGAATGCAGGCCCAGCAGCCTGCCATGGTGGTTAGTCATTTGGGCCTGGGTACTTGGCCCAAAACTGACCCAATTTTCAGGCCATACCACGGTTAGTCCAGGGGCCTGATGGCCCTAAAAATTTACAGGATTGTCCTTCCATAGGTGGACCACATCCCCACAAAATTTCAAAATTTTTGGACATCTAAAAATAATTTAATTAATTTGAATAAAACAAGCTGTCCAGAAAATCGGACTGGCCTGGACGTCCCAACATGGTGGGCCAGTCCGGGCCTTTCCACGGTATGTACATGGGTCTATTAGACCTGAAATTTGGTAGGTAGGTTCTACCATGAGTTTACTACCTCCCTGTAAATTTTCATAATTTTTGGATACTCAGAAGTATTTTAATTAATTTAAAGAATACAATCTGTACAGGGTGAAACACTGCTGGAATATAACTGTCCTGAATTTGGGCCATCAAATGGGTGGGTTATGGGCCTCCAAAATTCTTGAAATTTGGACCCAAGGTCCCTCATCAATCCCACAACAAGGTGGGACCAAGAAATATGGCCCACCTTCTGAGAAAATATATATTTTTTAATTTATTTTTATGGAACTATGCTGCTGAACTGCATAGCAGAAATTTCTGGCAGCCCACTATATTGGCCCACCCATTTGGATGTCCAGATGGTGTCCATTGGCCCTAAAATTTTTCAGGTAGGCCCTACCATGGGTGGGACACCTCTCTGCAAAATTTTAGAATTTTTGAGATATTAAAAGTATTTTATTTAACTCCTACAATTTATGGACAACAAGGTATTTCAAAAAAATTCTACTGCTGAAACAAAGCTGCTGCCCCTGATTTGCGCACCCCTTTAGAGTGGGCCCAGGTCTGCCAAATTTTAAGAAAATGTAGGACCAACATCCCTACACAAGTATACAACAAGGTGGGGTCCACAAAGGTGGCCCACCATTTCAGAAACAGACTGATAATTATGTTTGTACAACAAGCACAATTGCTAGACAATCCAGAAAATCTGGACTATCCACCCTCCTTGGCCAACTCTTTTGAGTGATCAAACAGGGACGGATGATGGTGAAATTTGGGAAACATCTAGGTGAGATCCCCACCTTTAAGAGGTATATGTCAAATGGAACCAAACACCCCACCAATCATCCCCAAAACTGAGCTTAAGACAGCTCAAAAATCTGTCCAGATGGCTTTTGGACAGCAACATAATACTGAATTAACATAATTATAATTACTATAAAAAGAGGAAATCAATCCATGGAAATTGTGGTATGGACCACCCCAGTGGGCCCCACAAACATCCAGACCATACCCCCTCCATGAAACCCATTGCATGTGCCCAAAATAGAGCAAATAGAGTGCCAATGTCCCAGGAATGGACAGCCATGGGCGTCCACTTTGCTTGGACGGTCTGGATATTCCGGGGCCACTAAGTGGGCCACATACATCAGGAAATCAAGAATAGAATAATGGAAAATAAAAATAATCCAGCCACAAGAGAGGAAAATGACATCCATTAAAGGAAAATGCCTTGATGGGGTCCATAGAGAATGGCCCCATCCATGGATCATGCATGCAAGGAAAAAGGGCCATTGGCCTCAACCATGGAGACATGAGGGACCTCCATCACCACTTGATGGGTCCCACAAGCTCCTAAGAAAGAAATGAAGAAGGATCTAAGAGCACCCACCTAGATCAACGTTGAAACTTACATCACCATCATCTAGAGGCTCCAAGCAACATGGATCAATGGCTAAGATCAAGTGAGAAGGGGTAGATGAGGAGATATTTTAGGGAGAAGGGGCTGGAGAAAATGGAGGAATTGCTGGCCATGGAGAGAATGAGAAGGAGGGAGAGAGATAAGGAGATAGAGAGAGAGAGAGAGAGAGAGAAATCATTTATTTGTAAGAAAAAATAATAATTACCTATGGGAGGAGAAAACAAGGTTGTAGGGTAGAGTAAGCTTTTGGGTGGTGTGTGTGGGGTGGGTAGTGTTTATTCCATAGAAATTGTGTAGTGTGTGTGGTGTGCATGGGAAATTGTGCCAAGAGGAGTGGGGTCCACATGCATTTGTACAAAAGTGGGCCACATGATGAAATGCTCATAACTTGAGATGTACACGTTGGATTAATGCATGGGATGCGGCGTTAGAATCGCGGCACCGATACGGACAAGATGGCATGGGTCTCGGGTCAATCTGAGTTGGGTCTATATGACCGAACTCAAGGATGATGCAAACACTATTGGAAGGTCACGGGTCACCGAAATTTGATCGGTAGGACCGCGGGACCAAAATGAACGAAATGCACACTTATGCACACACATGCACACATGAGAACTCAGGTCGGGTCTCACAAAGTATTATTTTTCATCACTTAAATTTTAAGATTAGTGTCTAATATGACAGTACTTAGAAACATTTGAAGAATAAGGTGGTAAAATGTAAGATTTTGAAGGAAATGGGTTGAAAATGGATTTTAGACTTTAGGATTGAGTTCTGAGAAGTCAGTAAGGTGTTATGATTGACCCATTGCCTAAGGACGAGTAACTCTAAGTTGGGAAAAATCTGGGATGTTACACACGTGCATCCCAACGTGCAAGTTTTGTAGAGTTTGATTAGTGGTGGCTTCTCTATTGGATGAATAGTTTTGATATTCCCATCGGATGATCAAGGTGGGCCACAACTCCTTCAAACAGATGTCGTCTGCTCGCGTTGTGGATGACGAAAATACAGGGAGACGGTTCTCCCTCTCTTCTCTTTTGAATTTCATCGGGTCAAACTTTGTTTGACCCGACTTCCTGCCTAGTGCACCGCTGATGCATGTGCGTTGTGCACATGCACCCCGTAGAGTGGGGTCTATAGTAGCGTGTGACCCAATTAACTCAGTCCATCATCTTGCTCGGGTCCAAATGGAGTCCCTAGCAAAAAATCAGGCAGATCCAATGTTCATGCGGGCTGTACTTCATGACTTTTGAGTTTTATGTGGATTTCTGTCAATTAGATGGTCATATCGATTTCTAAACTGGTCATTAGCGATACTAGGGGTTCCTCAGAGGATCTTGGGTGGATTTAGGCAATTACCTAGGTATTTATCAGTTAGATCGGGAAGTTTTAGGTATGAATGGATTTAGGACTCAAGGTTAACGGTGTAGATTCGACTTCGGTATGACATGATGGCCTATCTTGAAAATTAACGGATGGATGGGTTGATTTATGAATGAGGATCATTCGTGTTGGAGAAAGGTGTAAGATTAGGATAGTTAGACTGGTATCGTACACATGTACAATATAAGTTGAACTTCTTGGTAACACTCGAGGACTTTCAATACTTGGGTATTGAAAAGTTTTGGGGTGTTACAAAACGTTTTAGGGATTCCTATTTATAGTTGTGAAACTCCAACTTTTGTACTGACTTGGAGATTTCATAAACCGACCTTGCATTTACGCACTTCTGTTACGATTCGGTCGGACTGAAGTCGTGTATGAAAAATCTGTGCAGAATCTATCAAATTTAGGTGGGACTGAAGTTAATTTCGGTTAGACCGAAGTTAGCTTCGGTCGAACCGAATTAAGGCTAAAAATCACACTTTCTCATTGGATTATTTTACGTGATTTCGGTCGGACCGAAGTTGGCTTTAGTCGGACCGAAGTCTATTTCAAGACTTTTCTGTTTTAAACTCGAAATTTCAGAATATAATTTTTCTGGCCAATTTTCAGGATTCTTTTTCTTCACTTCAAACCCTCAATTCTCTTCATTCCTCAATTGATTTCTTTGGATCTTTGGCATGTGAATTCTTCATTAATGACTTCCAAATTTTCAATTCTTCATTATCTTCTTTTGAGCTCTAAATCTATCATTTTAAGTGCATATTCATCATAAGCTTCTGAATCACCTTGCATGACAAAAACATATACAATTAAATCAAATTATCAATTAAATGCCAGGAAAACTAATATAATTGAAGGGTTAAATATGTAATATCTGAGTCTCAACACAACCCCTAACCAGCATTTTGCTAGTCCTGATCAAAATACGCAAAAGATATTTCGAAAACAAATGAACAATTTTCATGAGCTCAAGTGGTTCTAAAAATAATCCATATTATAGAAATCTAAAAACATTAATGTTGAGTTTCTCCTAAACTCTAGCTCTTGGTAAATATCCTAATCAAATTCAAAGCATTAATATATAATTATATAATTTCTAAACATTGAGATCCATGTGCATGGTAAAATCCAACCTTAACACAACCAAAGGTTCAATATTCTATTTTCATGATAACATTGATAATCAAAATAACATTTAGGATAACCAAAACCTAAAGTAAAACTTGTCTTATAGTTCAACTTTCTACTCGTCCAACTTTTGATTTTTTCATCGACGACTTTCACACTATTTTCATTCTTTTTTCCTTTACAGTCCTTTCAAGGAACTTCGAGAGGTAGCCCTTTTCGATGGCAACTGTTTTTTAACTGGGTATTTTCTTTTTATCTTTCTTTCTTTTCAATTCTTCTCATTGAACATGATGGACAAATTCTCCAGGCTTGATTCCTATCATTCTTAATAATCATCAAGTTAACAATTCAATATTAAACTTAAACTTTAATGTGTGAAGTAGATGTGATATGTGAAATCATGACTCAATCAATGTTTAAAACTTCTTATTATGAATTAATTACTCAAACTTAACTTTGAAATCTACCAAGTAACTAATGTAACAGCCCCACCGACACTGTATGATATTGTTCACTTTGGGCACGCACGCGCGCTCGCACGATTTTGTTCTCGGGGTTTCCCCCAAAAGGCCTCACACAGGGAAGGCGAGTTCTCCACTTATAGCGAGGACTTCGAACGACTGCCCAAGTGATGTGTGACAAGTTTCGTCCACAGTCACCAGCTAAAGTAGCTCGCCCAGGCACCTAGCCCCACCCACATCGCGCCCGCCCACATTGTAACGGTGACCGGGGTGTCACATTCTCCCACCGTTTGGAATAGAGTCGTCCTCGACTCTGATACCAATTGTAATAGCCCCATTGACACTGTATGATATTGTCCGCTTTGGGTACACAAGCGCCCCCCCCCCCCCCCCTTAAAAAAAAAAAAAAGGCCTCATACAGGGAAGGCGAGAGCTTCACTTAGAGCCAGGACTTCGAATGACTGCCCAAGCGATGTGGGACAAGTTTCGTCCCACGATCTGATTCTGATAGCTCAAATGGCGTGGTAGCTCACCCAGGCACCCAGCCCCGCCCACATTGTAACGGTGACTAGGGCGTCACAACTAAAATTCAGATTTCAACAATCTTCAACAATTAAGTATCTTATCATTGTAATATATGAATTATCTTTAAAATTACATAATTTCCAAAAATTTTGAATTTTTTTTATTACTAAAAAATTTAACAATTTTGATCAAATCTGAAGAATTTTCAAGGGAAACCTACCCCAAACCTAAAATCTACATTGTCCTCAATGTATAAACATATGTAATAAAAGTAAAATTGAGAGCAATGAAAATAAAGGGAAGCAGATGAAGAGTAACAATGAAGTGAATACAATCTTCCAATAAAATGTAGTTCTAGTGATTAACCTAATTACGAAAAGCAAAGTAATCTTAAAAATGCAATAATTTCTAACCCAAAACTAAGAAAGCAAGGGAAAACTACTCAATCATGTAGCAAGTTTCCTCCTTTGGCCAATATCTTGATAAATATCTTAATAGATTTTTCAACAAGATCATCCAAAAGCCCTTTTTGCAATAGGCTTGGATGCCCCAGAACATGAATGTCTAAAGAAATTTATGAACATCAGCATAAAATTTTCTTTTAATCCCCTGAGATATCCAAAGTGGATAATATTCACCTGTCGGAGAAAAATTTTCAATGTATGCACACCATGGTGAATAAGAGACTACAAGTAGGTGAAATTCATAAAAATTCTCATCAGGTAGTGTGGTCTCAACATATTCCGAAGTTTCAGACTTTCGTTTAATTTTCAGCTCCGCCTCCTTTAATGGTAAATATTTTGGATGTGTGGAAGGAGGGGCTTCAGAATAATGATTCCCTCGATCAGTATCAACTACCGAGGTATTGTCTTATAAGGCATTCATTGTCTTGTATCATAGGATTGTTTGAATTTGCAAAGTGTGCCAACCAAACTTCTAAAAAGTTAAGACATTTGGTTGAAAGGGGCTCATTCTCCACATTGAGGTTTGTGATGATATGCCCAAGGACTCCATCTTCTTTGAAAATAAAGGGAAACATACTCTCTTGCTCTTCATCTCGGTGAGAGTAAATCATCACCGGATACATGTAGCCTTGCCTTTGCATAGACAGATTGAGGATCAGTAGGCAAAGATTTAATGTGAAGACTCGGTTCCTTGATACTGATTAGTAGAGGCTTTGTATCGTCAATGGGTGGTTGCTCAAATGGTGGCCTCCACTGAGTAGTTTCAAATACCGGAGTCGTATCAAGTAAATCATCCATCTCCCTAATCATATCATAATCTAAATCAGTGGAGTGGGCCAAGCATGCCTCAAAAGAGTCGGGAGGTTCAGTTGAAAGGGGTTCATCCTCCACATTGCAATCATGCGTGTTATGTAGGTGGAGTAGGTCAACATTACTATGTTTGAAAAATACCCGTGTCTCTTGATCATTAACTTAGACTATCATTGAGATTGACTTTTTGGAAAACTGAACCATATACTCATCTACATAATCCAATTCCTCATTCTCAAATTCAGTATATTCCACAAGCAAGTTGGAGTCACTTGCCTCGCATTGCATTTTTATATTGTGTTGAGGCTTGAATAAATTAGCCACTTTCTCATCATTGAGGTGCGACTCAGATATTTGAATGGAGGATTCAATCGCTTCTAATGATTTTCTAATATCTGTGAATGATTGTGTAACGAATTAGTTAAATTGTTCTTGAGCTTCCATGTAATTCTGAAGTGAATCCTCTTGGATTGTTTCTGGTTGGATCTCTTTAGTAAGGGCTTTAAGAGGATAGTCACTGGAATCGATTATTGGTTCACCTCTCCAATTTAAACTTTAATGTTTCCACTGATTATCATCATACGGATCATAGGGGGGGGGGGGGGGAAGTTTGATGGTTATTAGGATGCGTTATCACTTATAATATAATCACGCATTGTTTTCTTCTTGCCGGATGGGTGATAATTGTTTTCACTCTAATAATCACGTAATGATTTCTTAATTGGTGGAATGTAATTGTTTTCCCTCATATGCTCGCGTATGGACTTCTTAACTGGTGGAATATCATAACCTGATTGGCTCTCAATCATAGTTTCAATTAAATTTCAAGTCACGGGTTCTTTCCTAACATAATCATTTGACAGATCTTCACGGTATCTCTCGTCTTCTAGAAGTAGATTAGAGTATTCGCATGTCTACTCTTGCATGAACATGATGAAACTCTAATAATAAAAAAATTCTATAGTGATAAAAAAATCTTACAGTAATAAGGAAAGTAAGTAGAGGAGGTAAGGAAGGATGTTACCAGAAGAGAGGAACTAGAATTGAAGATCCAAAAAAATCAAAACAATAAAAATATGTTAGTAATGTTAGAAGAAGAGAGAGAAAAAAATAAGATGAACCCAAAAAATAAAATTCTGAAATTGGAAAGTTCTAAAAATCCTAGATTAGAAAAAAAAATTCAGGAAATAAGAAAAATCTAACCTAAAACAAAAATTAAACCGAAAAATAGAAAACTATAGAAAATAAGAAATCTAAAAAAGAATGTTGGGAAAAGGTTATGAGATTGGAAATTACTATGTCAATTGCTGCAAAACAGAAAACAATTAGTTCTAGAGCACAACAAATAGTTAGTCCTACTCCTACCCCAATTCTAATACTAATTAATCTAAAAAAAACGCAACCGAAGTCTCCGACAATGACGCCAAAAACTTGTTTACAACCCCAAGTGTAGGGTCGCGATGTAGCAATAACTCGGTGAGAACGAGGTCGAATCCACAGGGAAAGGGGAACACAATTTAGAACTAATCTAAATCTAAATTGGTTGTCTGGGGTTTTAATCCAGTGATCTAGAAAAAAGGTTTTGAAATAATAAAAATAAAAGACTAAGGATCCAGGAATCCACCTATAACAATCTCAATATTAATTTACTTAATTCAATGATAACTCGATTGGAATCGAAGTCCTATCCTATCCAATCGAATGATGAAGCAGTTAAAACAAAATCTGAACTTTTCATTAGTTTAGTTCCCAAATATCCGTCTAATTGCAATGATCATAGGGAATTCAATTATCCACCATGCCTATAAACGATGGTGTACAACAATATTTATAGATCACACAATTCTAAAGCTAATAAGATCATATTAAAAGCTTTTACCGCATCTACTGTAATTTTAGTCACAATAAATCATAGAAAACTGGTAATATATCTTTATTCAAACTAGAAATCAATGGAAGTTCAACCATAAACTTGAATCAAAGTAAGATAAACATCAAAATTAACTATAAGCTTCATCCCTTAGCCTTATCTAAGAGATTAGCCTAAGAAGACTAACATCCTAGAAGAAAAACTAGAAAGACTTTTAGAACCCGTGAAGAAATCGAAGTAGAAGAACGTTGTCGGCCCTCCACGTAGGCCTTCTCTCCCTTTCCAAACCCTAGAAGATGCTTTGGAACGTCCTAGGGATTCCTATTTATAGTTTTGGAATTCTAACTTTCGCATCGACTTGGAGATTTCCTAAACTGACCTTGGATTTATGCACTTCTGTTACGCTTCAGTCGGACCGAAGTTGGCTTCAGTCAGATCGAAGTCGCCTATGAAAAATCTCTGTAGAATATGTCAAATTTAGGTGGGACCGAAGTTGATTTCAATTGAACCGAAGTTGGATTCGGTCGGACCGAATTAAGGCCGAAAATCATACTTTCTCGCGAGATTGTTTTGTACGATTTCGGTTGGACCGAAGTATGTTTCAGGACTTTTCTATTTAGACTTGGAATTCCAAAATATCATTTTTCTAGCTAATTTTCAGGATTCCTTTTCTTCACTTCAATCCTTTGATTCACTTCATTCCTCACTTGATTTCTTTGGATCCTTGGTATGTGAATTCTTCATTAATGACTTCCAAATCTCTAATTCTTCATTATCTTCTTTTAAGCTCTGAATCTATCCTTTTAAGCGCATATTCATCATAAACTTCCGAATCATCTCGTATGACAAAAACGTATATAATTAAATTAAATTATTAATTAAATTTCAGAAAAACTAATATAATTGAAGGGTTAAATATGTAATATTTTAGTCTCAACAGTGAATATCCACATAACCCTTCGTGAACCTCAGCCATTGCCAGTATAGTTTCTTTTTTTTTTTTTTTTTTTTTTTTGGCTAAGCACCTTAGCAAAACACCATTGACCCATCTTCGGTACAATTCACTATCAATTGTGATATAATTAATGGCCGATCTTCTCAAATTCCTACTGACTTTAATACTTGAGCTGCGAAGATAATCCATAAGGGGAGCTCTCAAGTCTTCTTCTTTTATTACAACATGGCATATTTCGATAATAACTTCTCTTTAGAAAAATTGAAGGTAAAGACCTCCTTTTAACGGTGATCGTTCTTTCAGCCGATGCTTTTAGGATATCCTGCCTTGTAGCCAACTGTGTTATTTCATTGTGATCCTGTGTAATGTGCATTAATTCTACTTTGTTGAAGTTATCCAACATTTGGGATACCAAGGCATAATATGATAAAAGGGCTGAGCTAGTGCATTTGAAGAATCCTACCATTTAGTTTATCACCGGTTGCGAATCGTGCACAATCGTTACACTTCATGCACCCAGCTCCATTAACAATGCTAGGCTGATTTTCATAGCTTCCTACTCTGCTTGATTATTAGTGCACCCGAATTCCATTTAAAATACAAATTCCTGCCTATTTCCATTTAGTGCAATTAGGATAATTCTAGCTCCTGAAGCTTTGTGAGTCTTTGACCCATTAAAAATCAATTTCTATAGGGTTAAATATGTTTAATACAAATATAAAACTCTTTCTGACATTCAGTACAGAGCCAACACCAATTTGCTAATTCGACTGTTCAAAATCGGGCGATTTAACATGTGTTATACTAAATCGGTCAATGCTATTACGTTTACTCTTTCGGCCAACAAATAATTTCTTAATTTGGTATCCACAAAGTACAATGATAAGCACAACTTCTTTATGATAGAATAACATCTTTTGGTATCGAGGTGCATTCGACTCAGATAGTAGACTACATGCTCTTTCCGATCATTGTCATCTTGGGCTAGAAGGGCTCCAACTGATTTTGCTGATGTTGCAAGTCGAGTGGTCGACCTTCGATTAGTGGTATTAACACTAGCGGCTTCATCAGATATTCCTTAATCTTTTCAAAAGCCTGTTGATGTTATGCCTCCCACTTGAATTCAATACCTTTTTTTTTAATGGCTGAAACCACATTCGAGATCCACTCGACATATTTAATGGGCCTGATGAAACTAGCCTCTAATAGTTGTTCAATCTCTTCTTTTATTTTTTGGGTTACTTCTGCCGTCATCCGCCTGGGCGATTGCTTATGCGGGCGCTACCCTTCCTTTATTGTCAATCTATGCTCGATCAAGCTTCGATCCAACTCTGGCATCTCATGGTAGTCCCGTGCAAAGTAGTCGACAAACTTTTTGAACAAACTAGTCAAATTCATCATATCTTAGGGCCTAAGTAGCCCACTGTTAAAAGTCAGCTTCCGATCTTGCTCGGCTGTCAGGTTCACATCTACCAAGGGGTCTTGAACCTGAGCTTAGGAGTCTTCCAGCTTGTTAGGTGCTCCTATTAGTTCCATTTCTTCTTCATTAGTCAGGATGTTTGTATTGGCAATATTCAAGAAATAGCCATCATCGACATCCTTTAGGCTTTCTTTAAGCCTTCTTATTCCATCTGTGAAATCGACCATGCACTGGTTATCTTTCGGTGTACCAATCATGGGATTTCTTCGATGGTACAGTGCGGAACCGATCGAAAAGTAATAATATCCCTAGGTGGGTTAGTGACTGGATGGATTACTTTCTTGGTCTTGCACAATGCTACTAGATTCTTCTTGACTGATATCTCGGTTGGTCGGCCATACTTATTTCTTTTGGTAAACTGATTTGGCCCTACTTCATCACCATAAAATATGCCTCATTTGCATTCGAAGTGGCCAAGAAGGGTCTGTTGTTGACAAAGACCAATTCAACTTTATCTTAGTTGTAGAAGATTATGAACTGGTGTAAGGATGATGAGATGCACACAAGGCGTGAATCCAGTCCCTTCTGAGCAAAGCATTATAGCTGAATGAGGTGTCAACCACGAAAAATGAAGCCAACACCCTTTTGGTCCCGACGGTCAAGTTGATCGGCAAGACCCCACATATGTATTCATAATGTGGCCAATGAAGTTGTTGATTGTTACCTCAGACAGAATTAGATCAGCCTTTGTCTTCCCTAATTTTGGCATCATTCTTAGTGGAAGAAAATTGACAACGACCCCATTCTTGACCAAAATCCTAGTGACCGCACAACCCTCAAGATGAGCCGATATATACAATGACTTCAGGTGTTGTGTCATGTCATGGGTGGGTCTTTTTATGACCACCCTTTTCGACGTAGCTCCTGATTCTCCAATGATGGTGTTCACATGTGGCGCTTTACCCATTCTTGGTGTCCCTTTGATTGCTTCTTTCAAATGAAAGGAGGCTTGTTGTATTACACCACATGAGGATTGAATTTCTCTACATCGCCCGCCATCTTACTCGACTAGGCCGACTTGGCCTGAAAACTAGAAGGCAAGGTAAGCACCATATTACAATGAAAGACAATGGGTGGTAATGTCCCAAACACAATTTCTGAACACGGACATTGCTTCCTAGTGTTTTTCAACCAACTTACATAATGGAATCTTCGTTAACATGCCCAACGTTCTCGTCGACCGTAACATCCAACCGTATGGCAGTAGGCGAAGTCACTTGTAATGCTTCAGTGGTCACCACTAGTTTATTTGCCAACCACTCATCCCTTGAGAAGCATTCATCACTGAGATAATCAGATAGATTCTCACAACCATCCTTATCCCTTGGTCCACTTGACCCATTTGACTAAGTAGCATCATCAATGCCCCATATAGCACGGGATGTAAGATTGCCTCGATCGTATTAACGACCAGTTGTTCCTCTGATTGGAGAGCTCTTCAAAATGGTTGCGGTTGCACCCTTTTCGCTTAAGATGCATCCTTGACCTCTACCGATTCTTTCTTCATAGTTGATTTATGCTGCTTCCAATGATGTTTTTGAGTTCGGGTCATCTCTTCAGGAACGGCTAGGAATTTGGGTTGCGTGACCCTCTTCCAAACGCCCTTGCGGGTCGATGGGGGTTTAACCATCCTTTGATTTGATGCTTTGTCCTAAGGGTGGCGATCAGGTGGTGGAAAAAATCCTTGCGGTCGATGATAATCGCTTCTTTCAATCACCCTTGGGTTATGTATTGACCTTGCCTCCTTGGTCGGGGAGGCCCTCCCCAACTCGGGATAGTCCGTTTGGCACATCAGTCACCCAATTATGAACATCGACCGTCTTGTTGAATCGTGCTCGGCCTCCTGACGGTCAACGTGGGATGTTGATATCGCTTGTCCTGGCTGTCACGATGCACCTTCTCGGTTAGCTGGGTCAAGATCGACCATCTATCCCTGTCGATAAGTCCTTCGTAGATTTGTTGTAGCCATATTGACTTTAAGATTAGATGGGAATGGATTAGTATCGACTAGGATCACTTCCTTACCTTTCTCTGGGAACTTCAGCAACCCGCGATTGATGTTATCCTAAACTACATTACTAAACACAACACATTTGTTGGTAGAATGAGAACGAGTTTCGTGTCATTTACAATATTCAACTTTTTGTAATTTGTTGGCCAATGGTATCTTATGGTTAATGAGAACCTTGATAAATATCTCGGCTAACAGAATTTTGAATATTTCATTGGCCCGCGTGATATCAAAAGTATATAATTTTGGGCCTTTTGTGTGGTCAACACGGTCGATTCTTCCTTGATCAACGTCGAGCATGAGTGTCTTCTTCGCCACTGCTTTGTCAATCATGACCTCATAATTTTAGTCATGATAATGTGTCCCAATTGATGAGTTCTTTTGCCTGACTAATTCTTAAAGAAGTTCTTCGTACTTGGAGACCTTCCTAGTTAGGTTGGGTCTATGAACTCTGTTCTAATGAATTTCTTATGGAGTTTGTATTCAAGACTGTCCTATGCAAGCTGCACAAATTCGACCTCGGTCATGATGACTTTACATGGGCTCTTTGTTCTTTAGAACTGGGCAATCAGCCCTCGCAAGTTTCTCCTGGTAATTATCGAAAATGGTGAGATCGGCCATGGTTATTTACCAATTCTTAGAAAAGAACTGAGCATGGAATTTTTCTTCCATATCTTGCCAAGTATATACTGAATTTGTCAATAAGTTGGAATACCACATAAAGGTCGCTGCCATCAACGAATGATCGAACAATTGCAGCTTATGATAATCATTATTTTCCAGTTCACAATATTGCATAGTGAATCGGCAAACATGCTCGATGATCGATTAACCGAAATCACTAGAAAATAAGGAAAAATCCGATTGATAATTCCTCGGCAATGGATGTTGCTGGTTGATCCATTCAGGATAAGGCTTACGATAAACCAAGATGGTATTGCAACCGAGTACTTGGCCTGCTACCTCTTTCACAATCTGCATGATCTAGTAGCGATCCACTCGATGAGGTTTAGCCATCGCCGATGGATCAGGACCTGCTCGATTTCGTTCCTCATGGAATAACGAATTCCTTGGGAATTTTTGGAAATTCTATCCTCCTGGTAAACCCTGGCTCCGAACTTCAGGAACGAAATTTCTGACCTCCCACTCTAGTCACCTGAATTCAATGGATAACAGAGCATTCCATACCTCCTGAACAAGAATTGGCAGTGGGTTCCACTGCAGGGGAGGCATAGGTGGCGGATGAACCGCATTACTGATAAAACTTCTCTCGACATTATATTGCATTGCCGCAGGCGTTTTCTCGACTATCATAGCCATTAATCGATGTATGGCCTCAGTCTGGGTAGACATGTATTTATTAGTATTCTCAGTTTGAATACGGAATTGCTCGGCCTGAGTTCTTCGATATTCTTGAACGTGCTGGATACGCAGTTGTACATCTCGAAGTGTAACTATTGTATCTTTATAAGAAACAATCTGACAGGTCGATGCCCCTATTCTTGATTTTTGGTACTGAGTGTCAGACTACTATTTAATTTTAAAACTTCTGGGGTTGCTTGAACCGGCATGTCCTCAATAGGAGGTGGTGCAGTTGGTGTGGAGGGTTCAACCCCAACAATTTATTACTCTTATTCATATATTTGATTGACAACATCATGCCGATAAATTAGAGAGTTCCACCAGGCATGCCAAAAATATGTTGATGTTCGATTTGTGGTTCCTGTCACATGACAAGTGTGGGCGTACCATAATTGAATTTGAGGCTTAATTCAAACTGAACAACTATAACCCTAAGTGCCAAGATAGGCGGATACGTAGTATATGATTGAGATCGAGTCAATCGGTCGCCTATTCACCCACTCGTATGGTATGTAAAAAGGATAAGGTGATATTCAAAGGGTATGGTTCATCTTCTAATGATGGGTTACACTTTTGCCTTTCGTACGGAAGGACTTTTCAATATAGATAAAAGAAAAATAGGAAAGGAAACCTTATAGTCAACTACGAAGAGCAGTTGCAAAACTCCTTGGATGCTCGGACTGAATCTAACGTATTATCATAGATCCAAATTATAGCTAAGATTATCAGCTATTTGATTAATGCTATGGATTACACTATGGAATGTAAACGACATGCAAAAAGTAAAGGATTATGCTAATAAATGTAATTGATTAGTAATAAAAGTAAATGGATTATGCTAAGGAATGTAAATGATAGGTAATTGAAAGATATATTTGGTTTGATTGAGTTGGTGTGAGACAAATCTTCATGCAAAATTTCTTTGCTATTTATAGCTTTGATCTGGCTATCCGAATGCTTCCCACATTCTAATGGTTGTTGTAACCGTTTAGCATGTGTTAACTTTCTTTGCTTATACTTTTGCCATGTCATGTAACCACTTTTGCACGATCACTCTTCAATCGACCGTTTAATGGATGACGTGGCACTGCTCGATGCGCTCCAATTGTATTATCGTTGAATCCTCTTCGTGTATCCCAAAGATCCTCCTTTACTTCTCTATGAAAGATTCATGCATGCAACGTATGAGAGAGGAGATGTGAGGTGCAACGCATGAGAGATTAGGTGAATGATGAGACGAGAGGGATGTGAGATACTGAGAACACTCTCATGAGATTGACGTTGACGCGCCATGGGCAGCGATCCACGCTATTAGATCGGATGCACAATGGGCAGCAAGGCCCATTAGGCGGTGCACGTCATTAGTAGCGCCGTTCATGCTACCAGCGCGGACACACCATGCGCAACAGGGCCGCTTCAGCGCACTAGCATGGCGCTTCAAGGATGAGAGTAGCCCCATGAATGCCTTGGACGCATTAAAGATATTTCCGGAGGAACGAGGATTGGCTGGTGACCCTACCACTAGCCAATGGCTAGTGGTCGGTGCTCTGTGGGCCCACCATGATGTATGTGTTTCATCCATGCCGTCCCACATTTTTTCAGGTTATTTTTGGGAGCCTCCGGAGAGAACTCCAGCAATTCCTTTTTTTTTTTTTTTTTTTGAATTAAATTTTATTAGTTTTTCTTCCTCAGATGAGCACCTCAGTGGTATTTCTTAGGTGATCAAAAGGCAGCTACGACTCTACCATCTAATCGGTATCCTTTATGACTATTGTTTATCCGTCATTTGGATACGGAAATGGACTCACCAAGTGAGGGAGAAGTTGGATAAATAATAAATCACAAAACAAGACTTTCTTTATATTGGATTGGTTTCTTTTTCGGGTTTTCTTAATCATGCTAGGTTTTAAAATTCTCTCATGTTAAGATAGATTTTTTTGATGATAGATTTTTTTGATGTCTCTATTCCTCAGCTTCAGTGACTAATAGCGTATTCGTGGTACAGGTCTTGTTACTGAGGTGGGTCGTGCTTAATAAGTATCGTGCGAAATGGTCCAGTTTGATCTACAACATTATCCGAAGTTCTCTGGCGATGTTTAATACCTATTGAAGAGTAATATGATCTCTTGTTTGAGACTTTTGACTTCTGTATAACTGTGACAGTGGTGTCTGTTAAAATGTGATGCTAGTATCTCTCTAAATTCTGCAAACTAGAAGGAACCATTAAAAAACGAGTCAATCTTCAAATATCGACTTCTAAAATTTATAAAACCCTTTTTCTTTTTAATTCTCAAACTAAAATACAATATAAAAATTATTCGTCCAGTGGACATGCTGGGCAGAGAGTTTCCAACGGTCATTATATACAAGAATAAAAGGAAGAAAAAAAAAAACCATGATTGAAGGTCATGCAAAACTTCCCTACTCACGTGGTCAATTGCCTTGTTGCCCTCGCCAGCCACCTAACCTGTTTTTTTGTAACTGAAGATTGGATAGGAAATCGTTTACCTTGAAGCAATTCTTTGGATCCCACTACAGTGGAGGATAGAAGCTCAAATGTTGGATATTCCCGGATGCGACTCACATCGTAGGAAGAAGGTTACACCGCTTTTATCGGTATAAGAAGAGGTAAAATGGAACACTCTCTTTCAAGCAAGATCCACCTTGTAAATCGTGTGGCAAATGATAGAATCCGACTGCTTCTTCTTCGCAGTTGATTTCTCTGCACTTCACTAGTTTGTGCTCGAGCTCTCTTTTCTCATAAATCTCTGGTCATGAATCCTTGGCGCATTTTATAGAAAATGCAGCCACGGTTATCAAACCATAGGAGGAAACTGCTAGAGCAATTGACAATCGGTTACCCTGTAACCATCACATCCCATCTCTCTCTCTCTTAGCAGGTGAGGCCCACTTGAACGACCCACCTTGTAGTTACATCTCTCAGTCAGACAAGTCAGACAATAACCCAACTAATGACCAAAACTCAAAACTGTATAAGAAGTATACCACGTGTTGATGCAGAAAACTAGTTAGCCTTCACTGGAACTTCAAATGCCTCCACAAGAAACAGACAAAGGAGACCCTGGCTTAAATAGGAGACACTCCGATGCCAAAGTTTGACCAAGGAATCTTGGTCTAGTTGAGGATGGGTTTAAGGCTTAAAATTGTGCATAAATTTTACCATTAGAGATGCTCATATTTATAGTCGAAGAGAGGCGGTAACGTAGAGGGGGTTTCCTTATTTAATAGGTGCTTATTGTAGAGGGATTCAAATATTGAATGAGTGGGAGAATTTCCCAAGATCCTTGGTGAAGATCTCAGAATTTCGATCATGTCGTGGATACCTTCCGAGTTCTTTGAAGATCTCGGGTGGACCTTTGATTGTTTGGAATTACTGGAGGCATGCAATAGGAGGTCGAAGTGGTCTTGGCCGATTTGAGCTAGGGGGATGCCGACTTGATCCTTTCAGCACGTGCTTGGGCTTCCTTTGATGTTGTGCAGGTCGGGAACCTTCCCGACCTGCTGACGAGAGGACGAACTTGAGCTCGATTATTACTTGGTTTGATGCCGAGTGGTGGATTTCTCATTTAGGTTCGCTATTGTCCGACCTGGCTAAGTGCACGAGGGTCCAACTTGATCTTTGATCATTGATCGGGCTATTTTCCCCACAACAGTAAGCCCCCTACTTTCGAGCTCTTGTAGTGGGCTCAAGAAGTAGATCATTCCTGGTCAAGTCGGAACGTACTGTGTCCGGGTGTCGAGTCGGTTCGTCATTAATGCCTAGTTTAATTGGCGCGCACAGGGACCGGGGTGTACCTGTAATCATGATACGCGATACTCGAGGTGGTGTGCCATTGCTCGAGGTCATGTGGGCTATCAGGGCGCCTTTTTGGTGATTGGCATATGGAGCGATGATGTGTGGCTCATTTTCGCGAGTTAAGTCGTGCCGCGAGTGCTGGCGCTCCACGTGTCTGAGCGAGAATGTCGAGGAGCCGTTTTTTTGGCAGTGCATTGAATGCAGGCATTGAGTGCCATACAGATGGTTTTGCTATAAAAGGGGATGTCCTAGCGTTGGGCTGGGTTATTTGCCCCTTTGCTTTTGCTGCGTTTGCTTTCTTTCGACATTAGGCGATTGTTGGCGAGCAGTCTTTCGGTGTCTTCTTAGGCAAGGTTTTCTACTTTGGTGAGCTTTGTTTCCTCTTCCCTATTCCACTTCCTTCATCTTTTTCTTCTTTTCTTCAAGTTTCCAACACCTTTTGGGCCCACAAACATGCCAAAAACATCCAGTCACAGGGAGGGGAGCTCTTATCGTGATGGTGGGGTGGATGATCTCCGCCCTATATTGAGCCCACCATCACCCCTAATGATGATGAGCGACAAGGACTTCCGGGCATGCCATGAGTTGTGGGTGGCAGATTAGTCCTTGGCCAAACAACTAGAGAGCGGGGAGGGGGCTACCCCAGTAGTTGAATAAGTTAACAGTTCTTCGTCAGAGGAAGAGGAGAAGGGACCAGTAGGGTCTTTGCTTACGGAAGCCGACCTTGTACGGATTAGGTCGGGGTACCACATCCCTAATTCCGTGGTACTATGAGCTCCCGCATCGGGTGAGCTCCCCAATGAGCCTTAGGAGGGCGAGGTTTCCATCTACCATGTCACCCTCCAGTGTAGGCTGAGGCTTCTTCTACAAGGGATAGTTAGGAAAGTCCTTGCGTACCTGTGGTTAGCCTCCGGGCAGTTGATCCCTAATGCATGGAAAGTGCTGGTGGGGACATTCATTCTCCAGTCCGAGCTCTACCATCCTGAGCTGATGGTGAATGAATTTCTCCATTTATACTAGGTGAAGTCCAATCCTTTTCATGAGGGTTGGTATTATTTTGCCGCCTGGAAGAAGATTGGTCGGGCCTTAATTACAGATGTTCCGACCTCGAATAAAAATTAGAAGACCAAGTTGTTCTGGGTGTTGGGGGACTGGGAGACACCAGGGATCTCCGGGCTACATTCTTGGGTTCCAACCTCCTTCGCCATGCCAGGTTGGTATATTCAAATTGTTGTTCCTTAGTTTAGTTCGCCTTCTTAGTTTTTAATCGCGACTTTTCATGGCAGTTCTGCCTAATTACTGTGCTAGAGTGGGCGGGGAAGAACGAGCTTGGATTGCTGAAGCGAGGTCCGTGGATGCCGAGTTGAGGTCTTGAAGGCGCCTGATCATGCCCCAATTACTGCTCAAATCAGGTCTTGATGAATTCTTAACAAATATATCTTTTCTAGGGATTTAATTGTAGGTTCTCCTTTCATTTATGTGTTTGCTGATGTCTTATTTCTTGTCATGCAGAGATGCCTGAGTAGAACAAGTCCAAGCGGAGGGCTCCGTCTGCGGCCGAGCTAGCTTAGAAGAAGCCAAGGCACACTATAAAGAAGAAGGCGATGGCTGACTCCGCCTCTATCGCTGTTGTTACTCCTCCAGACTAGACTACGATCTCTGCTTAAATTGAAGAATCAAAACTCGCAAACTGAGAACATGATCAAAGGGATAGGTAGTCGCTGCTTGGTAAGAATCAGTAGATCAAGAAGTAGTGCCTCATCGGGCGCTCTCTGTCTTGGATATTTCATCTTTCCAAGATAGAAAAAGACAAAGGATTATTCCATCCACAATGTACATCAACTGAAAAGAAGAAAGGTAAGCATGATGCAACTACCTCTTCTCCATCATTCAACTTAAATCTTGTGGCGGAACGAATGGTTCACAGAAAGAGTATCGAGCCCTTTCAGATCATCGATCTTTTGAAACAAATTGGATGGAAAAATGTTGTGAACATTGGAGGAACTTTTCAACATAATCTAGTACATCAGTTTCTAAGTTTGATTTACAATGTTGAAAATGATCCCCCAGTTATCTCAGTCATGGTCATGAATCGAGTTGAATACATCGTACCAAACCAGGTAAGTAGGATGATTAACATGCAAACGACTGGAATAACTGTATCTAATCGAAATATGAATGGTTTAGGTGTGTGGGGGGAAGTTACTCGAGCATTGTGTAATGGTGCCACAATTCTTAGGAATGCCAAAAATGTTCTTCATGTCAAGCATCTTAATCCTACCTATAGGATTCTTCACAGCATTTTTAGCTCTAATGTCTATCCCTGTGAAGTCTCCGGCAACAAGCTCTCGCCATACATCTTTAACATTCTGTACGATATTTAGCTGGGAATTACAATCTGCCTACCCACTCTGATCGTACAGCAACTGATCCGTGTGTCTACGAAAGCATCCATCACTATACTACCATTTCCATGTCTTCTATCTAAGCTTTCACGTCAATTTGGACTGCCATCATCTCATGATCTCCCTTATCCATGTGCGTGGTTCAATTATGAAGACATACGTAACCTAAACATCTACAAAAATGTGTTTTGTGGTGGTAGAACCGGTTTAATTCCTGGCAGTAGCAGTTCCGTACACAATTCTGACTCTGTTGAAGTCATTCCAAACATTCCTGTACAAGACAGTGTACGAGATCTTCTGGAGGGACAAGCTCACATTGTAAAGCGACTCAATGACTGCGAAGCCTATCTTTCCGAAGTTCGACAATGACTGGTGGCCCTATAACGTGCATCAAAATAAGTTCTGAAGCGGCTACCTACTCCATGAGCTTACTCAAGATAAACATCCATCACATCCCTGAAGTTCTTCTGAAATGCTCCAGACCTAAATACCTTTTGAATGCCTGTCATCATATTTATACGTGTGCTGATAGTTGAATGGCTGAGTATTTGTTTTTAGTTACTGCTGTGTGGAGCAATATATATATATATATATATATATATATATATATATTTTTGGATAGGACTAAACATTTTTTTTGAATTTACTGCTATCTGAGGCAGTTGTGGGTTTTTTTATGGCTGCACAAAACTCATATCTTTTAATACCATAATTCTGCTTTCAGTTCCCTTAGTTCGTCTGATGAAATGCATATGATGTTCTCAATAAATATTACAACTACTTTATTGTGTCTAATATGCATTCATGACTTCTGAAATTGATGTTTGTTTTAAACTGATTTCATCTTTATACATCTGTATCTGTTGGTTTTCCCATGAAATTCATTCTTCAGTCAATATCACTTACTGCACCTTTGCCAATGACTGACAAAAAGGGGGAGAACAATTCAAAATATCCCGAGTGGAAATTGTATATCTAATGTGTTGCAGGTGTTAGGGGGAGTAGCTGCACTAAGAAAGGGGGAGTTTTGAAGTAAGGGGGAGCGCATATTTCTAGAATATGTACATGGGTTAGAAAATATTGTAAAATTGTGTAAATGCATGTACACACAATTTAGGGTGTGTTTAGAAGTATTCTAGGGTGTGTTGGGTATTTTGTCACATAATTGACAAAGGGGGAGATTGAAAGTGCACCTACTTGTGCCCTGGTTTGTCAAGTTACATGTATGGTAAGTCAGACTGGCTGCAGAACTCGATAGGAAGATTATTTCAAGCGTCTACCTCAACCGGATGTGTGGAAGCTCGTAATAGGTAAATCATAGCCTCACATCCCATGTCCCAAAATACCAGGTGAATTAAACCCTTAAAACAAGATAGACATCTTAGGGTTTTTATGGTGAGAAAACTTTTTCAAAATAGGGAAATCTCTAAGTTTTTCTCACCTTGTCGATTTTATCAAGCACCCTCGATATGATCGACCTGCACTGTTGATGTCCTTGATACTTTAACAATATTATCGATAAGAGGACCAAAAGTGTCCAGCAACCAAAAGCTCATCTGGACGGATTTATCGATGTATCGATACACCTATCGATATCATCGATATAAGCACAAATATGTCCAGCAACTTCACAATATATCTAAACAAATTATCAATATATCGATATTCAAATCTCGAGACCATCGGGAGTGGCCCGATAAGATCGATAGGCTGATTTCTAGCGCCCCTGTTTTTTAATGAAAATCTCAAAATTCATCGATATATCGATGACCATCCGATATGATCTAAAATCATATATCGATATGATCGGAGGTCCATCGATGATATCGATGGTGGGCGCGCATTTCTTACAGCAGTTATTTCAGGATGTTTTTAACTATGATCGGGGGCCCTTCGATTTAATCGATATTCAAATATCGATGATATCGACACCTGATTGATTGCATCGAACTAAGCCATAATCTGTCCAGCAAGTTCAAAGATAAATCTGCTGGAATTATCGATGCCTCGACTCAGATCTCGATATCATCGACATTCAAATTCCGATGACCTTGACGGTTCCCCCGATCATTCATGAAAACCTGAAATATCTCAAAGTCAAGTCTCTCTCATTTTTCATGTGTCGATGGATCGAATCTGTCATCGATGGAATCAGAGTTCGAAATCCGATGACATCGACAATGACTTCGATTCATCGACCAATTGGCAAAGAGTTTCAAAAGCGTATGACATTGAGTCCGAGTCATCGAGCGGACCATCGATGCCATCGAGAGTATATGCTCGATGATATTGAACCTGCTCGATGATATCGAGCTCTGTCATAAATGTGACCTTTTTATATCCATTGGAACTTTTTACCTATTTATAGAGGACTTATCTTTTGTTGCTGTGAGAGAAAGAAGAGAGAGCTTTTGAGTGTTTTAACTTATATCCTATACCCAAAGCCCTTTCTCTCAAGGGAGTTCATCCTCCAATCCACCCCTACCATTGATATCAAATAGAGTGGATTGGGAAATGAACTTTCGTATTCAAGGATCCTCCAGCTACTACCTTAATGGCAAATCATTATGCTAGGATGCCTTGAATGCATGTGAGAGGATCTACTCTATCTTCCTTATAAGAAAATCTTTAGAGACTAGGATTCCATCTCACCCTTGACCCAACTCAAAGCCAAGCATTGGTATATCATCTTGTATTGCGGATCAAGGGAGCTGAAGACTCTTCGTTGACAAGAAAGAGAAGATCTTCAGCGTTGTGCTTAATGGGACTCATTAACTTACCTGTAAGTATCCAGAGTCCAGAGGACACTTGTGATCATTCCTTCCTAGGTCTTGGTCCTAAGTGGTTCTCACCCTTTGAAGTCCTCAAGGAGGCCTCCAGCGGGAGTGTATGTAGTGGGTGCACAAGATGGACCCTTGCTCTTGTGTAGGGCATAAACTGTTAGGTCCTTGTGTAGGTCCTTGACCTGTGTGGTCTGAAATTCGGGTGTGTTGTGTGGACCCTTGCTCTATGGAGAGCATAAACATCTGGTTAGGAGTGAACCAGTAAAACTCTGGGTTTGAGGTGAACCGCGTAAAACCTCTGTAAAGGTTGAAGGTGAACCTGATTTAAAACCTTAGGTTTGAGGTGAACCCTGGGAAACCTCCTTAGTGAAATCCGGTACACTCAAGGGTTGAGTGCGACAGCCGGGAGTGGAGTAGACAAGTAGTCGAACCACTATAAAAATGACTGTGTTTGAGATGATTATTGTTTTTCAGTTATGTGATTTCCTAGCATGCCTTTATATCTAATTATCTGAAATCACACCTTATACACACACAGTCATATCCTTCACAATCTTGTCTGCAACTTGTTTATCTTACAAATAGGTTGTGACTGGATCCTCTACAAGGCTTGGAAGCCAGTAGAGTTAATTTGAGTAATCTTGAGAATTGCATACATAATAAGATTATAGTGATAGGATTTTTAAATAACTCATAAATCTTCAAAAAATCCTATTCACCCCCCTCTAGGACATATTGACATATTCCAACTTCTACTTAAGTGGTCTTCACCGCTATTTCAATGTCGAGTTTACTCAGATGATGGATATGCCCCCGGAGGCTGTTGCGGGCCATATGGAGGCTCTTTTTTATAGGGTAAGTTGTACTTTTTATGACGGTCATTCCTTTTGACTAAGTAGTTTTTCTGCCTTCTAAGTTTGGGTTTATCTTCACTTTACCCCTTCCCTTGCAAGTGCCTGTCATGACATATTGCGGCTTAAGACAGAGTGAAAGGAGGCGGAGGCGACCTTGTTATAAAGGAGCGCTGAGTCCAAGCACCTCCGTTCTAAGAACGCCTCTTTGGCGGCTCAAGCAGAGGGGTCAAAGGCCACGCTAGAGGCCATAAGGACCGAGCTGGAGGGGGTGAAGGTGCTGCTTAAAGAGGCCTTGAAGAAGGGTGCTCGGTGGAAGTCTGAGAACGACGAGCGGAAGCACACCTTGGATGTGAAGATGAAGGAAGCTCAGGCGGCTCTCCTGAATGCTTAGGAGGGGGGCGCGGAGGAGCTAAGGGCCTCGAGAGAATAGGAGGAGGAGAGGGATGCACTTTACAGTGCCGGGTACGATAAATGCCTGGAATACATTAAGGAGGTACACCCTGGGCTTAACTTATCCGTATTCGAGGATGGCCCTTTTGAAGATTTTGCTTTGGCTGAGAGCTGAGTTCTTCTGCTTCTAAGCATCTTCGCCCATCAACAGCTCAATTTTTTCATTCTTTCGAATGTACCCCTCTTTTTTTTTTTTTTTGCAATATACCTTCTCATTTTTTTTTAATGAAAGAATTTTATCACCTTAATGAATCGATTTCTTTGTCGTAACAATTTGGTGTGGATTTTCTAAGTAGGCTGGTCGGTTTATTATTGATTGACAAGTCAATCCTTTTTGGGGTCGATCTCGATCTTTTTTAGATTCAAGCTACGTAAATTGGATGGTTTTGATGGTGTTGATTAGTTGGTATCTTGATCTCTTCTTTAAGGGTCTGGCAATCGGTGGGGACTGTTCTTCCCTTGTATAAAGGGTAGTCCTGGTGGGACATGCAGATTGAGTCATCGTAGATGATGGATAAAAAGTAGAACATCCATATTTTGAGACTTTTATTACAAACTTTGAAGAAAACAAGTAGATTCCAACTTGGTCAGTTATTGTAGAATTTAATGAATCTGCAAATCTTTATAGATCAAATCAGTTTTCAAGGGCAGTAGATTTTCAAATGCACGGCGTTCCACAGATGTGGCAAGAGTCATCCTTCCATTTCTTCGAGTTGATACGTTCCTGGCCAGCTCGTGCTCGTTACTATGTAGGGTCCTTCTTGTTCGGTCCCAGGGTTTTTAGAAGGTTCTGTGGAGGACCAAGTCTCCAGTTCGAAACCTTCTCATCCTCACTCTAGTGTTGTAGAAATGGGTGACCTGCTGTTGTTGAGTTGCAACTTTGATTTGGGCTTGCTCCCTTCTTTCTTTGATTAGGTCGAGGTTCCGCTCGGCATTCAAATATTTGTTGTAGGAGTGGATCTAAGTAGTCGGGAGTTCGATCTCGACTAGGACAATGGCTTCAGCGCTGAAGGCCAAGGAAAAAGGGGTCTCTCTTATAGTCTGGTATGTCCAAAGAACGTGTGGAAGCTCTTCTGCCCAGGCTCTTTTAGCTTTCTCGAGCTTGGTTCAGAGGTGGTTCTTAATAATCTTGTTGACTGCTTCAACTTGTCCATTAGCCTGAGGGTGCCAGAGTGCTGAGTAGACGTTCTGGATCCCGAGATTTTCACAAATACCACAAAATTGGTGGTTGTCGAACTGCTTCCCGTTATCCGAGATGATCGTGTGGGGGATCCCCTATAGGCATATGCTATTTTTCCCGATGAAGTCGGTAATCTTCAGCTCAGTAATCTTGGCGAAGAGCTCCCCCTTCGCCCACTTAGTGAAATAGTTAACTGCGATGAATTTAGTTTGCCTCTTACCAGTTGGTAAATGGTTGATGATGTCGATCCCCCATTAGGTGAAAGGCCATGGTACGGTCATAGCAGTCAGTTGCTCGGGCGGCTGATGGGGTATTGTCGTGAATTGCTGACACTTGTCACATTTTCAAGTATACTGCCTAATGTCTATTTGGATGTCAGCTAAAAATATCCCTGTTGGATGAGTTTGTCAGCAAGGGCTCGACCACTGGAGTGGTTACCGTAGATGCCTTCATGAATTTCTTTCAGGACATACTTGGCTTCGTCAGGCTAGAGGCATCTGAGGTAAGGGAGAGAGAATGATTTCTTTTACAGAATGTATACAACCATGGTGTAGCGAGCTACCCTGGATTGGAGTTACACGCCTCTAGTCGGTCTTCGGGTAGCTTTTCTTGCTTGAGGTAATTGGCTATTAGGTCCATCTAGGTCAGCTCTAAATTTATCGAGAGGACTGTGCCCAGATTGGGTTTGTTGATGCTTGGTTTAGTTAAGAACTCAATTGGGATCGATTTCGGGATGTCATCTTCAGCCTCCGTGGCTAGCTTTGGCAGCATGCCTGCTTTAAAGTTCTCTAACTTGGGGATCAGGCTGATATTGCTCTTCGAGAATTTGTTGATCAATTCCTGGGCCTTCATTTTCTATTTTTTAAGCCTGGTACTCACTGGCTATTTAGTTGACGACAAGCTGTGAGTCGCTTTGAATCTCTAAGTGTTGGGCTCCCACGCTCGCTGCCAATTTGAGCCCAGCTAATAGCGTGCATTGCTTGATGTTTGGAATCCAAATCTTAAGGCATATTATGTGCAGGTCTGGTTAGGAGCCTCAAGGACTATTCTGGCCCCGTTGCCTATAGAATTAGATGAACCGTCAATGTACAGTGTTCACATCAGCAAATCTGGATCGGCCATTCAATATTAGGGCTACTCGGTCTGGATGTCAGAGCTGGTTCCCAGGTCATTCTCGGGTATGAGTTCGATGATGAAGTCGACCACTGCTTGGCCTTTGATGGTTGTTCGGGGCTGATACCTGATGTCAAACTCACTAAGCTCGATTGCCCATTTCGTAAGTCTCCCTAATACCTCAGGTTTCTGGAGTACCTGGCAGAGGGGTTGGTTGGTCGGGACAACGATGGTATGGGCCTGGAAGTAGGGCCGCAGGCCGAGTGATGAGACGACAAGGTCCAAGGCCTGTTCACAACCCCAAGTGAAGGGTCGCGATGTAGTAATAACTCGGTGAGACCGAGGTCGAATCCACAGGGACTAAACTTGTATGTAATCTGAAAATAACTAGAGGTCGAACTAGAAAATGATCTAAATTGAATTCTGGAATAGTTGAGAGGAATGGTGAATAATGCTGATTAAAACTTATGAATTTAAAGGTGGGAACTAGGGTGCTAAGGATCCACTTGTAACTATCAAGGTGCTACCTTAATTGATTCAAGGAACACAATTGGAATTGGAGTCCTATCCTATCCAATTGGATGATAAAGAAATTTAAATCAAATCTGAACTTTTCATTGACCTAATTCTCAATGGAGGAGAATTTCGATTAGGGGTGTACATCGAGTTAAACCGAGTTGAGCTGGCCTTAGCTTGACTCGGCTCGGCCACTTGCTTACCTCAGCTTGAACTCGGCTCGGCTTGGTTCGGTCATCAGCTCGGGCCAGTTCGAGCCGAGTTCGGCATTGTAACATTTTCACAAACGCCTGGACCGCACCTTCAAAATCTCACTGTATTTGAGATAGCAACAATGGTTTTACAGGTATTTTATCAAACACCTTATAAGTAACATAAAAATTAAGAAAAAAGGGTGTTGGTTTCATATACATACCTTTCTTGCCACCATCCACATTTCTTTGAGTCATTTCATCAAACACTTAGTGAGTAACATCAATATCAAAGTAACCGAGTCACCGAACTGGTTCGATTCGAGTTGGATTCAAGTTGGATTCGATTCGAGTCGAGTCGAGCTGGGGCTAGCTCGAACTCGGCTCGAACTCATTTTTGAGCTAAAAAAATCATCTCGGCTCAGTTTAAAGCTGAGTCGAATCGAGCTTTTTCGAGTCGAGTCGAGCGAGCTAACCGAGCTAGCTCGGTTCGTGTACACCTCTAATTGTGATGATTGGAAGGGATTCCATCACCCTACCATGCCCAGGAGACGATGGTGAACAACAGGATTTACCAATCTCACAATCTCAAAATAGGAAAAGAAGATATCCAAAGCTATCACAACATCTATTGTAATTTGAGTCATAATAAATCATTAAAAACTGAAAATATTCCTTTAATATCAAACTAGAAATTAATGAGGTTCATTAAGAACAATAATCAAAGCAAGATAATAATCCAAATACACTACAAGCTTCACCTTTTAGCCCTAGCTAAGAGGATTAGCCAACCATGGACATGATTGAAATCAAATCTCTTAAACAAAGTATGAAAAATAAACTAGGGAAGAAGAAATAACTCTTTGGTGGCTGCTCCACCCTTTTACTATGCTCCTTAAAACCTTTCCAAACCCACAAAGATGCTTTGGAGCATCTTAGGGACTCGTATTTATAGTTGGGGAACTCCAACTTTCGCATTGAGTTGGAAATATCTACAAACTGTCTCAAATTGATGCAGTCCGCGTAAAATTTGCGTACGCCTTCGATGCTATCGAAGTATCTTTGATCTATTGAAAAATCGTCCAGAACTGTCCAATGAGTTTGGCTTGAGAAATCCTGAAATTCTCGATTAATCGAACAGTTTTCGATTGCACCTTCGATTGTACCTTTGATTCTATCAAAGTCTATTCTGGAACTTTTCAGAACTACGTTTTTCTGCCTCAGAATTTCAGAATATCTTCTTTCAGGACAATTTTCAGGATTCTTTTTCTTCACTTTAAATCTTTGATTCTCTTCATTCCTCACTTGGTTTCCTTGGATCTTTAGCACGTGAATTCTTTATTAATAACTTCCAAATGACCAATTCTTCATTGTCTTCTTTTGAGCTCCAAATCCATCATTTTATGCTCATATTTATCATAAGCTTCCCAATCACCTCGCATGACAAAAATGTATATAATTAAATCAAGTTATCAATTAAATGCGAGGAAAACTAATGTAATTAAAGGGTTAAATATGCAATATTTGAGTCTCAACAGGGCCATCTTTTCAATATCTGGATATCTGGTCTCAGTGGGGATGAGGGATTTGCTGACGTAGTATACTGGTAGTTGTTTCCCTTGTTCTCAGATGAGGGTCGAGCTAACTTCTACTATTGAGACTGCCAAGTATAGTAGCAACAGCTTTCCTTGCTCGGGTTTTGAGAGCAACGACGGTGATCCCAAGTACCTCTTAAGTCGCTGGAAGGCGTGTTCGCATTCTTCCGTCCAATCTATTTTTTTTTTCTTCCCTTTTAGTTGATTGAAAAAAGGGAGGCATTTGTTAGTGGATCGAGATATAATACGATTGAGAGCAGCTATTCTCCCTATGAGGCATTGAACTTCTTTTGTCGTTCTAAGTGAGCTCATGTTGAGTAGAGCTTAAATTTTATCGAGGTTCACCTCTATCCCTCTTTGACTGACCAAGAAACTGAGGAATTTCCCTGAACTGATGCTGAAGGCGCACTTGCTCGGATTCAACTTCAACTAATATTTTCGTAAGATCGTGAACATTTCTTCAAGGTCAGAGACGTCGTCTATTCACAACCCCAAGTGTGGGGTCACAATGTAGTAATAACTCGGTGAGACCGAATTCGAATCCACAAGGACTAAACTTGTATGTATTCTGAAAATAACTAGAACTAGAACTAGAAAAAGATCTGAATTGAAATCCGGAATAGTTGAGAATAATTGTGAATGAATTATCAATAATCAAAAGGGAACTAGAGTGCCAATAATTTACTTGTAGCTATCAAGATACTACCATACTTGATTTAATAAACACAATTAGAATCGAAGTCCCGTCCTATCCAGTTGGAAGATAAGTAATTAAAGCACAATCTGAACTTCTTATTGAATTAGTTCACACATGAAGAAGTATTCTGAAGATTGGAAGGGAATTCAACCATCCACCATGCCTAGTAGACAAGGGTGAATCACGAATTTCACCAATCTCACAATCTCAAAATAGAAAAGAAGATATTCAAAGCTATCGCATCGTCTATTGTAATTTGAGTCACAACAAACCATAGAAAATTGAAAATATTCCTTAAATTCAAACCAGAAGTCAATGAAGTTCAACATAAACAAGAATCAAAGCAAGATAAACATCCTAACATGCTACGAGCTTCACCTCTTAGCCCTAGCTAAGCGGTTTAGTCAACCAAAGACATGATTGAACTAAAAACCCTTAAACAAAACATAAAAACTAACTAGAAGAAGAAGATTGAGGAAGAAGGAAGGACTCCTTGAAGTTCTCCAACACTTTGCTCCACTCTTCCAACCCTAATTCATGCTTAGAAATAATTAAGAGACCCATATTTATAGTATTTGCTTGGACCGACTTTGAAACCACCTCAAATTTCTGCAAAAAGTTAGACTTCGGTTGGACTAAATTAAGGCTGAAAATCCCATTCTCTAGCTAGACAATTTTGCGCGATTTTGGTCGAACCGAAGTTAGCTTCGGTCGGACCGAATTAAGGCTGAAAATTCTGCTTCTCGCTAGACTATTTTGCCCGATTTCGGTTGGACCGAAGTCTGTTTTAGGACTTTTCTTCTTTAAACTCAGAATTTCAGAATATGTTTTTTTGCGACAATTTTCAGAAATATAATTTTTTCAGGACAATTTTCAGGATTCCTTTTCTTCACTTCAAATCTTCGATTCTTTTCATTCCTCACTTGGTTTCTTTGGATCTTTGACATGTGAATTCTTCATTAATGACTTCTAAATTTTCAAATATTCATTTAGTAATCTTTTGATCATAAATCTTCCTTTTGATATTAATTTTACCTTAAGCTCTCGAAATCACCTCGTACATGAAAACATGCAAAATTAGATCGATTAAGCACTATTATATTTATAAAACAAAGGAATAACTAGAAAAAATATGCAATATTTGACAATTAATACACCCCCAACCAGAATTTTGCTAGTCCCGAGCAAAACATGCGTAATGCAATCCTCAATTCTCAATGTTCAAATTACTTTCAGAAAATAATCTTTTGTACAGTCAAGTATGAATAAGTGCAATCCAAAGAGGCGAGACTGAAACTTTGAAAACCTAGAGCCGAATCACACGAGAAATTAATCAAGTAGGTTCTTTATCAATCACTTAAGGGCATAAGTTCATATATCAAGTTTTCAATGTGCTTAGTGAATTCCACTTACTTTCCATAAAAATTCTATCTTTTCATAATGTTAGCCATGTTCACCACATTAAGATTAATTGAGAAATCAAGTACTAATTCCAAATTTATCACCTTTTCCTTCTTTTTCCAGTTTTAGATTTTATATCGACGGTCTTCATTTTCACATTCTTTTCGAATCTTTTCATTCTTTTTTCAGTGAATTCTTATTCTTTAAATTATCATGACCTTTTTGTCGATCTCTCAATTTTCTAACTGGTTCTTTTTATCTTTTAAGGTGGATAGTATTCTTCAAACTTAATCCTCAATATCTATCAATGATAAACATACTAACAATCAGAAATTCTAGCACCATTCAAAGAAAGCAAATTGAATGTGACTTGTGATTTAGATCAACATGATATTCAAACTTCCTCTTAATCAATCAAATGCAAGAATTTAAGTGATAGTTTACTTAGTTGATTAAACTCCAACAATTCAAAATTCAATCTCTATCTTATCATCATACTCATCATACTCAAGGCATTCTTAATTACACAAACTTTTGTTTTCCAAAAAGTTCTTTTACTTGAAAAATTGAAAATTTGTAAAATTTTTGCTCAAAAACTAAGAAAACATTGATTAATTTATCTAATCCACACCCCTAACCTAAAATCTACTTTATCCTCAATGTAAAAGATATGAGCATGTAATGCACATGAGACAACGAAAAGAAATGGGAAGTGATAGGAAGATAATACCTGAAGAAGAAGAATTGAAGCTTTTCTAAAGTTCACAATGTGAATATGGGTTAGCAAGATGACTAAACAAACTGAAATCAAACTATCCTAATCCTAAATCCTATGAAAGTAGTAAACCTAACTACACCTCCATTAGTCTAGGAGGTCAATCTTAATACACAGGATCAGTCAGAGGCATGGACATGTCCTCTGAATCAAACTTCTCAACAAATGGCTTGAGATGATGACCGTTCACTTTGAAAACAGTGACATTCATCGAGTTCTTTATCTCGACGGCCCCATGAGGATAGATGTTCGTAATAGTGAAAGGGCCGGTCCAACGAGATTGAAGTTTTTCCAGAAAAAGATGTAACCAAGAATTGTACAAAAGTACTTTTTGACCGGTTATGAATGATTTCTGAAGGATGTTCCTGTCATGGAACACCTTCATCCCATCCTTGTAAATTCTCGAGTTCTCATAAGCGTCATTACGTATTTTTTCGAGTTTATTTAGTTGAAATTTGTGTAACGAGCTGGCATTGTCCAAATTAAAGTTCATATTTTTGATAGCCTAATAAGTTCTATGCTCTAGCTCCAAAGGTAGGTGGCAAGCTTTCCCATAGTCGAGTAGAAAGGGAGACATTCCAATGGGGGTCTTAAAAGCTGTACGGTAAGCCTATAAGGCATCCGTCAAGCGAATTGACCAATCCTTATAGTTAGGGTTAACCGTTTTTTTCTAGAATTTATTTAATTTTCCTGTTGAAAATCTCAGCTTGCCCTCTTGTTTGCGGGTGGTATGGAGTGCTCACTTTATGAGAGATGCCATAGTTCTTCATTAAGTTATTAAATGGCCTATTACAAAAGTGTGAACCTCCATCACTAATGATGGCCTGTGGTGTTCTGAACCGGGAAAGGATATTTTCTTTTAAGAATCGAATGACTGTTTTATGATCATTATTTTAGCACGGGATCGCTTCAACCCACTTAGTGACATAGTTTAATGCTAAAAAGATGTAAGTATTCCCAAAGGATTAGGGGAATGGTCCTATGAAATCGATGCCCCAGCAATCAAATGATTCAATGATAAGAATGGAGTTCAGAGGCATCATATTTCTATGGGACAACCCTCCCAATTTCTTACAATGCTCACAAGCTTTGCAAAACTCATGAGTATCTCTGAACATCGTGAGCCAGTAAAAGCCACGCTACAGAATTTTGGTTGTGGTCTTTTTAGCAGAAAAGTGACAACCATAAGCCTGAGAATGACAAAAGGAGATAACACTTTGATGTTCATTGTCTAGCACACATCTCCTTATAATTTGGTCTAGGCAATATTTAAACAAATAAGGATCATCCTAGAAAATCTTACGTACCTCGGCCAGGAATTTATTTTTATCTTGCGCAGTCCAATATGTTAGCATGAAACTTGTGTCAAGATAATTTGCAATGTCAGCAAACCAAGGTAATTAGGAGAGTTACAATTGTTCATCAGGGAATGTAACGTTCCAAAATTTTCATGGCCAGAGTTTATAATTGTGTCCGAGAAAACCGAGTGTTAATAATGTATAAATTGGATACTTTAAAAATCGTACCTTATTTATTTATTTTTCATTTAGATCACATCCAGATACATTCATGAAGATAACAGTCATGAGAATAAAATTAACTGTATTGATTATTTCATTAGAGTAAAATAATTTAATAAATAATCAAATGCCCTTTCAATGGGAGCTTATTACATTATCGAGTTCACAGTGGAAGTATAAAACTAAATCATAAAATTATCTTCCTATTCTTTCAGTATAATGTTCCATAGGGAGATGGTCTTCTAGGTCTTCAATCTATACATCACCTGTATTATCTGTACGGTTGGAGAGGGTCAGTGCCCTACTCATAGTGATGGTCATCCTTTAAGATTAACAACAATTCAAGAGATTCATAAAGCAATGTAAAGGTTCTGATACGTCTCGTACTCCACTACTACAAGGGGTATCAACACGTACAAACAACCTACATGAGATGCATGCTTAACAAAGTGTGTGCTGCTCATCATACGTAGTGATCATCACAATTTGGAATATGATTAATAGAAAACCCGACTCGACCCGCATCCCATAACTACAGATATTCACTGGCATGTCCAACACTATCGTGGATTTACGTGAACACCTCAATGCGACACAACACATGAGTCAGATGAATTACGTGACACGATTTGTTCATGGAGCGACTATTTGCAACATCCAATCCCGGAAGTGATGTAACACATATTGCGAATTACTTACATCGATTTGTGCACCACTACCCAAAAATCCATGGAATTAGATGACGAACAAGACAGTCTCTACCCAGAGTGCATTATGTCCATGATATAATAATTGAATCACTAGTTGTGATACCTTCAACACATCACTTGCATCAAAGAGAATATAAACTGAATCACGGGATTTTGGAATATCAAGACCCATGCCTAAGCCTTAAAGATAGATAACGTAAGGCTAATAAAATAAGGAGGAGAGTCTTAATGGCTAACTCAACAAGAAAAGAGTAGCAATGGCCAACTCAATAAAGAGGAGAGTAACAATGGCTAACTCAACAATGTGGAGAGTGGCAATGGCCAACTCAATAATAAGGAGAGTGGTAATGGCCAACTCAATAAAGAGAAGAGTAGCAAGGGCTAAGTCAACAAATTGGTAAAGGCAAGGGTAAGGATTGAATCCATGGCCTCACATAAATTCATAAAGATCACGCATAATTAATGTCATACCAAAATTCCCAAAGGATAAATAATTGATGTTGGTAAATTAAACAATTGCAGGGAAGTTCACAGTATCATGAAAGCATGTAAAAGTAAAATAATATCATCTTGAATCAAGTAAGCTTAAAGGAGAAAAACCCTCACCTTGAGGTCGGATCACCCTCTTGTAATGATAGGATTTTGGGTGTGCTTTAGAGTTGAATTCTAACATGATTACAGAACCATAGGGTTAGATTGTAATACTAAATAGGTTTTATGATCATCTTCGGCTAGAATTAGTTCTAGGATCTAAATTTGGTTTCAACCTACTATAATTCTACGTAAGAGGATTTATATTTAAATGAAGCCTGGTCAATGACTGTTCTTAAACTGGCTCACCTTTTGTTATGAAATCTTCCTTATTGAGTTGGTTCAATTTGATTTGTCTCTTAGACTTGTAAAAAAAAACCGACTGAATACGATGGCTTTGGTGCGTTCCCTAATGGTGAACCCAACAGCTACAACAAAGATAACCTGTAGGAGCAGGAAGTCCTCCTCTCTTCCTCTCTCTCTCTCTCTCTCTCTCTCTCTCTCTCTCTCTCCGGTGTTGGAAGGCGATCACTGAACGACCTTCTACCTCCGCACGCTAGCTTCTATAAGTCTTTGAACAAAATCCAACGAGAGGGAGAATCCCTATCCAATACAACAACGCTTTGCGTTGGTTTGCTCGCGCACAAGAGCTCACGCTCGTCGCTGATTTAACACGAACCTGGCTGCATGGAGATGATCCACATATACTGATGTATCTGAGTCCCTAACCCATAAAATGGACAGTTCAGATCCACAAACAGGCCCATTAAAAGGTGATGGGTTTCTTGTTCAAACCAAGAAGAGGCTCAGATGAACATGGCGGATCTTCGGTCGTGGAGTTTTCCTTCGATCTGATGATCGGAGATGACTCAGATGGGTCCCAGGGAGCTCGTGGGCCTCACCAATTGAATGATCGGACGCCTTGTATCAGTAGTTGCAATTCGTGTTGCGAAAGATATTCCTGCGGTTTTGCGCGGATGTTTGGATGATTCGGAACTTCCCGAAGCCCTATGCCGATCTTTTCGATGCCTTTGGGAGGGTTAGAATTCCCTCGCATACTTCTTGGACGGTTCCGATTGGAGTTAGGCTCTAAGTGCTGTGTGTGGAAGTCGGATTTCGTCTGGTTTCTTCGTTTTTGTGGAAAGAGGGCAGAAAGAGTGAAAAAGGAGTCCGGTTCTTGCTGGAGTCCGTGGGGTCCATTCTTACTGTTCCTTTGCAAGATTTGATCCGTTCATCAGTTTGATAGCGAGTCTTTTAGTTACGGCTTCAAATTTGGAGTTTGGATCATGTTCTGGTGGCCATCGCTACTGATCCCGGCTTGAATTGCATTCTACTGCTTGCTAGGCTTTGGTCAGAGGTGGGGTCCGCACGTGATGAATGGTCCAGATCACCTATGTGGGCCATGATGGTGGGCCACTAGCGATGCCAGTGGACAGACGTTCGGACGTCTTGTGGGCGGGAAGGCAAGAAAAACAAGGAGAGCTCTCTCTTTCTTTAAGAAAAACACGGTCAAACTCGGTTTAACCGTGCCAGTGGTTCCGCTGCACTGCGGGTGCACCATTCCTTGTGCACATTCAATCCTTGTGTGGGGCCCACAGTGATGCATTGTAAGATCCACTCTGGTCATTCAATTCATTTACCTACGTAAGGCCATGAGCCCAAGAATAAGGCTGATTTAAAATTCAAGTGGGCCATACTTTAAATCTTAAGTCTTATTCATGGATTTCTGTCGATCTAACGGTCTGATCCCTTCCAAACTCTAATCCATAGCACATATAACACCCTTATTACTCTTTTAATAAATTTTTGGCATTAATATTTATAATCCAATAGATAAATTATTCCATTAGATGGTAATTTGTCTCGTTAGGGTTGTGGCTTGATGAATGGTGGATCTAGCATTTCAGGGTCCCATATTATTGATTGACAATCCCTTTTTTTGGAAATTGACTGAGGGATGATTCGATTTATGATTGCAGATCGCTCCCAATGGTCAGATTTTACCACAATCGGTCATCCATGGATTTATAGGTCCCTAACAACAACTGGGTTATCCTAAAAGACTGATCAACGGTAGATTGGCTATATAGTAGGGTTTGGGACCTGATGTAAGGTTAGGATAACTAGATTGGTATCGTACACATATATGTAATAAGTTAAATTTCACGGTAACACTCGAGAACTTTCAATACTCGGGTATTGAAAAGTTCGGGGTGTTGCAGGGAACGTGTTATTTATCGGTGTTGGCTCAAGGGAATCGGGGAGATTTAGTCTTGAGAGGTGGTTAGCCACTACGTTCTCTACTCCCTTTTTGTCTCTTATTTCGATGTTGAATTCCTGGAGTAGGAGGATCCATCTTATCAGGCGAGGCTTGGCATCATTCTTAGAGAGAAGGTACTTTATCGCTACATGATCAGTGTAAATGATGATCTTGGATCCGATTAAGGACCTAAATTTGTCCAAAGTGAACAATACAAATAAGAGTTCTTTCTTCGTAGCAGAATAGTTTACTTAGGCAAAATTTAGAGTTCTACTCGCATAGTGAATCACATAGGGCTTCTTCTCTTTTCTCTGACCTGACACCACCCCAATAGCATAGTTAGATGCATCTCACATAATCTCAAAAGGGATGCTCCAATCCGGTGGCTACATGATAGGAGCGGTAGTCAACATGCCTTTGAACTTAGAAATAGCTTTTTGGCATTCTTCACTCCATTCGAATGGGGTAACCTTTTAGAGAAGATTACATAAAGAATGAGAGAGGTGACTAAAGTCCTTTATAAATTGTCTATAAAATCTAGCATATCCTAAGAAGGATCACACGTCACATATGCTCTTGGGTGGAGGCAGGTTAGAGATAAGGTCAATTTTTCCTAAGAAGGATCACATGTCACATATGCTCTTGGGTGGAGGCAGGTTAGAGATAAGGTTAATTTTAGCCTTATCTACCTCAATTCTTTTGGATGAAATTATGTGTCCAACGACTATTCCCTTGAGAACCATGAAGTGGCACTTTTCCCAATTTAAAACCAAATTATTTTCCTCATATCGCTTCAACACATTTTTAAGATTTTCTAAACACTCGCTGAAGGATGACCAAAGAAAAAAAAGTCATCCATGAAGATCTCTAAATATTGTTCCACCATATCAGAAAATATATCCAACATGCATCGCTGAAAAGTGGCGGGGGCATTACATAGTCCGAATGACATCCTTCAATAAGTAATGGTTCCATAGGGGTATGTTGTAAGGCCCGTGTCCCAATACCATACCATTTCACCAACTCTCATGATCCTCCCCATCGAATTTCGATGACCCGCAACCTTTAGACAACAATTGCGCGGAACCTAAGTCGCATCCTGAAGGTTTGAGTCAACTTAATCCAAAACCTATACCCTAGCGACCGCACAGTCGCCGCAGTTCTAACGCTGCATCTTGCACACCAATGCGATGCTCAGGCTAGGAGTTGTGGGCCTGCATATATCTCGAGGAAACGCCGCGCGTTGTGAATTTCAAGAGATTCCATAGAATCTTTATCAATCCCTATCTCATCACTAGTCAAGTACATAATCCATCACTAGCCATCACCTCTCTTTCTACCAAGACAAGTAACCTACCCCCAAAGTCAACTCTCATGTCACTCCTCTCTTATACACCCATCACTCTCTTACACACCCATCATTCTTCTCTTACATAACCCATCCCTTCTCTCTCTTTTCATCCCATCCCATCCCATTCTCTCCCATTCTCTACCCATCCCAAGCAACCAAAGAAGAGAAATTGTCTAAGGAGAGAAGAGCTAAGGAGAGAAAATAGCCAAGTGTTAGACCCATTCCCTACCCCTAATCTCACCATCTAACCATCCAAACTTCATCATCCACCATTAAAGTGGAAGCCTAGGAGCTAAGGAGTCCAAGGAGCCAAGAAGACAAGCAATAAGTGGGTGTTTATACGATTAGATTGTAATTATGATGATGGGCCAAGTGGGGCCTACTAGTTGATGGTATGGATCCAATTTGGGACCTAAGGTGTGGCCAATGGCCCACCATGATTCGTATATGAAATCCATGATGGGGCCATTCTCCATGGCCACCATGATGTTTATTTGATATCCAACTTGCAGAAGGTCACCTAGACCTTATTTTTTTGGTGGGAATGGTATTCCCACTCTGATTTTGATTTGAGGGCCCATATGAGGATGGGACCCAACTTATTGTATGTATTGTATATCGTCCCTAGGAGGGCTCATAGTGGCGAAGCCCTCCCATCATATGTCTCTCTCTCTCTCTCTCTCTCTCTCTCTCTCTCTCTCTCCTGCTTGAATGGCCACCCTGATGTATGTATTTTTATCCATGCTGTCCACCAAGTGGGCAACCTTGCTGCCCATTTTAGGGCCTGTGTGATCGGTCGGTCACACAGGCCCAATTGTAGGGGAAAACGCAAATATCAGCTTGATTCCCTAAGTGGGAGCTTGATTCCCTAAGTGGGGTGGGCCACACATGTAGACCTCACCTAGATGTATGTGTATTACATCCACACCATCCATTTTGAGAGATCATTTAGGACATGAGTCCAAGAGTGGGTCAGATCCAGTAGGTAGGGGTCTGCCCAGCTGCTGGCCCACCTTGATGTATCTGTTTATCCACTCGGCCCACCTGATCTGGGTGGGTGTTTGGGGTCGGCCCACCTCCTGGGTGACCCATGTCTACGTGGGACCCACCGTGATGCAGGGTTTCCACCCACACTGCCCTTGGGGCTAGCTCGAAATTCAGGCAGACCCAACCTCTGCTGGACTGCTGTTCAGTAGTAGATGGGCCTACTGTGATGTTTGTGTTATACCCACGCCACCCACACGTTTTCAGGGCCCACCTAGACAGGCCCCACCTCCCTGCTGGACCGTCCCCAGGTGGGACACACCATGTGTATGTGTTTCATCCAGGCTGTCCATTTGTTGGATGCCCAACAGGGCCAGCACGCTGGTGGGCTGGCCGTCCAGTAGCTGGCCCACCTTGTTGTGTGTTTTATATCCGGGCTGACCATTGGTTGTGGGGCCCATTAGTGATGTGTGGGACCCCTACACCCTCCATCAGTGTTCCCCCAGCCCACTCTATGGTGTGGGCCTAAAATAAATGAAGCAAATCCAAATTTCAAGTGGACGCATAACAGGAAACCGTTGGGCTTGGGGCGCCCACCGTGGGGCCGCCTTGTGAGGCCCACCATGATGTGTGTGTTATATATACACCGTTCATCCATTTTTCCAGTCATCACAGGGCCGTGGGCCCCATGGTGAGGCAGACCCAAATCCCAAGTGGACCGCACTATGGAATAGTGAGGATTGGATGCCTACTGTTGGAAACCAACCAAGGGCCCACTATAATGCCCATTTTCCATCCTTTCTACACTCACCTAGCCGTGGGTAGGGTCCCACATGTGTGGTATACAAAACTCACCATGATGAATGGTTATCTCCCATCTGATTAAGAGGGAGGGCTCAAATATTGGGCTGTCCCAAACCGTTGGGCCCCCATTGATGATGGTGCCTTCCACCATACCTTGTAAGGTCATCCTGAACCCTGGAGTCCACCTTATCATACGTGTATTAACCAGGTTAGCCATGAGCCACCATGATGTCTGTTCATACCCCAATCGACCATTGGGACCATCTAGATTTGGGCTTGATCCAAGCCGTCCACGCTTTGTACCCACTTAGATGTACATAGTACATAGTTTGTATCCAGGCTATCCAGTTATGGGCCTAACCTGATGAGTGTGTCCTATCTTGCCAAGTGGCTTGCTTGCTACGTGTTTTAGCTTGGCCATTTAACTATTGTGTGGCCCACCTAGATACATGTGTTTGCCCGACGTGAGTTGGATCTAAGCTTAGTGGACCACACCCCGATAGCGACTATTAAGTATCTATCATTGAGACCTTTCCGTAGGGCTTTGATAATGTTTAAACTACTAACCAGCCTATTAGAATGACCCACTTTGATGTTGAGCTGGCTACCCAACCCGTTTGAAAGGACACATAGTCCTAGACGTATCGACTCCACCAAATAAAGCTTAGCCAGAACCTTGGGGCCCACCTTGTGTACGTATCTGGCCTCCCATAGAAAAACCAGTTTATTACATGAAAAAGAGGCCGAGGAAGCCCACTTGTTGCACGTAAACCCACCTCACCCTGTAAACTCATCTTGTTGGCTTACCTTATTAACTCACCTTGTTGTATACCCATGTGACTCACCCCGTGAGGTGTGTTCTACCCTTGTACCCAGTTATTAGGACCACAATGTCATGTATATATCATCCACACCATCCATTTACCTTTTGGGATAAGTGTGGGGTCCATCCTTGACGTTAGTATGTCATCTAGGCCATCCACTGTGTGGAGCCTATCTTGATGTATGGGTTAGATCCGCTGTCCTTCTGTGCACCCCATCATACTGTCCATCTATTTTCTAGATATTTGGAGGCCCGAGGGCCCCATTATGATTTCGATTCTAATCCCAAATGGACTGCACCATAGGACAATAGTGGTTAAATGTCCACCGTTGTAAACTTCCCTAGGGCCCATTGTCAAGCCCACTTCCACCCTTACCTTAGTGGGCTAACCCAAACTGTTGGGCCCTCATTGATGATGGTGGGAACTATTCAAACCTTGAAGCCCATCTTGTATTCATATCGGGCCCTATAGGAAGGCCTAGTTTATTTCATGATAGAGAGGGCGAGGAAACCCACTTGATTGTACATGGTTCACCCTCTCAACTCACTTTGCTGACTCACCCATGAGACCCATTCTCGATGTAAGTATGACGCCTAGACTATTCATCGTTTAGTACATCATTGCCCCTTGCCGTAGATGGAAGAATATGTGGTATCGGATTTGGTATATCCTTGTTGATGCTTATCTCGATTTGTGGGTTAGATCCATCGTCCTTGCAGGGGACCCCACCTTAGGATATCTGATATGCTAGTACCTTGAGTAGGTTATGTCACGCTCCAAACTCGAAAATCGGGCTCACAAAATTCTCAATCGCCGAATCTGGTGCCGACAGCCTCCTTAGTACCCCATTCTTGGCTCCCGGCGTCCATATGCCAGATTCCGATCCTGGGATCCTACAAGGAGGATTTTCCAATGTACATTTTACTCGTAAGAAGCATAACCACAAGTATACCCAAATCACAAAGGCAACATCATTATCACATATCCACTAATATAATCATTTGAATACAATGCTAAAAGGGAAATATATATATCCAAAATCAAAGCTCCAGAGGTCCGTTGCATGCTCCAAGCTTAACGTTGTTGCAACCTAACGCCACCTGAATGCATCTATCGTGTATAAGCTTATAGAAAGCTTAGTGGGTGGTGAAAGTGTGTGCACAAGGTAAGTGCCAAGTAAGAAATATCAGAATAATCAGAGTAACTGGAAATAGTGACAAGTCCATGAGTCAAACAATATCAGAGTAATAATACATATCAGCTATGCAAATGAGTCATAAAGAGCCAAATATAGATGCCGAGGATGTAATACAATATGCAAATCTTGACGAGCCATAATACCATCGACCTTATTTAGGCCATACATCAGACCTGCGTACATCGCGCGATCATGTAGTGGTAACTCCGTCATACAAAGAGTCTCATAAGCATCTCAGCCCAATGACATATGCTCTAATCAATCATCCATCACAACATACAGGCAAATGATGGGGGTCCACAGAAGGACGGCGGATCTAGTCCAAATATCAAGATAGGCCCATTGATTAAAAATGCGTCCCGATAGTTAAGGAAAGAATCCAACTTATTACCACCGCAACATCAGACGATGCTCCCGATGTGGGACAAAGTTCTGCTTTCATTGTGTGCACAGTAGCCTGCCAGCACAGTAGCCTGCTAATCACTGGTAGCTCGCTCTGGTCCTCATGACCTGTCCACTCAGTGTCCGCCCACGTGCACCCGCCCACATGTGATCACAGTGATGGAGCATCACAATATCCCCCACTGAGGGCAGATCCGAGTCTAAGTGCAATAAGTGGGCTTCCTTACCCTCTCTTTCACGCAATAAACTAGACTTTCCTATGGGCCCAATATATACACAAGGTGGCTCCAAGCTGTAGGTATCATGATGCTATGTTGTCACATACTCATAATCGGTATCGATAACTGACACTGATAATCGGTCTCGACAATCGGCCTCGATAATCTGCTTCGATAATCGGCCTCGGCAATCGACCTCGGTATTCGGCCCCGATAATCGGCGTCGACAATTGACCTTAATAATTGTCCTCGACAATCAGAATCGGCCTCGTTAATCAGAATCGGCCTCGACAATCAGAATCAGCCTCGACAATGGAATCGGCCTCGATAATCAGAATCGGCCTCAACAATCGGAATCGGCCTCAATAATCGGAATCGGCCTCAACAATCAAAATCAGCCTCGATAATCGGCCTCAATAATCAGAATCTACAATCGGTCACGATAATCTGCCTTGACAATCGATATCGATGAGAATGGGCTTAACAAGGCCCAAGGGAAGGTCACAATGTGGACATTTAACCATCATTGTCTATCAATGTGGACATTTAACCAACATTGCTCCCAAGGAGTGGCCCACATAAACATCATTACATACATCATGGAAAAATCACACATCACATAGGGACTTGAATACACAACAGGTGGGCCCTACACCTGGGCCTCAAATACATCACATGGGCCTCTCATATACATCACGTCGGGCCGCATCACATGGGCTTCATATACAACACATCAGGCCTCATCATATGGGCCTCATATACAAAAAAGGGGCCGCATCAACGAGCCGCACCAATGGGCCTCAAATACGTCAAGTGGGCCACATCACATGGGCTGCACCAATGAGCCTCACACACACTAAGTGGGCGGCACCAATGGACCAATATACAACAAATGGGCCACATATACATTTAAAAAAAATAAAATGAATCATGTTGAAAGATCACCTAGGCCATACTACAACTGACAGTGGAGGTAATGATTTTTATCATTAAAATGCACAGGGCCCACCACAAAAAACCGTGGGAGTAGCCACACCCACCATTGAAACATTTATAAGACCCACCGTTATGTATTTTTGAGATCCAACCTATTCATGAGTTAACATAGATGAAGTGAAAATAAATTATCAGATTGATTGGAAACTATCATGGCTCCTAAGAAGTTTTGAACGGTAGATGTCACTGTCCCCACCATTTTCAATGGTGGGGTCCATTAGGACTTTAGATTTGACTCATTCCCTTTGAGATGCCATAAAATAATCTCTAAAAAATGGTTGGACAGTATAGATTATAGCGCATGCATCATGGTGGGTCCACCGTCCAAGGTCTGGACAGTGTGGATCCACACGATAGACGGATGGAGAAGATTTCACGTACATCACGGTGACCCCATGCTTCCTGCTACACATATATCGGCAGCTTGTAGCAGCTGCTGGCCCACCGTCCATCAGACGGATGGTGCAGATTGCGATTAGATGGACGACATTGATGAAACATATATATTAAGGTGGTCCACCATTGTAAGGCCCACCCCCACAGCACATGATATTGTCCGCTTTGTCGAAGCTCACGGGTTTAAAACGCGTTATTTGGGGAAGGATACTAGTAGCTCGCACAACCACTGGTAGCTTGCCCAGACCCGGTGCTCCAGTGGTCCCGCCCACAACAGGGTCCGCCCACTCAGCACCTACCTAAACAATATTGTCCGCTCTGCCCCTCAGGGTTCACGGGTTTGTTTCTGCACAGCGGAAGCTTAGGGCCAATCACCCATAGAACGCGTCATGTCTGTTAAGGGAGAAACCCAACATATAACCATCACAACTCCAGATAACTCTTCCAATGTGGGACAAGTTATGCTATGATCAATCGCAACAAGAGTAGCTCGCCCAAAGACAAGAGGCTCCGCTAGCCACACACTGGGGCCCGCCGACATATGTGCCCGCCCACGTGTGCCCGCCCACATGAAGCAGTGACCGGGGCGTCGCATTACCCATGGGTCGAGGCCTAATAGGGTATACATAAGGCCCATTGAATGTGATTCTACCGTATTTTATGTGTTGACCTATATGGTGGGCTATGCCTTGGGAGCAATGTTGGTTTGACGTTCACATTGTAAGTATAATGTTGGTTAAATGTCTGCATTACGACTCTCCCTAGGGCCATTGGTAGGCCCATACTTGTTGTCTGTAGGCCGTCTAGGACCATCTGCGTTGTAAGGATAGTTCATCACCTTATAACATGCTTAGTGTAGCTTCATGATTCATACCCATACACATAATATGTATGCTTGATATGAGGAATGTTTGGTTATAATATGAGCCATTGGGCTGAGACATTTACGGGGCTCCATATGAGATGGAGTGCCCAACATGAGCGCATGGTACGCGCGAGATTGCTGCATATTTGTACGGTGTGATTCATGCATCTCGCATACATGTTACTTGATCATTGTACGCCCTAGCGACATCAGGGCCGTGGCCTCCACAGGCATATCGTGGATGGCTAGACGGGACACCGAAAATATTTGGTTCTAGCATACGGGCGCCATAGATGTCCCTGGGTGAAAATCCCTGAACCTCCGTGGCCAGGAGATGACTCCAACCTCGAGACCGAGTGGATATATAAACGTACGAGGGCCGAATACCAAGAGGCCGCATCTCCCACTGTGTCGTGGTCGGTTGGGAAGGGGTGTGACCTTATCCGCCTGAGTGAGGGGGCAATATCTAGGTTGAGTTTGACCAGCTTGAGGAATAGGTCTGCTATCGACGAGCCAGGCCCGATATTGGCAGGCAGATAGTGAGGTCTCTTTCACTTACCTAGTTGTGCACTCGGATAGGGGCGGCAAGCTGGCGTAGAGTGTAATAGACCCCGGTGATTTCCCCAGAGAGCAACCGTACTGAGATGTGGATTTATTGAGAAGGAATCGCATATCTATTCATTCATTCATTCACTATCTACTCGGGCTGGTGGTGCGTAACTATTTGTTACGTGTACCTTCGCATGGCCATGATTTCGGTTGGGCGCGCGACTAACCTGAGATCAGGAGTTTACCACATTGTGTCTGACTATCCAAATTTAGGTATAGGATTGGTTTGGATAGAAGTCCCTTATGATGGATCCCATAGCCTGTGATACTTCGTATTATCATCCCGACTTCACATTCCAGCATAGTCATTTCATTCGCACCGCATATTACATTGCATCCACAGTACTTAACATTTTGGGTTATTATGTTTTTGCACTTATATGGCCTAGATGAGGTTGATGATATTCATGGCTCGTCAGGATTTGCATATTGCATTGCATCCTCAGCATCCGTTATTGTCTTGTTATGTTTTGCATCGCATAGCCTTGGTACGGCTGATAGCATTCATGGACTTACCAGTACATTTCTACTTACTCTGATGTCATATGATTCATGATCTTATTAGTATTTCTGCTTATCCCGATGATGTATGATTTATGTGCTTTATTGATACTTAGCACTTACCTTACACACACTTCCACCACCCTCTAAGCTTTCTATAAGCTTATACACGATAGATGCGTGCAGGTGGCGTTAGGTTGTAGCAATGTTGAGCTTGGAGCACGCAGCGGTCTTCTGGAGTTTTGATTTTTGACATATGTATTTCCCTTTCAGCATTGTACTCAAATATTTATTCTAGTGGATATGTGATGATGATGTTGTTTTGTGACTTGGTTATGCTTGTGGTTATGCTCCCTTACAAAAAAAAATTCATACTAAAAATCCTCCTTGTAGGATCCCAGGATCGGAATCTGGCGTATGGGCGCTGGGAGCCGAGAATGGGGTACTACGGAGGCTGTCGGCACCGGATTCAGCGATCGGGATTCCTATGAATCCGATTTTCGGGTTTGGGGCGTGACAACCATCCAGTCATCTGGACGGTTGGAATAAAACACATACATGATGGTATGACCCATGGAGCTACTACTGCGCATACAACAGTTGTATGGCTGGTGTGCGTGGCCCACTGACCCACCGTCCAGATGGACAGTCTGGATGGATCAGACCCACAGCCTTACAGGCGTTAGTACAACAACTATATAACTGCTGTACATCAGCCCGCCTCTCCCAGATAAAATAAAAAAATGGTGGGTGCCACATAGGGGCCATCATATATATATATATATATATATTATAATATTATATTATATTATATATCTTCTTCTTCTTTCTTTTTCTTTTTTGAATGCTTCAGCGTTCATGAGTGCTAGACGGACGGTGCAGATTAGGTGGGTCCACATGCATGGACACCACCTGCCATCAAGGTGGGCCTCATAGCTGATGACCAACATGGGTAAAACACATATATCACACAGCCTCATGGCCTGGATGGTGTCGAATTCACATGTACAACATGATGGGTCCCACGAAAGCTGCTGACGTCTCCAACAGATGCACATCTGGTTGGTCCCATAGTTAAACGGTTTGGGTACAACACATGTCTGGTGGGTCCCACGTGTTGGAGGCAGCACATCACCTAGGTGGGCCTCACATCCATGCACGAACGACGTGGATAATATACATTCATCATGTTGGGCCGTAAAATATGGAAGAGAGAGATAGAGAGAGAGAATGTGAGACGGGGAGTGGATATGGGAGGGCCCCTGTCACTATGGGCCCCTCTTTGATCACAACACATACAACAAAATGGGTCCCATCACAAGTGGGCCTTACATCAAAATCAAGATCTAAGGCTATGACACCCACCATTAGATCTCCTCTTCCTTCTTCCGCTAATGCATGCTAGAGCTCCAATGGATGAGATTCAAAGGTCGAGATTGGTTTTAGATGGTGAGATTGGGTGGTAGGAAGGTGGGCCACACCTAGCTTTCTCATGGAGCTTGGATGTTTGCTCCTCTCATGGGGTTGCTTGCTTGAAAATGGGGAAATGAGAGAGAGAGAGAGGGATGGGTGATGGAGTGATGGGTGATGGAGTGAGTGATGTGTACTTGACATGTAAGGGTGTGTAAGAGAGAGAGTTGACTTTAGGGATGGTGTTGTACTTAACATGATGTGGTGATTGATAGGATTGATTAATGAGACATGTTGTAGAGATTCTCTTAGGATTGCAAATGCATGGCATTTTCTCAAACTGAACGCGGGCCCACATCTCCTGGCTTGGGAATCGGATCGATGCGCGAATCACGGCGTTGGAGCCGCGGCGATGACGCGGTCGTTAGGGTACGAGTTTCGAGTCGAGTCGACTCTGATATGCAGGACTCGGCTTAGGATTGTGCGTAAATGTCGGATATAAGTCAAGAGTTGCCGGAATTCAACCAGGAGGACCGCGAAGGCATACGAAATGGTATGGGCTAGGATATGAGTCTCACAGGTTATGATAGTTTAACATGGACCCTTTCATATAGACTTATATATGTCTAGTGGGGAGTATCGTTCAACCCCTGTTCTTGTAAGTGACATACCAGTTAAGGTCGGTCATCGCCTGTTATATATGATATTCATGCTAGTGTACTTGTCTAGTAGGACACACTGAGAACATGCGTAGTATAACATCATGATACATGCCTATACGCATCATTTGTATGCATGTTATGAGTAGTGATTGATCATAGCATATACCATTGGGCTGAGATGTTTATGGGACTCCTTGCGAGATGGAGTTTTCCCACATGATCGCGTAGTACACGTAGGTTGATGCATGACTGGATGGTATGACTCATGCATCTTGCATTTTGTATGACATGATCACTGTACGCCCTAGCAACACCAGGGCTGTAGCCTCCATAGGCATATCATGGATGAGCAGATGGTATACTGAAAATGTTTGGTTCTAGCACTTGGGCACTTTCGATGCCCTTGGGTGAAAGTCCCTAAACCTCCTTGGCCAGGGGATGCTCCAACATCTAGATTGAGTGGATACATGGGCGCTCGAGTGCCAAATACCAGTAGGCTGTGTCTCCCACTGTGTCGTGGTCGGTTGGAAGGGGGTGTGGCCTTATCCGCCTGAGGGTAGGGGGAAAATCTAGGCTGAGTTTGACTAGCTCAGAAATGCGTTCGCTATCGACGTGCCGGGTAGATATTGGCAGACTACTGGTCAGGCTGGTAGTGAGGTCTCTTCCACTCACCTGGTTGTGCGCGATGGGCGACAATCTGGTGTGGAGTGTACTAGACCCCGGTGATATCCCAGAGATGTACAGTACTGATATGTGGACTTATTGAGTAGGAGTTGCGTACTCAACAATGGATTAATTCATTCATTCATTCACTATCCACTCGAGTTGGTGGTGCGCAATTAAATCATTATGTGTACCTTCACAATGGTCATGATTTTGGTTGGGTATGCGACCAACCTGAGATCAGGAGTTTACCACATTGAGTCTAGCTATCCAAATTTAGGTATGAGACTGGTTTGGATAGAAGTCCCTTGTGATGAACCCCACAGCTTGCGATACTACGTACTATCATCCCGACTACACACTCTAGCTTTGTCATTTCTTTTGCATTGCATACTACATTGCATCCTCTGCATATGACATTTGGCTTACTATGGCTTCACATTACATAGCCGATCTACATCGCATCCTCAGCATATGACATTTGCTTTATTATGTCCTTGTACTCGAACGATTATGGACTTGCCAGTATTTTCCGCTTACTCTGATATTTATTTGCTTGGCACGTGCATTGTACACACATACACCACCCTCTAAACTTCTTGTAAGTTTATGCACGATCATTGCATGTAGGTAACATTAGGTCGTAACAGCATTGAGACAGGAGAGTGTGCTAGAGCTTTGAAGTTTTTATTTCATATATGTATTTCCCTTTCAGCATTGTACTCAAATGATTTATTAGTGGATATGTGGTGATGATGTTTTTGTGACTTGGTTATGCTTGTGGTTATGCTCCCTTACAAAAAAAATTCATATAAAAATCCTCATGGTAGGATCCTAGGATCAAAATCTGGCATATGGGTGCCGGGAGTCGAGAAGGGGGTATTACGGAGGTTGTCGGCACCGGATTCGGTGATCGAGAATTTTGTGAGCCCGATTTTTGAGTTTAGGGCATGACACATGTGAACATTGTCTTTTCCTGATCTTCAAGGGCTATCTCTATCTGATTGTAGCCTAAATACCGGTCAAGGAAACAGTAGTAAGAATGACCAACCAACCTTTCCGAAATTCGATCAATGAAGGGTAAAGGAAAGTGGTCCTTCCTCGTGACGGTATTCAATTTCCTATAGTCGATGCACATTCTCCAACCAGTGTGACTTTAGTTGGTACAAGTTCATTGTCGGCATTGGCTATGATGGTGATTTTGGACTTCTTAGGAATCACTTGAGTTAGACCCTTTGACTGTCGGATATAGGGTATATGATACCCACACCTAATAACTTAAGTACCTCTCCTTTAACCACTTCCCTCATTTTTGGATTTAATCGATGTTGTGGTTGTCGGGAGGTTTTCGCATTATCCTTGAGATGAATGCAGTGAGTACAAATCAAAAGATCAATTACCTTGAGGTCCATTATCGACCATCCAAGGGCTCCTTTATGTTCAATGAGAGTAGAAATAAGCATACTCTCTTGTTCTTACTTAAGGTGAGAAGAAATCACCACCAGGTATGTCTCATCTTGACCTAAGCAGACATATTTAAGATTAGTGGGCAATGGTTTCAGGTCAAGCTTCAATGCCTTGAGGTTAGACTATAAAGACATTACATCGGTTTAGGGCAATTTTTCAAATTATGGCCTCCACCGGTTAACTTTAAGTACCAGCGCAACATCAAGCAGAGCATCCATCTCCCTAATTGTGTTATCATCTAAATCAGGGGAGTGGGCCAAGCACGTCTTTAGAGGGTCAGAGTATAAAGTCAGGAGTTCTCTATCTTCAATGAAAGAATTGATCATATTAATGTCGTGGGTATTGTCATCTTCCTCTGCTTCTTTTCTCATATTGAAAAAGATGTTGAGCTCCAATGTCATATTTCTGAAAGATAAATTCATAATTTCATTCTGACAATTTGAAAGTCCCCTGGTTTGTCAAGTTACGTGAGTGTTGAGTCAGATTGTCTATAGAGCCTGATAGGAAGATCAAGTCAAGAGTCTGCCTCAACCGGATGTGTGCAAGCTCGCCACAGGTAAATTTAAAGCCTCACATTCATTGTCTCAAAACACCAGGTAAATAAAACCCTTAAAAAACAAGTTAGAAAAGAATAGGGTTTTTAAGTGAGAAAACTTTTTCAAAATAGGAAAATCTCTAAGTTTTTCTCGCCTTGTCGATTCTATCGAAACACCCTTGATATGATCGACCTGCGCTGTCGAGTCCTCGATGCTTCATCGATAAGATTGGAAAGAGGACCAAATATGTCCAGCAACTTCACAACATATCTGGACGAATTATCGATGTATCGGTACACCTATCGATACCATCGATACTCAAATCTCGAACCCATCAAAAGTGGCTCGATAAGATCGATAAGCAGATTTTCGGCGCCCCTATTTTCTAGAGAAAATTTCAAATTTCTTCGATATATTGATGCATCGTCTGATATGATCTGAAATCAAATATCGATAAGATCGGAAGTCCATCGATGATATCGACCGTGGGCGCTCATTTCTTTTAGCAGATATTTCAGGTTGTCTTTAACTTTGATCGGGGGCCATTCGAGGAAATCGATATTCATATGTCGATGATATCGAGGCCGAGTTGATTGCATCGAAACTAGACACGAACCGTCCAGCGAGTTTACTGGTAAATCAATTGGATTTATTGATGCATCGACACTACCTTCGATATCATCGATATACAAATTCTGATAACATCGGCTGACCCTTGATCATATCCTAAAAACCTGAAATATTTCATGTCATGTCTCTCTCATTTTTCAAGTGTCGATTGATCGAACTTACCATCAATGGAATCAGAGTTCAAAATCCGATGATATCAACAGTGGTTTCGATTCATCGACCATTTGGCAAAAGGTTTCAAAAGCATATGACTTTGAGTTCAAGTCATCGAGCAGACCATCGATGCTATCGATAGTATACGCTCGAAGATATCGAACCTGCTCGATGATATCGAACTCAGTCATAAATGTGACCGTTTTATATCCATTGGAACCTTTTTCCTATATATAAAGGACTTGTCTATTGTTGCTGAGAGAGGGAAAGTAGAGAGAACTTTTGAGTGTTTAACCTTAGATCATATACCGAAAGCCCTTTCTCTCAAGGAAGTTCATCCTCCAATCCGCCCTCATCATTGATATTCAATAGAGTAGATTGGGGAATGAACTTTCGCATTCAAGGATCCTCCAGCTACTACCTTAATGGAAAATCATTAAGCTGGGATGCCTTGAATGCATAAAATTGGAACTACTCTATCTTCCTTATAGGAAAACCTTTAGAGAGTAGGTTCCCATCTTGACCTTGACCCAACCCAAAGCCGAGTATTGGTACATCATTTTGTTGTGAATAAAGGGAGCAGAAGACTCTTCGTCAACAAGGAGGAGGAGATCTTCGGCATTATGCTAATCGAGACTCATCAACTTATTTGTAAGTATCTAGAGTCCAAGAGGACATTTGTGATCATTACTTTTTAGGATTGGGTCTTAAGTGGTTCTCACCCTTTGAAGTCCTCAAGGAGGCCTCCGGTGGGAGTGTATGTGGTGGGTGCATTGTGTGGACCCTTGCTCTATGGAGAGCATAAACATCTAGTTAGGAGTGAACCAGTAAAACTCCTGGGTTTGAGGTGAACAATGTAGAAACTTCTAGTAGGGTCTTATGGAAGATTCTTGGCAAGTGTGCCTAAAAGTGGGTGCATTGTGTTGACCCTTGCTCGTGAGAGCATAAACAGTCAGCCTTAGTGTAGGTTGTAAAGGTTGAAGGTGAACTTGATTTAAAACCTTAAGTTTGAGGTGAACCATTGTGAAACCTCCTTAGTGAAATCCGGTACACTTAAGGGTTGAGTGCGGTTACCGAGAGTGGAGTAGACAAATAGTTGAACCACTATAAAAATGACAGTGTTTGTGATTGTCTTTCTTTTGTGTTTGTGATTCATGTCGATGCATTCATATTCATATAACTGATCACACCTCACACACATACACAGTCATATCCATCATAAACTAAGTTATATATATTGCTACTTTTTGAATAGTTTGTGATTGGATCCTCTACCAGGCTTGGAAGCCAGTAGAGTTACATTTGAGTAATCCTAATATATGTCTGCTATTAGGATTAGAGTAATAGGATTTTAAAATGAATCATGAAATCTTTTAAAAGTCCTATTCACCCCCCAGGACACATTAGCATACCCCTTCTTCAACTAGTGCGGTCTTCACCACCATTTCAATTGGTATCAGAGCGGGTTTCTCTTTAAGGGCTTCACCGCCTAGAGAGTGATCTTGACTGAAGTTGGAAATATGGCTAAAGGAGATGGCTCATCAGTCACTAGACCTCCAGTATTTGATGGCTCAAATTATACATACTGGAAGGCTGGGATGCACTATTTTTTGAGATCTTTGGACCATGATGTTTGAGATATAGTTGAAAATGGATACGTGCCACCAACTGAACAAATCATACTTAATAGTGGCACGATAATCACAAAGCCCAAACTCAAAGAAAAGTGGACGACGTTCGACAAGAAAAAACAGACTGCTGAAGCAAAAGCTATGAACGCCATCTACTGTGCCGTGTTCCAAGACATCTTCAACCAAATGAGTATGTGTGGGACATCCAAGGAAGCATGGGACTTATTGGAAACAACTCATGAAGGCACAAGCACTGTGAAGAGATCTAAACTTCAACTCTTGACTTCACAGTTTGAAAGTCTCAGAATGGAAGAGTATGAGACATTTATGGAGTTTTTCACAAAGTTGAATATCATCTGTAACTCCATGGGTGGATTGAGAGAAAAAGTTCCAGTACCAAAATTTTGTAAGAAAATCTTAAGATCCCTTCCAGAATGATTTAATCCCAAGGTTACAACAATTGAGGAGTGTAGGAACATTGATGAGATGAAAGTAGAAGAACTGGTAGGTTTCCTACAAACTTTCGAACTACACTTCAAACAAATCCCTAAATCCAAAACAATTATCCTAAAAACCTCTAAGAAAACATTACATGTGGACAGTGAGAGCAAAAATGAAAATGAAGATGAGGAAGTGGCTTTGCTGGCCCAACGATTCAAGAAATTCTTTCAAAAGAATCGTGGTCGTCCTTTCAAAGGCAAAAAGGTGAACTATAAACCTTCTACAGGCAAATTTGGTAAAAGAACCAAAGAACCACAATGATATTCCTGTCATGAGTATGGACACCTGTCTACTGAATTCCCAAATAGAAAAACTAAGGGCAAGGCAACGGCTACCACATGGGATGATACTGAGGAGTTAAATTCAGAATTTAGTGACTTAGAAAGCGATAGAGATCAGAAATCATTGAAAATACTCATGGTCTCCACTACCTCAATCATTCTCACTGAATTTGAGAACGAGAAAGAACAGCTAGCCACAGAATCATTTTCACCTGAAAATGAGGAAATTGGGGAAGAAGAAGAAGAAAAGGATAAACTACAAGACGCTTATAATCAACTCTACATCCATAGCATAAATATCCTTAAAAGACTTGGAATATCTGAGAACAAAAAGGAATTGCTACAAAAAGATTTGGACACAAATGTAGAAATCAATACACATCTGATCAATGATTCACAGTAACATCACTCAGAAAATGATAGACTTGAAAGAATTAACACCTGCCTTAAATCCAAGACTAAAAACTAAACAAACAAGTTGAGCAATTAAAAGACAAAAATATGTTCCTTCAAAATGAAAATCATACACTCCTGTTTAATTTAGAAGAGTCCAGAAGAATTACCAAGCAAAACTGTAAATTTTTCCAGAGTGGTGAGAAGTTAGAAACACTTTTAGGTATGGGAAAAACTGGAAATAACTAAAATGACTTAGGATCTGAGAAAGTTAGAGTCAGAACTGGGAATGGAATATAAATACTTGAAAAATCTAATGCCTCCAGTACCAACACAAAGACTATTCAAGAAGTTGAATCAGATAAGAAAATTAAATCTACTACAAGTAAGAATCCTGTCATAGAGTGGAAAATTAAAGAAAAGAAGAATTGTCTTACTACTCACTCAAATCACTTAACAGGCAATAATATTAAGTGGTATCTTGACAGTGGTTGCTCAAGACATGTAACTGGTGACATGTCTCTTCTTTCAAATTATAAGAATCTTCATAATGGGATGGTCACCTATGGAGATGGAACCACTGCTAAAGTAATTGGACAAGGAATCATAAAAGGAATTCAGTTGCTTGAAAATGAGAATGCTCTCTGTATAAAAGGTCTGACACATAATCTCCTAAGCATATCTCAAATTTGTGATAATGGGCATGTGGTCAAATTTAACAAACAAGAGTGCGAAATCCTAGACTAATCTGGAAAATCAGTAATGAAGGGTCATCGCACAAGCAAAAGGAGGCCCGCCAGAAGTCCTCCGTTGAGCTGAAACAGCCTCGCTTTGACTATAACTTAAGTATACCTTGACCTTGAGTCTATTTTAGAGTGTTTTTAGGCTATATAAGGACCTTAGAACTCTCTCTCTCACAGCCATACGAATTTGAAAGAAACCCTAGGGAGAGAATAGAGAAAAGAGAGAGAAAGTGTGGGAGATGTGAGAGGTCCTTCCTGCTGCTCTACCTTGCCGCTCTACAGGCTCCATCACCGCTTTCTAATCGCTTCCCTGGCGATTTCAGCTCCGTTTCTAGGTAAGAAACCCTAACCCTAATCTGATTTGGGGCTTTGGTGGTTGTAAGTTATGAAGTAACTGACCTGAATCATGTAATAGGTTGCTAGCTCATCGTAGGAGGAAGCCTAACCAATCTAGCGAGTTTATTTCGCTTCTACGGCTAAAAGGTGAGGACTTTAGGTGTATAGGTTACAGTTTTCAATGCTTTCAATGTCAGATAATGATAGATTCATGATCTGCATGCAATTGCACATGTACAAAGTATTGTCTATTTTCCGTTTCGATTAAAGACGTAGAATATGAAATTTTACATATTCTAGGTATTTGCAGAAAGTACTGTATACGTATAAATTTTGGAAATGTGTTTGCCATGATTATTTTTTGTATGAATATATTACATGTGGATAAAATACTTGTTTGGCGAAAGGACTCGCCCTAATACATGTTTTACTAATATACACTATGTATGTTGAAATTGTGTATTTTAGAAAGTACCGTATACGTATAAATTTTGGATATGTGTTTGTCATAATTATTTGCTGTATGAATATATTATATATGGATAAAATACTTATTTGGTGAAAGGACTCGCCCTAATACCTGTTTCGCTAATATACACTATGTATGTCGAAATAGTGTATTCTAAGTGTTTGTGAAAATGCTTGTGAGAGTAAGTGTTTGGATGATGGTGTCTTAGGTAGGTGTTGAGAGGAGATTCTCAACTACCTTAGAGACGTGTATGAATTCCTCCACGTGGTTGTTTAACTTAACCACTTACTTATGAAATATATGTGTTTGTAATTCTTGTTTACATGATGCTTTATAACATGCTTTATAGATATGCTTTATGACATGCTTGTTAACTTGCTTAAATTACTTTGTTTATTATACTTTACTCCACATGCTATGACTAAGGATTGATTTCGTTTGGAACTATGATTATAGTCCGGACAATCGATACCAGACTTGAGATTGTGGTTGAGATCCATTTCGCCACGTAAGATGTGTTTGACGAACTCGAGTCGTACTTCAGTTGGCAACAGTGGTTAGGCCATATGAGGTGCTTATGCACTTCATGTCGTTCAGTTGATTGTGCGCTCGAGCTTGTCAGGCTAGTCAATTAACCCGATGTGTCTAATGTATGTTCATCATGTTTGGACGCTATTGCTTGAACCTAGGGTACCAAACTTACTAGTGGAAATCCTGTTAACCATGGTACCTCGATCCGCTAAGACTCATGAACCGGGCATGGTGGTATGGGACACCGTGGTCAAGCTGTCGGCCTACGCTGGGGCCACGTGCCTCCCCGTAGTGACCAGTGAGTAACCAGACTCGTGAGCTGAATACGGTGGTATGGGACACTGTGTTCGAGCTGACGACACCTACAGTGAGACCTGTGTTCGTGCTGACGGGCGACGAGTCCTTCGTAGTGTCTTCGAGTATACTCTGAAGTCTGTGATTGGTGATGAACCCTTCACAGCAACTAGAGCATGAGTTGAGCCGAGTACAGTGATACCTGTATTTGAGCTGATGGCCAGCGATTGAGCTGAGTACGGTGAGACCTGTATTCGAGCTGACGGCCAGCAATTGAGCCGCATACGGTGAGATCTGTATCCGTGCTGATGGGTGAAGAGCCCTTTGATGCCTTCGTGATGCCTCTCGAACCATAATATCGTATGAGATTATCTAGGTTTGACGACCCTAGAATGGATCATGTTTGGGAATGATACAAGGGAGGTACCTTAGTTTCCCAATCCTGCTGTTTGAAATGGACTAATAACAACTCGGTAATCATGCTCATCATGCATTGCATGTGCCTGGAAGATGTGGAGCACTGAGGAATGCAACCATGCCGCGAACGTAAGATGGTGTCGCACGAGGGAGTGTGTGGTGAGGGCATCCATCATGACTGCATTCATACTTGCATTAATAAGAGTAGTTAGGAGTATTTGATTATAATGCTTTATCATTACTGCTTGACTGAGTTGATAACATGTTAACCTATGCTTTATTGTTTTACTGAGTTAGCTACTCACTCCCACGTTACGGAACAGTGTTCCGAACACCCACTAGACATTGTCTGATTGCAGATGGTGATGCTACTTCTGAGGCGGAGCCGAACTTTTATGACGACGAGGAGGCTTCCTCGTGTATGCTATTTTCTAGCAGCTTCATGTGAGCCATGTCTTGATCGACAGGATTATGAAGATGTCTAGATGACACTACACCTTAGGTACATTTTGAAATTGTACTTGTAATTCATTAACCTGGTAACCTTATCACACTCTGGAGACTTACTATAGTTTATATATTTTTCTATCTATCACAGTCTTCCGCTTATAATTTAACTGTCTCTGGAGTATGATATGTTGTTTTGGCTTAATCTCACTCATGTTCACTACACTAATACAGACAACATTCAATCATCATTCATTTTGTTACATAAGTGATGCGTTGGAACTCGGGAGTTGAGTTTATGCTCGACCCCCGATTTTCAGGGCGTTATAGTTTGTCTAGAGCATTATAGGGTGTTTTGGGTTTTTGTTACATAATTGACAAATGGGGAGATTGAAAGTGCCCTGTTTTGTCAAATTACGTGAATGTTGAGTCAGATTGTCTACAGAGCCTGATAGGAAGATCAAGTCAAGTGTCTGCCTCAACTGGATGTGTGCAAGCTCGCCATAGGTAAATTTAAAGCCTCACATCCCTTGTCCCAAAACACCAGGTGAATAAACCCTTAAAAAATAAGTTAGAAAAACATAGGGTTTTTAGGCGAGAAAACTTTTTCAAAATAGGAAAATCTCTAAGTTTTTCTTGCCTTGTTGATTCTATTGAAACACCCTCGATATGATCGACCTGCGCTGTCGAGTCCTCGATGCTTCATCGGTATGACCGGAAAGAGGACCAAATATATCTAGCAACTTCACAACATATCTAGACAAATTATTGATGTATCGATACACCTATTGATGCCATCGATGCTCAAATCTCAAGCCCATCGAAAGTGGCTCGATAAGATCGATAGGCAGATTTCAGACGCCCCTATTTTTTAGAGAAAATTTTGAATTTCTTCAATATATCGATGCACCGTCCGATATGATCTGAAATCAAATATCGATAAGATCGGAAGTCCATCGATGATATCGACCGTGGGCACACATTTCTTTCAGTAGATATTTCAGGTTGTCTTTAACTTTGATCGGGGGCCATTCGAGGAAATTGATATTCATATGTCGATGATATCGAGGCCGAGTCGATTGCATCGAAACTGGACACAAACTGTCCAGCGAGTTTACTGGTAAATCTATTGGATTTATCGATGCATCGACACTGCCTTCGATATCATCGATATACAAATTCTGATGACATCGGCTGACCCTCGATCATATCCTAAAAACCTGAAATATTTCTTGTCAAGTCTCTCTCATTTTTCAAGTGTCGATTGATCGAACCTACCATCGATGAAATCAGAGTTCGAAATTTAATGATATCGACAGTGGTTTCAATTCATCGACCATCTGGCAAAAGGTTTCAAAAGTGTATGACTTTGAGTTCAAGTCATCGAGCAGACTATCGATGCTATAGAGAGTATACGCTCGATGATATCGAACCTGCTCAATGATATCGAACTCAGTCATAAATGTGACCATTTTATATCCATTGGAACCTTTTTCCTATATATAGATGACTTGTCTATTGTTGCTGAGAGAGGGAAAGTAGAGAAAGCTTTTGAGTGTTTAACCTTAGATCATATACTGAAAGCCCTTTCTCTTAAGGAAGTTCATCCTCCAATCCACTCTCATCATTGATATTTAATAGAGTGGATTGAGGAATGAACTTCTGCATTCAAGGATCCTCCAACTACTAACTTAATGGCAAATCATTAAGCTGGGATGCCTTGAATGCATAAGATTGGAACTACTCTATCTTCCTTATAGGAAAACCTTTAGAGAGTAGGTTCCCATCTTGACCTTGACCCAACCTGAAGCCGAGTATTGGTACATCATTCTGTTGCGGATAAAGGGAGCGGAAGACTCTTCGTCAACAAGGAGGAGGAGATCTTCGACATTGTGCTAATCGGGACTCATCAACTTATTTGTAAGTATCTAGAGTCCAAGAGGATACTTGTGATCATTCCTTTTTAGGATTGGGTTTTAAGTGGTTCTCATCCTTTGAAGTCCTCAAGGAGGCCTCCGAGGGGAGTGTACATGGTGGGTGCGTTGTGTGGACCCTTGCTCTGTGAAGAGCATAAACATCTGGTTAGGAGTGAACCAGTAAAACTCCTGAATTTGAGGTGAACCGTGTAGAAACTTTCAGTAGGGTCTTATGGAAGATCCTTGGCCAATGTGCCTAAAAGTGGGTGTATTGTGTTGACCCTTGCTTGTGAGAGCATAAACAGTCAGCCTCAGTGTAGGTTGTAAAGATTGAAGGTGAACCTGATTTAAAACCTTAGGTTTGAGGTGAACCATTGTGAAACCTCCTTAGTGAAATCCGGTACACTCAAGGGTTGAGTGCGGTTACCGGGAGTGGAGTAGACAAGTAGTCGAACCACTATAAAAATGACTGTGTTTGTGATTGCCTTTCTTTTGTGTTTGTGATTCGTGTTGATGCATTCATATTCATATAACTGATCACACCTCACACACATACATAGTCATATCCATCATAAACTAAGTTATACATATTGCTACTTTTTGAATAGTTTGTAATTGGATCCTCTACCAAGCTAGGAAGCCAGTAGAGTTACATTTGAGTAATCCTAATATATGTCTGCTGTTACGATTAGAGTAATAGGATTTTAAAATGAATCATAAAATCTTTTAAAAGTCCTATTCACCCCCCTCTAGGATACATTGGCATACCCCTTCTTCAACTAGTGCGGTCTTCACCGCAATTTCACAATTAATGATTGTATTTGATGTAGCAAGGAATGGACGACCAAGAATGATGAGAATTTGAGTGCTCATATCTTCGATGGGTTGAGTATCCAAGACAATAAAATCTACTGGATAGTAGAATTTATCAACTTAGACCAACACATCCTCAATCATCCCTCTCGGTACACGAACTGAGTGATCGACAAGTTGTAATGTAGTCCAGGTATATTTTAATTCACCTAGACCCAATTGTTCATATACCAAGAAGGGAATCAAATTAACGCTCACTCCCAAGTCAAGAAGTGCATGCTCAATCTGGTGATTCCCAATTATACAAGTGATAGTTGGGCTACTAGGATCTTTATATATTTGTAGCACATCTTGCTTTGGGATGACACTCACCTTTTCTGTCAGAAAAATTTTCTTGTGAATGCTCTGCCGTCTCTTAATGGTACATAAATCTTTTGAAAATTTGGCGTAAGAGGGGATTTGTTTCAGAGCATCCAACAGAGGAATGTTGACTTTCACTTGTTTCAACACCTCTAGAATATCCTGTGAGTTAGCTAGAGGTTTTGGTGTAATCGACTGTTGAGGGAATGGCGTAATTAGCTTACTTTGAGGTTCTGGTTCTAACCCATGTGGAGGAATGCTAGGTCTATCATTCTTATTTTCTTTTAGGTCCCTAGGTTTTTCAATGCTCACCGGAATAGATTTGTTAATTGTCTTTCCACTCCTAAGAGTGGTGATAGGCTTAGCCTGCTTCATTTGATTTGAAGAGCTTGGGTTGCTTATTTCATATTGTGGTTTTGGGTTGAGGAGAGGCTGGGCCGGAAAGATCCCTTTCTCCCCAATCGAATTTTTTTGTTTCAAGCCCTTGTATGGTGTTTGTATGGTCTTGAAAGGCTTACAATATACCCTGATTAAAAAGCTCTTGGTTTTGCATATATTTTAAGACTGGATCCTCTTGAGGTTTCCTTTGATTCAGAAATTGGTTAAGGATCCCTTGAGGAGTAGCTGTTTGTCCGTTCCTCCAACTAAAATTTGGATGGTTCCTCCAACTTGAGTTATATGTATTTGAGGTGGGTCCATTGAAAGGTCTTTGGAAGTTATCTACGGTATTTGATTGCTAATTTAATATCTCTTGAAAAGCATGAATTGTTGGGCAATTCTCAGTTGTATGTATGTTGCAAGCACAAATACCACAAACAACTTCCGCAACCTTGTCGGGTTCTGCCTTCTTAAGTTCCATGGCTTTACTTTTCTTGTGAGTTTAGCCACTCTTGCATTTATATCATCTTCCTCTTTTAAAACATAACTCCTTTGATTGAGTAGGCTTAGAAATGGTAGTTTTTGACGAGGTATCCCATGATTGCTCGTTTTCAGCAAGTTTATCAAATTAATCCCATGCATCATCGGCTTCCTTGTTCATGAATTCCCCATTACACATCATCTCCATAAATTGGTGCATGGGTGAGGTCAATCCCTCATATAAAAAGCTCGTTATATGCCATGTTTCGTAGCCATGTTGTGGACATAAATTTATGAGATCCTTCAATCGCTCCCAACATTGGAAGAAGGTTTCATCCTTGTTTTGTGCAAAGTTCATGATTACTTTCTTTAAGGTATTTGCTTTATGATACGGGAAGAACTTTTAAGGAACTTCCTTGTCATCTCAGCCCATGTGCCAATGGACCGTGGTCTTAAGGAATGTAACCACGACTTTGCCTTTTCTTTTAAAGAGAAAGGAAATAATTTCAGTCGAACTGTGTCATCGGACACCTTTGAAAAGTGTAATGTAGATAATATCTCATCAAACTCTTTCATATGCAAGTATGGACTTTCAGATTCTAGTCCATGAAACTTAGGGAGGAGTTGAATTACCCCTGGTTAAATATCCACAGTTCCTGCATTCAATGGAAATATCATGTAGAAAGGTGTACTCACCCTCGTCGGCTGTAAATAATCTCATAGAGTACTAGGCGGGGGTGCATGGTGCACCTTATTCTCATCTTGGGCCTCCTCAAGTAGGTATTGAGGTTGATGTGCAGCCATGACTTCTACTGACTCAGAGGATCTTAAGTGGTGTCTAATCCAGTGATGGATAGGCAACCCTTCAACTAATCTTCCTTCACTCAAGAGACGTAGAGTGTTATCACAGACCCACTTGGGCATAAAACACTCACAGTCCTTAAATAACTAAACCAAACTAAACCTAAGAAGAAAGAAAACTAAAGTAAATAAGAAATCCAGAAAAGAGAGAGAATTGAAAAGAGGTTACCGAATTGGAGTTGCTATGTTAAGATCCTACAAAACAGAAAACAATGTTAGTTTCTAAAAATAATTTCAGAAAAAAATCTTAACCTAAAAGTAAAGAAAAAAGTTAACCCTAATCTTAACCTAATTCTAATACCAATTTTTCTTAGAAAAACATAGCCGTAGTACCGGCAACGGCACCAAAAACTTGTTCACAACCCTAAGTGTAAGGTCCCGATGTAGTAATAACTCTATGAGACTGAGGTCGAATCCACAAGGACTAAACTTGTACGTATTCTAAAAATAACTAGAACTAGAACTAGAAAAAGATCTAAATTGAAATATGGAATAGTTGAAAATAATTGTGAATGAATTATTAATAATCAAAAGAGAACTAGAGCGTTAAGGATCCACTTGTAGCTATTAAGATACTACCTCACTTGATTCAATAACTGGAATCGAAGTCCCATCTTATCTAATTGGAAGATAAGCAATTAAAGCACAATCTGAACTTCTTATTGAATTAGTTCACACATGAAGGAGTATTGTGAAGATTGGAAGGGAATTCAACCATCCACCATACCCAGGAGACAAGGATGAATCACGAATTTCACCAATCTCACAATCTCAAAATAGAAAAGAAGATATTCAAAGCTATCATAGCTTTTATTGTAATTTGAGTCATAACAAACCATAGAAAATTGAAAATATTCCTTAAATTCAAACTAGAAGTCAATGAAGTTTAACATAAACAAGAATTAAAGCAAGATAAACATCCCAACATGCTACAAGCTTCACCTCTTAGCCCTAACTAAGAGATTTAGCCAACTAAAGATATGATTGAACTAAAAACTATTAAACAAAACATAAAAGCTAACTAGAAGAAGAAGATTGAGGAAGAAGGAAGGACTTCTTGAAGTTCTCCAACACTTTGCTCCACTCTTCCAACCCTAAATCGTTCTTAGAAATAATTAAGAGACCCATATTTATAGTATTTGTTTGGACTGACTTTGAAACCACCTCAAATTTATGTACGCAAAAAGTTACGCTTCGGTTGGACCGAAGTTGGGTTCCGTTTGATTGAATTAAGGTTGAAAATCTCACTCTCTCGCTGGATAATTCTGCGCGATTTCGGTCGGACCAAAGTTGGCTTCAGTCAGACCGAATTAAGGCTGAAAATTTTGCTTCTCGCTGGACTGTTTTGCCCGATTTTGGTCAGACCGAATGTCTATTTGAGGACTTTTCTGCATTAGACTCAGAATTTCAGAATATGTTGTTTTAGGAATATATTTTTTCAGGACAATTTTCAGGATTCCTTTTCTTCACTTCAAATCTTCGATTTTCTTGATTGCTCACTTGGTTTCCTTGGATCTTTGGCATATGAATTCTTCATTAATGACTTTCAAATTTCTAAATCTTCATTTAGTAATCTTTTGAGCATAAATCTTCCTTTTGATATCAATTTCACCTCAAGCTCTCAAAATCACCTCGCACATAAAAACATGCAAAATTAGATCGATTAAGTACTATCATATTTATAAAATAAAGGAATAACTAGGGGAAAATATGCAATATTTGACACTTAACATGGTGTGTAGCCCTGATACTCTTGACGAGTATGTCTTCAAAATAGAGTTCTATGGAACGTCCGATCTGTCGGGCAAACATTCTGTTGATGACTCGTTGGTATGTGGCTCCAGCGTTCTTCAGCCTGAAAGACATGACCTTTAGCAATAGAGTCCTTTGTCGGTGATGAAGGTAGTCTTCTGCTTATCATATGGGTGCATAACAATTTGATTGTAGCCCGAGTAGGCATCCATGAAACTTAGGAAGTCGTGTCTGACCGTGCTGTCAACGAGCTAGTCGATCATGGGGAGTGGGAAGCTATCTTTAGGGCAAACTTTGTTTAGGTCGATGTAGTTAACACAGACCCTCCACTTTCCATCGAATTTTTTAAACCAAAACAACATTGGCTATTGTTCACAACTCCAAGTGTAGGGTCGCGATATAGTAATAATCTCGGTGAGATCGAGGTCGAATCTACTGGGACTAATCTCGTATGTTTCTGAAAGTAACTTGAAGTAGAATTAGAAGAAGATGTAAATCTAAATCTGAAGAATTTTGAAGAGTAATTGTGAAGGATGTAATTGAAACTTTATAAATTTAAAGGTGGGAACTTGGGTGCCAAGGATCTACTTGTAGCAATTAGGGTGATTCCTTACTTGATTCAAGTAACACAATTGGAATTGGAGTCCTATCCTATCCAATTGAAAAATAGAGATAATCAAATCTCTGAACGTCTCATGAATCTAGTCTTAACAAATGAGAGTTGTGAGGTTTGGAAGTGATTCCATCACCTAACCATGCCCAGGCGACAATGATAAATAATAGGATATACCAATCTCACAACCATACATAAGAGAATTGGAAAGATTAAGAAGGATTCCATCACTTAACCATGCCCATGAGACGATGGTGAACAACAGGATTTCCTAACTTCTTAATTTCAAAACAGGAAAAGAAGATACTCAGAGCTATCACAGATCTATTGTAATTTAAGTCACAACAAACCATTAAAAACTAAAAGTATTCCTTAAATAAGAACTAGAATCCATGAGGTTCAATAAAACATGAATCAAAGCAAAGAAAACATCCCAATCATGCTACAAGCTTCACCTTTTAGCCCTAGCTAAGAGGTTTAGCCAACCATAAACATGATTGAATTAAAATTTCTTACGAAAAGTATTAAAAAAAAAAAAAACAACTAAGGAAGAGAAGAAAGACTCTTTGTGGCTTCTCTCCATGCTTTTGCTCTACTCCTCAAACCCTAGATGATGCCTAGGAACGTCCTAGGGACTCCTATTTATAGTTGTGCATCCTCCTCTTATGCACCGACTTGAAATTTTTAGAAACCGCTTGCGAAGGCCTTAATTTACGCAATCCGCGTCAGCCCTGCGTTACAACTTTACCCGATTTCGGTAGCACCAAAGCTGGCTTCGGTAGCACCGAAGTCGTATCTGAAATTTATCGCATCTAAAATTGTATGTACAGAGCGCTTAGGTAGCTACCAAAATTGCTTAGGTAGTTACTGAAATTAGCTTCGGTGGTACCGAAATAAGCTTAGGTAGCACCGAATTAAGCTATTTTCTTGCTGGATTGTTTTGTACACTTTAGGTAGCTACCAAAGTTGGCTTAGGTAGAGCACCAAAATTGGCTATTTTTCTGTTGTTTTACTTGTGCTCTTGCCAATCTTTTCTCCATCCTTTGTACTTGGTTTCCTTGGATCTTTGACATGAGAATTCTTCGTTCTTGGTCTCCTAAGATCCCTCCTTTGCCTTGGTGATTCTTGAGCATTAAATTCATGCTTTTAACATCCTTTTTAATCCAAGCTCTTAAATTTTCCTAGCAACACAAACATGATTAAAATAGAACATTAAGCATTATCATGTTCAGAAAACCAAGTAATAAATGGGGGATAATATGCAATATTTGACCCTCAACACAATCCCCAATTAGCATTTTGCTAGTCCCGAGCAAAGTATGCAAAAAATGAACTCAATGCTCAATGTTCAAACCTTTTAAGAAAACAATCTTTTGTATAATCAAGTATGAATGAGTAGTCTTAAGACATGAAAGTGATATTTTGAAAACCTAGAGCCGAAGCACATAAGTAATCAATCAAATAAGTTCTTTATCATTTAACTCGGAGCATAAGTTCATATTCCAAGTTTTTCCAATGAATGTTAACTTACTTCCCATGGGAATACCATTATTTAATAATGTTAGCCATGTTCATCATATCAAAATTAGTCAAAGTACTGATTCCGAATATATCCCCTTTTTCTTCTTTTTCCAGTTTTTGATTTTATATCGATAGCTACTCTTATTCAATTTTTTCTAACAATTCATCCTTTTAAAGACCTTTTTCATTCTCCTCAAAGATGTTGTCATTTTCCATTCTTTTCATGGCCTTTTTGTCAATCTCCTATTTTTTAAACTGGTTTTTCATCTTTTAAGGTAGATAAAATTATCTAGGCTCAATTCTCAACATTTATCAATGATTCACATACTAACCATTAACAATCCTAGCACATCCCAAGGAAGCAATTAGTACGTGTTTTGTGACGATATACAAGTTTCCTCTTAATTATTCAAGAATCTTAGGTGTTGGTTTACTCGGGTGATTAAACTCTAACAATTCAAGATCTAATCTTCATCTTATTATCCCACTCAAAGCATTCTTAAGTACATAAACTTTTGTTTCCAAACGAATTCCAACTTGAAACATTGAAAATTTTCAAAAAATTGTTGCTCAAAACTGCGAAAACACTGATTAGTTTACCTAATCCCCCATCCCTAACCTAAAATCTACATTGTCCTCAATGTAAAAGAAATAAGCATGTAATGCATATGAGGCAATGAAAAGAAATGGAATAGTGATGGAAAGATAATGCCTGGAGGAAGGACATTTGAAGTTTTTCCATGAATCTTAGCGTAAAATGGGTTAGCACAAAATAAAACTCAACAGAGTATAACCAAACTATCTTAAATAGCAGAAAGCAAATTATCCTAGTCCTAAATCATATGAAAGCGATAAACCTAACCATACCTCCATCAGACTAGGAGATCAATCCTGGTACATAAGATCAGTCAGAGGTATGGACATATCCTCTAAACCAATTTTCTCAACAAAGGGCTTCAACCGATGTCCATTTACTTTAAAAGCATTGTCATTGTTCAGATTCTCTATCTCGACGGCCCCATGAGGATAGACATTAGTAATTGTGAAAGGGTCGGTCTAACAAGATCGAAGCTTTTCCAGAAAAAGATGTAACCGAGAATTGTATAAAAGGACTTTTTGACCAACTAAGAATGATTTCCGAAGGATGTTCTTATCATGGAATACCTTCATCCTGTCCTTGTAAATTCTCGAGTTCTCGTATGCATCGTTCCAGATTTCTTCAAGTTCATTTAACCAAAGTTTGTGCAGCGAGCCCGCATTGTCCAAATTGAAGTTCAAATTTTTAATAGACCAGTAGGCTCTATGTTTCAGCTCCACAGGTAAGTGGCAAACCTTCCCATAGACAAGTCTAAAGGGAGACATTCTAATGTGGGTCTTAAATGTAGTACGGTAAGCCCATAAAGCATCGGTCAAGCAGATTGACCAATCCTTGCGTCAGGGTTAACTGTTTTCTCTAAAATATGTTTAATTTCTCTATTGAAAATCTCAGCTTGCCCACTCATTTGTGGGTGGTATGGAGTGCTCACCTTGTGAGAGATGCCATATTTCTTCATTAAGTTCACAAATGGTCTATTACAGAAATGTGAACCTCTATCACTAATGATGGCATGAGGCGTTCCAAACCGAGAAAGGATGTTTTCTTTAAAAAACTTAATGACCGTTTGATTGTCATTATTCTGGCACGGGATCGCTTCGACCCATTTACTGACATAGTCTACAACTAGCAAAATGTATAAATTCCAAAAGATTGGGGGAATGGTCCCATGAAATCGATGCCCTAGCAATTAAATGCTTCAATGATCAGAATGAGGTTTAGGGGCATCATATTTCAACAGGACAATGCTCCCAATTTTGTACAATGCTCACAAGCTTTGTAAAACTCATGAGTATTCTTAAACATAATGGGCTAATAAAAGTTGCACTGCAAAAGTTTGGCTGTGATCTTTTTAACAGAAAAGTGACCACCACAGGCCTGAGTGTGACAAAAGGAGATGAGACTTTGGTGTTCAGTGTCTGACACACATCTCCTTAGAATCTAGTTTGGGAAATATTTAAATAAATACGGATCATCCTAGAAGAATTTGAGTACCTCAGTAGTCTAATGTGTCGACGTGAAACCTGTGGCAAGATAATTAACAATATCAGCAAACCAAGGTGAGTGGGAGACTTTAAACAGTTGTTCGTCAGGGAACATGTCATTTATAGGTGTTGTCTCAAGGGAATCAGGGAGGTCAAGTCTCGAAAGATGGTCAGCCACTACGTTTGCTACTCCCCTCTTACTTTTATTTCCAAATCAAATTCCTAGAGTAGGAGGATCCATCATACCAGGCGGGGCTTATCATCATTCTTAGAAAGAAGATACTTGAGCGTCTCATGATCGGTGTAGATGATGATCATAAATCCAATCAAGTAAGAACTAAGTTTGTCTAAAGGGAATACCACAGCCAAGAGTTCCTTTTTTGTAGTAGATTAATTTACTTGGGTCGAATTTAAAGTCTTACTTGCGTAATGAATAACATAGGGTTTCTTTTCTTTTCTCTTGCCTAACACCGCCCTAATAGCATAGTCAGACGCATCACACATAAGTTCAAAAGGAATGTTCCAATCGGGTGGCTGTATGATAGGTGTGGTAGTGAACATACCCTTGAGCTTAGAGAAAGCTTCTTGGCATTGCTCAGTCCACTCATATGGAACATCCTTTTAAAGTGGATTACATAAAAGATGAGAGATGTGACTAAAGTCCTTTATAAATCTTCTATAAAATCCGGCATGTCCTAGGAAGGATCGCATGTCTCGTATGCTTTTGGGTGGAGGTAGGGTAAAGATAAGATCAATTTTAGCTTTATCTACCTCAATTCCCTTGGACGAGATGATATGTATAAGAACAATTCCCTTACAAACCATGAAATGACACTTCTCCCAATTGAGTACCAAATTCTTTTCTTCACATCCTTCAGCACACATTTAAGATTTTCTAAGCAATTGTTAAAGGATGGACCAAAGACGGAGAAGTTGTCCATGAAGACCTCTAGATATTGCCCCACCATGTCAGAAAAAATACTCAACATGCATCGCTGAAAAGTGGCGGGGGCATTACATAGTCCGAATGACATCCTTCGGTAAGCAAAGGTGCCAAAGGGGTATTGAAATGTTGTCTTTTCTTGATCTTCAAGGGCTATCTCTATCTGGTTGTAGCCCGAATACCCGTCAAGGAAGCAATAGTACGAGTGACTAGCTAGTCTTTCCAAGATTTGATCAAGGAATGGCAGAGGAAAGTGGTCCTTCCCAGTAACGGTATTCAACTTCCTGTAGTCAATGCACATTCTCCAACCTGTAGTAACTCTGGTTGGCATGAGTTCATTGTTGGCATTGGCTACTATGGTGATTCTAGACTTTTTAAGAACCACCTGAGTTGGACTCACCCATGGGCTATCCGATATAGGGTATATGATACCCACATCTAATAGCTTAAGAACCTCGACTTTAACCACTTCCTTCATGTTTGGATTTAATCTACGTTGTGGTTGCTGGGAGGTCTTCGCATTATCCTTAAGATAAATGTGATGAGTATAAATCGAATGGTCAATTCCCTTGAGGTTCGCAATCGACCATCCAAGGGCTCCCTTATGCTCAATGACAGTAGAGATAAGCATACTCTCCTATTCTCGCTCAAGGTGGGAAGAAGTTGCCACCGGGTATGTCTCATCTTAACCTAAATAGATATATTTCAAATCATAGGGCAAAGGTTTTAAGTCAAGCTTCAGTGCCTTGAGGTTAGACGGTAAAGGCATTACATCAGTTTGGGGTAATTCTTCAAATTGTGGCCTTCACCGGTTAACTTCGAGTACCGGCACGGTATCCAGCATGGTCCCCATCTCCCTAATCATATCATCATCAAAATCATGGGAGTGGGTCAGGCATGTCTCTAGAGGGTTAGAGGATAAGGTCAAAAGTGTTCTATCTTTCCTGAAAGAGTTAATCATGTTAATGTTGTGGGAATCATCATCATCCTCTAAATGTTTCCACGTATTGAAAAAATATTCAACTTCAATTTCATATTTCCAAAAGATAAACTCATGACTCCATTCATGCAATTAATGATTGCATTTGATGTGGCAAGGAATGGGCGACCAAGAATGACAAGAATTTGAGTGCTCATGTCTATGATGAGTTGAGTATCAAGGACGATAAAATCTACCAGGTAGTAGAATTTGTCAACCTGGACCAACACATCCTCTATTATCCCTCTTGGTACACGAACTGAGCGATCAGCAAGTTGTAATGTGGTTCAGGTGGGTTTTAATTCACCTAAACCTACCTGTTTGTAGACCGAGTAAGAAATCAGATTTACGCTCGCTCCTAAGTCAAGAAGTGCGTGCTCAATTCGGTAGTTCCCAATTACATAAACAATGGTTGGGCTACCGGGATCTTTGTATTTCTGTGGCACATCTTGCTTCAGAATGGCACTCACCTTCTCAGTTAAAAAGATTTTCTTTTGAATATTTTGTCATCTTTTGGTCGTACACTTGTCTTTCAGAAATTTGGCATATTAAGGTATTTGTTTAACAACATCTAGTAGAGGAATGTTGACCTTCACTTCTTTCAACACCTCTAATATGTCCTTAGAGTTAGAGAGAGGTTTTGGTGCCACCAACCGTTGGGGGAATGGTGCAATTGGCTTGCCTTGAAGTTCTGGTTCTAATTCTTATGGAGTAATGCTAGATCTATCATTGTTGTCCTCTTTCGTGTCCTTAAGCTTTTAAGCCCTTACTGAAATAGATTTGTCAATTGTTTTCCCACTCCTAAGGGTGGTGACAAACTTAGCTTGCTCTATTTGATTTGAAAAGCTTGGATCACTTATTTTGTATTGTGGTTTAAGATTGAGGAAAGGTTGAGCAGGAAGCATTCCCTTCTCTATAACACGTGAATCCATCTTTTGCAAAAATTTTGTAAGTTCTCGTATTGCCTGGGTAAGCTCCTGAGTTTTAGTGGAATTTTGAACCGGTTCTTCTTGAGGTTTCCCTTGATTTAGAATTTGATTAGGGAATCCTTAAGGAGTAGCAGTTTGTCCATTCGTCCAACTAAAATTTGGATGATTTCTCCAACTAGGATTGTATGTATTGGAGATGGGTCCATTGAAAGGCCTCTAATAATTGTTCACGACATTAGATTTCTCATTCAGTACCTCTTGAAAAGCAAGTATTGTTGGGCAATTTTTAGTTGTGTGAATGTTGCAAGTACAAATACCGCAAATAGTTTCCTTAGCCTTATCCTTCTTTATTTCCATGGCCTTGAATTTCTTTATGAGATTAGCCACTTTAGCATTGATATCATCATCCTCTTTTAAAATGTATATTCCGCCCCTCTCCTTTGATTGAGTGGGCCTAGAGGTGGTGCTTAATTTTGGGGAGGTGTCCTATGTTGTACATTTTCAACAAGTCTGTCCAAATAATCCCACACATCATCGACATTTTTGTTCATGAATTTCCCATTGCACATTGTCTCGACCAATTAGCACATGGAAGATGTTAGTCTATCATAGAAAAAGTGTATAATGCTCCACGTTTCAAAACCATGTTGTGGGCATGAATTGATAAGATCCTTGAACCGCTCCCAACATTGGAAGAATGTTTAATCTTCCTTTTGGGCGAAGTTCATGATTGATTTTCTGAGGGTGTTCATTTTATGGTGTGGGAAAATTTTCTTTATGAACCCCCTTGTCATATTGTTCCATCTACCAATAGATCGAGGACGTAGCGAATGCAACCACCTTTTAGCTTTCTCTTTCAAAGAAAGGGGAAAGGGTTTCAGCCTGACCATGTCATTGGACACATTAGGAAAATATAAAGTGGCTATGATCTCATCAAATTCTTTCAAGTGTAAATATGGATTTTCATATTCAAGTCCATGGAATTTTGGAAGGAGTTGGAACACCCCTGGCTTGATATCTATATGTCTCGTATTTTCTGGAAAAACCATGCATGAGGGCATGCTCACTCCTGCCGGTTGCAAATAATATCATAAAGTACGAGGCAGGGGTACTTGATGCACCTCATTCTCATCCTATATTTTCTCAACCCAAGGTTGAGGTTGGATCGTAGGTTGATTGGCCGATTGATTTGCGGCTATCACTTTAATTAACTCCGAGGATCTCAAGTGGTGTCTAATCCTATGATGGATAGATAAACTCTCAACTAATCCTCCTTCACTCAAGAGATGTCGAGTGTTATCACAGACCCACTTGGGCATGAAACACTCTCAACCCTCAATTTCAAAATCTAACCTAAACCTAAAAGGAAAGAGAGAGAGAAATCTAGAACTAGAAAGAGAGAATTAGAAAGAAGTTACAAATTAGAAGTTTCTATATTGAGAAGAAAAATGAAAACAAATTAGTTTCTAAAAAGGAAATAAGAAAGCAACCTAGCTTCTAAAATAGATCGGGAAAGGAAATTAGTTTATAAAAAAGGATAAAGAAAGTTTCTATCCTAGAATTAGAAAGTAAGTTAGTTTTTAAAATAATTCAGAAAAAACCCTAACGTAAAAATAGAAAGTAGAAAAAACCTAATCTTAAACTAATTCCAAAACTAGTTAATCTCAAAAAAATGCAATCGTTAATACTCGACAATGGTGCCAAAAACTTGTTCACAACCCCAAGTGTAGGGTCGCGATATAGTAATAATCTCGGTGAGACCGAGGTCGAATCCATAGGGACTAATCTCGTACGTTTCGGAAAGTAACTGGAAGTAGAACTAGAAGAAGATGTAAATCTAAATCTGAAGAATTTTGAAGAGTAATTGTGGAGGATGTAATTGAAACTTTGTAAATTTAAAGGTGGGAACTAGGGTGCAAAGAATCTACTTGTAGCAATCAAGGTGATTCCTTACTTGATTCAAGTAACACAATTAGAATTGGAGTCTTATCCTATCCAATTAGAAAAGAGAGATAATCAAATCTTTAAACATCTTATGAATCTAGTCTCAACGAATGAGAGTTGTGAGGTTTAGAAGTGATTCCATGACCTAACCATGCCTAGGAGACAATGATAAACAATAGGATATACCAATCTCATCACCAAACATAAGAGAATTGGGAAGATTAGGAAGGATTCCATCACTCAACCATGCCCATGAGACGATGGTGAACAATAAGATTTCCTAACTTCTCAATCTCAAAACAGGAAAAGAAGAACTCAGAGCTATCACAAATCTATTGTAATTTAGGTCACAACAAACCATTAAAAACTAAAAGTATTTCTTAAATAAGAACTAGAATCCATTAGGTTCAATAAAACATGAATCAAAGCAAAGAAAACATCCCAATCATGCTACAAGCTTCACCTCTTAGCCCTAGCTAAGAGGTTTATCCAACCATAGACATGATTGAACTAAAATCTCTTAAGAAAAGCATAAAAAAACTAAAAACAACTAAGGAAGAGAAGAAAGATTCTTGGCGGTGGCTCTCCACGCTTTACTCCACTCCTCAAACCCTAGATGATGCTTAGGAACGTCTTAGGGACTCCTATTTATAGTTGTGCATTCCCCTCTTACGCACAGACTTGAAATTTCTGGAAACTGCTTACGAAAGGCCTTAATTTACGCAATCCGCGTTGGCCCTGTGTTATAACTCTGTACGATTTCGGTAACACTGAAGCTGGCTTCGGTCGCACCGAAGTCATATCTGAAATTGTATGTGCAGAGTACTTAGGTAGCTACTAAAATTGCTTAGGTAGCTACCAAAATTGGCTTATGTGGTATCGAATTAAGCTGTTTTCTTGCTGGACTATTTTATACACTTTAGGTAGCTACTGAAGTTGGCTTAGGTAGCACCGAAATTGGCTGTTTTTCTGTTGTTATACTTGTGCCCTTGCCAATCTTTTCTCCATCCTTTGTACTTGGTTTCCTTGGATCTTTGGCATGAGAATTCTCTGTTCTTGGTCTCTTAAGATCCCTCCTTTGCCTTGGTGATTCTTGAGCATTAAATCCATGCTTTTAACATCTTTTTCAATCTAAGCTCTTAAATTCACCTTGCGACATAAACATGATTAAAATAAAACATTAAGCATTATCATGTTCATAAAACTAAGTAATAATTAGGGGATAATATGCAATATTTGACCTTCAACAGCTATCCAGTCCGCATAGTAGATTTCTTTAATGAAACTGGCCTTAAGGAGTTTTTCGACTTCTTCCCCGATTATGGCGTATAGTTCAGCCTTGAATGTCGTCCGCTTCTGTCTGATTAGTTGGTAGTCTTGGTCGACGTTCAATTTGTGAACCATATCTTTCGGGCTAGTGCCGGGCATGTCCTGATGGAACCATGCAAATACGTTGACATATCGTCGGAGGGGGTTCATCACCTTGTCTCGTAACGGTGGTGTTAGCGATGACCCAATATGTATTATACGAGTCAAATTGAATTCATCGAGTCGAACGAGTATGAGGTCTTCCATAGGGCACCCTCTTTTAACCGAGTCTTCTTGGGGATCGAGCGAGTGATGGCCATTGCTTGATGTTGTGTTCTTAATGCCATGGAATAGCATTGCCGAGCTTCCTGGTGATCTCCCCTGACCAGTCCAGTACCATGCTTAGTCAGAAATTTCATCGCGAGATGATATGTCGACACGATGACTCGAGGAGTGTTGAGTGAAGGCTATCCAAGGATGGTGTTGTAAACGGAGGGACAATCGACCACTAAGAAATCAATTATGGTCGTCGTCTGGTTTTGCTCCTCTCCAACAGTGACCGAGAGTTGAATTGATCCTTTTGAGCTAGCTTTATCTCCCGTAAATCCGAGTAGGGGGTTTTGACAGGTCGGAGTCGAGGCCTTCAGACCACCCTTTGGTCGAACGCTTTGGTGACGAGGATGTCTGTCGAGGTACCAGTGTCCACTAGGATCTGAAACACTCTGTGGTTATCTATGGTCATATACAAGTACATCATCATGAAGGTGGTGAACGCCTCGAGCATCTTCTTCAGTGAATGTTAGATCACAAGGTGTCACTTTCTACTCTTTCGGGGGTCTGCTGGTGACTTGGATTTGATGCTCCGAGCTGCAGTGACTGATACTTTAGGTATGATCTCTCTGAACTCGATTCGAGTCTTCTCCCCCAGCTGGCTCGCCAAAGATAGTGCAGATTTCTCTGGTGGGTTCGTTGTTGATAGGTTGTTCGTTCATTGGGTCTGCTCACTCTTCCCTCTTGTTGATGTATTCACGCAAGTGCCCATTACGGATGAGGACTTCAATCTCCTCTTTTAGGTCGAAGCAGTCACCGGTCAAGTGGTTGTGGTCACAGTGGAAATGATAATACTTCGGCTTGTCTCATTTATCGATGTCAGATTTCATCATGTTCGGCCACTTGAGAATTCGTTTGTCTCGGACTTCCATGAGGACCGGTTTGGGCATTGTGTTGAGGAGGGTATACAAGCTGAACTTGCTGTCAGGTCATCGTCTGGAGCATTGACCTTTAGGCTGCTCGTCGTCTTTCCTTCTTTTGCTGCTGTTGGCCGGGGTAGGTTCCTCCTTAGGTCGTCTCTCTCTGGCCGAGCTTCCCTTATTCCGAGTAGCTTTTAATAGGCTAAAAAGCTCTTCGGCGTTAGAGTATTTCTGGGCCCTATCGAGGAGGTCGTCCATCGTCATTGGGAGATTTTTGTCGATCAAGAAGAGGAATCTTCCTTCCCTTAGGCCTCCCATCATGGCAGTCACTGCGATTTCTTACGAATGTGCTTGTACTTGCATCATTTTTAGGTTGAAACGCTTGATGTAATCTTTCAATAGCTCGCCTTCTCTCTGGATCATATTGAGGAGATGGGAAACTGGCTTGAGGCTCTCTTTTCCTCCGATGAAGTTGGTGATGAGTGTTTTGCTGAGCTGTGTGAAAGACTGGTTGATCGTGACTTCAGTTGTCGGAACCACTTCCGAACTGCACCCGTTAGGGTTAAGGAAAATACGTGGCACATGACTGCAGTTGATGCACCATGGAGTTCCATCCAAGCCTTAAAGGATTTTAAGTGCTTGGTTAGGTTTGTGGTTTCGGAGTACAGGGCGATTTGAGGCATCCAGAATCTCGGTGGGAGGTGGGCATGCATGACGTCGGTAGTAAATGATGGCTCAGTTTCTTCCAGTATTGCTTCCACCAAGGTCGGAGTGTTCATTTGGTAGGCCTGCCATATATCACTGATCTGACTTTGTATGTCGTTGAGCTCGGCTTCCCAAGGGTCGCCGCTCTCGGCTATTACTTTGTTCACCGCCTTGGGGGCTTTGTTGCGCCTCTTTCTCTCCAACTCATGACAAGTTGGAGGCAACAGTGTGGCAGTACCAGAGACATGAGAAGGTGTTGGCCTCGATGTTCTGACTTGTCTCCTTCTTTGGGAACCGGCGAGCACCTTGGATGGCTCAAGGACCTCTGGAACTGCCGGTCATGCTACTTGCCTAGCCCCTTGGGCGAGACGGGGCTGTAATTGTTTCAACATCTATTTCATTGAATTCATGTTGTTATTCAATGTCTCAACTTGTCAACTTGTTGCTCGAGGGATATAAGTCGTCCTCCCTGATTCCGGGATCGCTGCATCAGCCCCGTAGGCGCAAAATCAGCCTAGAGTTGGGAAGAGGAATCTCGATGGCCGACAAACTGTTATGATGGTGCAAGGTTGGGTGCAATAGAGGAGGTCAGAGCTTTCTTTTTCCCTTTTGCCATTGTTGAGTAATTATAGACCAAGAGAACAACTTTGAAGTCTTTCCCATATATGACACCAAACTGTTGATGTAAAAAACTGGGTAGCCTTCTCTAGACCTTCGAATGTCTGCACATGAAACGAACAAAGGAGACCCTGGCTTAAACAGGGGACCCTCCGATGCTAAAATCAGGCCAAGGAATCTGGGTCTAGTTGAGGAATGGGTTTAAGGATTAGAATTGTGCATACCTTATACTATTATAGATGCTCCTATTTATAGTCGAGGAGAAGTGGTGACCTAGAGGGGGTTCCTTATTTAATAGGTGTGTATTGTAGATGGATTCAGATCTTGAACGAGTGAGAGAATTTCTTGAGATCCTTGGCGAAGATCTCGGGATGCCGATTGTGTCATGGATACCTTCCGAGTTCTTTGAAGAAGATCTTGGTGGACTTTTGATTGTTCGAAATTACTGGAGGCATGTAGCAGGAGGTCGATGTGGTCTTGGCCGACCAGATCTCGGGGGATGCCGACCTGGTGTTACTGCACAAATAGTGCATTTTCAGACCTCCTAGTCTCTGTTTCAGCATTTCAGACCTCCCAGTCTCTGTTGCAGTATTTTCAGACCTCCTAGTCTTTGTTGTAGCATTTTCAAATGTTACTACATTTTTAAACTTTTCAGTCCCTGTTATTACAGAAATAGACTTCCCAGTCCCTATGGTGCAGAAACAGACAACCAGATTCCTGTTGTGTGGAAACAGACATCTAAAGTGCAGTTACGCGGAAACATACTTCACAGTTGAACTATTGTGCGAATTGAGCTGTTGCACAAAATTGTTGCATGAACAGACCTATTGCGCGGGTTCGTTGCGCGAGTAGACCTGTTGCATGGGTTTGTAAGGTTTGTTGCATGTAAACTGCCTTCACATGTATGAAAGCCTATAAATACCCCACTCCCCTCCTCATTTAGACAAAATAGAAGTTAGAGAAGCTCAAGGAGCTCTTAGAGCAAGCGGAAAGCAGAGAACAAGTGCACCTGCGCAACAGGTGCACCTGAGCAACGGTGCACTTGTGCAACAAGTTCCCTACGCAATGATGCACTTGCGCAATAGGTTCCCTACGCAACGGTGCACCCGTGCAAATAGGTTCCCTACACAATGGGTCCCCTCCATGCTCATGCTAATAAGGGCTTCAGTGGTCTGTTTGGTTTGACATATTCGTAATTTGTTATCTTGCATACATGTTATACACATATGACTACAGAAGCAAGGATCTCAAGCCTACACATATCATTGCAACAGACACTTTTTGAACTGTAATGCTGCTGAAATTACGATTAAGCCACTTTTCATTTCTTCCATTGTACTTTGTTTCTGAATCAAGGGAAATAAGAGGATGTAATTGAAACTCAGAATAAATAAAATCCGTGATGATGATTTTTCTTCTATTTTCTTTGTTATTATTGAATGATAATTCCCTTACTGAAATACATTCGTTTCTTATCGAAACAAAATGGCGACTTTGTTGGGGACTTAACTCATTTAATATTAAGTTAGAAATTGTTTGGAGAACGATTATCATTAATCGGTGCCGTAATAACACCAAAATGGTGACCTCAATGGGAACATCCTCCCCTTCATCTCTAAAACAAAGTAAAATTTGATTTATCAAAGCAATTAATGTTATGTTTTGAATAACAGGTATTCCATCCTTACACAACCGCAATATCTTTTCTCCCGATTGACATAGTTGTTTACTTCACACCCAATAGATTCGCTGCGGATTACATTGACAACACACGATCATTACTACAGAAAATACTAGAGAAGGTTAAATCAATTACGATCAAGGATAGGCAATGTCAGGTGATGTTCGGAATGGTCTCCACTTCACTGATAGCATAGCAGGACAATGAAGGACGGGTAGCGGTGACATCTAAAAGACGAAGGGTTCGATCTCCTCCCACAAGAAGTATTGACCTGCCAAGTATGGTTAGAGAGTCGATTATGCGAAACGTGGTGAGTCGCAGTCTTACCTTAGTCACGCAATCATTTCATTCAAGAAGGACTGAAAAGCCCGTTACTCCAGAAGATCTTCCAATATTAATAAATATAACCATAAAGACATCCTTTGCAGAATCATTACAAATTCAGAAGAATAAAAGAAAAGTCATCACGACAATCGAATGTTCTCTTACAGCACCCCCCTACAAAAGATTTAAGGCAAACTTATGGATTAAGAATACCGCAATCTGAGTCAGCTAGTCCTTCGAAGTGACGATATGAAAAGGGCGAGCTCCAAGTCCTAGAAGGGGGGTTGTGAATAGGACTATGCCAAATAAAAATAAAATGTGGAAAGATAACACAAATAACTGCAATATAAAGTAACCTCAAATGCACAAGTATTGAGAGGTTGATACAAACGTTGTTCTAAGGACAACCTTACACCAAAAACCAATGGCTTATGATAGGACAACCTGATTTCTAAAACGTTTATGAGTATGAAAAACTCAAACTGAAACAGAGGCAAAAGAAATAATCTTAGCTATTACAACATTCACCATAAAAGCATAAAATAAATTACAACATTCACATACATAAACAAATCAGATTGATCCAAAACGTTCTAGAAATCAGGTTTATGAGTATGAAAAAATAAATCAAATAAAAATAAAATGCGGAAAGATTACAACATTCACACACATAAACAAATCAGACTGATTTCTAGAAGGTTTGTGAGTATGAAAAACTCAAACTGAAACAGAGGCAAAAGAAATAATCTTAGCTATTACAACATTCACCACAAAAGCATAAAATAGATTACAACATTCACACACATAAACAAATACAACCATCCACCACAACTCCAGGAATTATAGTGGTTCATGTGTGTACACTAACTGTTCGAAAACAGCCACACAACTACTCCACTCCCAATATTCACACCCACGGGATATTAGCTTTCACTAAGAAAGAAGGTTTTCTAAGGTTCACCTTAACACCTTTACAATTGTTTTTCAATGGGCTATCACAATTAAAAACCCCACACTGAGATTTTCCTAGCTGATCTCAGTCAAAATGTAACGTCCCGAAAAAATCCGTACAAAGACCTGAGTACCACCTTAGGTAGAACAACCCAAGGACTGCATCCTGTCGTGTAATTTAGACAGGATTTAGTTAAGTACTAAATAATCAGTGGATTAAATAATTTAGTCGAAGTAAAGCCTAAATTAAGTACAATGACCCAACTTAAATATACAATGTTAATGACCTAATCCTAAGGTCTTTCTAGGGTCATGTATACCTTAAATGTGAGAATTGAAATTGAACAATTGATCGCTTCGGTAGATAGGACACTTTGAAGCACATGAAGCTTAATCTTGAATTCTTGAACTTGTCTTGAACTTATGTCTTGAGACTTGAGCAAAAGTACTTGAGCTTGTTCTTGTGACTTGAGCTTGAAGTAGTGTACTTGAGCTTGAGTTAGAGACTTGATCTTGAGCTCTAACATAAGCTTGAACTTTAAGCTTGAGGATTGAAGTAATGATGCACTTGAGCTTAAGTACCTCCACTTGATGAACTTCAACTTCTTGTTGTAGTTGAACATGCGTACTTGTAGCACATATAACGTCGATGTAGATAACACCACGCTCATCTTCGACTGAAGGTGAACTTTCCATCAATTTCAACTTGAAGGTGAACTTTCCATCTATCAAAAAAAGTCAACCATACTGAAGTGTTTTGGCACAACAAAATTTGACAACTCAGGGTGCAAGATTTACAACTTAGCACTTACAATCTCCCCCTTTGTCAAATTTGTGACAAAACCAACTTACAAAAGATTAACCTATTCTAATACACAGATTCACTCAGTTCAAACAAAATCTAAGAACCACAAAACTCCCCCTCAATCAACTCCCCTTCAACTTAAGCTCAGTAGAGACCTATATTAAGAGATACATATAAATTTCCAAAAAAAATCTTTTCCCACACAGTACATGCATATCCACATCTCTAAGTCTCATTTAAATAACCACATTATCAAAAAACAGATTAAGATATAAGCAATTAAATACCCAATTTCTCCCCCTTTTTGTCACAAAATGACAAAGGAAGAAAAGATAAAAATAAGTGAAATGTGGTAGCTAATAAGTGAAGAGAGTAAGGAGTGTGAAAGTTAGCAAATTAAACCATAATAATAAGAGCATCAACATCAAACTAACTTAAATATGTCCAAAATTCAGAGTCACCAAGCACAGTAAAGTTAAGTATTACAAACCCAATAAAAGTAAACAAACTAATCAGAACTAGATGAAGAGAGAGGTGGAATGAATGGATCAATCTGGTGTAATCCCTTATTTATGCATCTAAAATACTTATGCATATACTTCATTTGTTTATCTTGAAAAATTTTCAGTCCATCCACCTTCTTTTCTAGTGAGCGAAGGCACTCATCAAAACCAAAAGGCTGAAAATCAGGATCAGCCTCAACATCATCAGATCTAATTCATTAAAAATATCTTCCATATTGACTTCAGTTGGTAACGCATCTTCGTCTCCAACTTCTTCTCAAACTTCTCCAGCCTTCCTTTCAATTTGACCAGGTGCTAACCTTAAATTCATTTTATTGATATTTGAGTTGTTGAAAGGTAAATGAGAACTAGGAGCTTCTCCAGGTGGCATGACCACAGAACAGTGTAAAGCAAGAGTGGTCATCAAATAAGTGAATGGAATATCACTATGCCCTGGATGAAGGCGAAATTGGATAATGAAATAGCAAATTAACGAAGGAAGACACATCGGAATGCCAGATACAACTGAATGAAGAATACGCACCATGAAGGTAGTTAGTTCAGCCTTGTTACCAGATCTAGGGTATACATTGGAAATAAAAATGCGATGTAATACTCTGTATCTGGGCAACATCTGATTGGCCTAGAGCGCATTCCTGGAACTCCATTCCGAGTCCATGTTGTATAAATTTTTGGTTAATAAATGTCTTTCTGACTCATTCAATTTTTCAGCCAATGTTAGAATGAGAACTCCTACATCATTGAATGCCCATCAACCCAGAAATTAAGTGACAATCTACTTTATATGAACCTTCTCTAAACATGATATTGAAGGTTAGATCTTCAATAGTAATATCACCTATACATGCATACATTGCTTGCGCAATGGAGCCGTATGATGGTTTGCCCCAATTCAAAATGTTATCCCATCCTATAGCAACAAGGAGGAGAATAATATTGAATTGAACAAGATGGTTAGCATTGACGGTCTGCTCAACAATAATGTTGTAGAGACAGATATCCTGCACATATTCTGAGTCCTCTTTGGGTGGTCGAAGAGTATGCACCGAAATGGAATGAGAAGAAGATACTCGAATAGGTTTCTTCTTCGGTTTACCTTCCATTGCAAGAGTAAATAAGAAAATGTAAGAAAGGATTTAAGGGTTTCAAACCCAACAGATTTTAAAACTGCGCACCACGACTGGTTGAGTACATGCTCGATCGGTCGTGCTACGACTGGTCGAGTATGTGCTCGACCGGTCGTGAGAGCACAAAAATGCATAATATTATTATTTTTTCTCAAATTTTAAAATGAAATAAAATCACACAAAAATACACAATAGTTCAAGGATGTAATCGTGAACATTTCAAGAAGAATTACACATACCAATATTCAATTTTAATTTGAAAAACCTGTTTTTGTCAAGTGGTTTAGTGAATATGTCAGCGAGTTACTTTTCAGTCTGCACATAGTCTAAAGAAATAAATTTCTCTTCCACTAATTCCTGAATATAGTGATACCTAATGTCAACATGTTTAGTATGGGAATGTTGGATGGGATTCTTAGAGATATTGATTGCGCTAGAGTTATCGCAATATAGAATCACTGTGTCTTACACAATCCTGTAATTGTTCAACATTCTTTTCATCCACACAAGCTAAGTGCAGGCATTTCCAACTGCTATATATTCAGCCTCAGTTGTGGATAGAGATACAGAACTTTGTTTCTTACTATACCAGGAAACCAAACAGTTCCTAACATAAAAATAACCACCGCTAGTGGATTTTTGATTGTCTACATTCCTAGCCTAGTCAGCATCTGAGTATCCAGCTAATTGAACATTAGTATCAAGTGGATACCATAAACCTAAATTAATTGTACTTACGATATACCTAATAATCCTCTTGATAGCAATCAGGTGGGATTCCTTAGGTTCAGATTGATATCTAGCACAGATTCTTATGTTGAATGCAATATCAGGTCGACTCACAGTTAAATATAACAGACTATCAATCATACTGCGGTACAACCTAGGATCTACGCTCTTACCTGTTGCATCTTTAGATAGCTTAGGAGTTGTACTCATAGGAGTATCAAAATGCTTACCACTTTCAAAACCAAACTTCTTAACCAAGTTTAGAGTATACTTGGTTTGAGAAATGAAAATATCATCTTTTAGTTGTTTTACTTACAGACCTAAGAAGTAATTCAGTTCTCCAACCATGCTCATCTCAAACTTGGACTTCATCAACTTTGCAAACTTAATAGATAGGTTAGAACATGTAGAGCCATAGATAATGTCATCAACATATATCTGTACTATAAGTATGCGTTCATTATTTTTCTTAACAAATAAGGTTTTATCAACACTCCCCATAACGAACTTATGACTTAGTAAAAACTTAGTCAGCTTCTCATATCATGCCATGGGAGCTTGTTTTAAACCATAGAATGCCTTTTTCAGGCAATAAACATGATCAGTGTGTTTAGGGTCTTCAAAACCCTTTGGTTGTTTTACATAAACTTCCTCATGTAGATCACCGTTCAAGAGAACACTCTTGACATCCATTTGATAAATTTTAAAATTTTTGAAACAAACAATGTATATGAATATTTTGATGGATTCAAGATGAGCTATTGGGGCAAAGGATTCATCATAATCGATCCCTTTTATCTGTGTGTACCCTTGTACAACCAGTCTAGCCTTGTTTCTTATAATATTCCCTAACTCATCAGACTTATTTTTAAAGATCCACTTGGTTCCAATGATATGTTTATCAGCCGGTCTAGGAACCAAATGCCACACATCATTTTGAATGAATTGATTCAGTTCATCTTGCATGGCTACAATCCAGTTTTTATCAGCAAGAGCCTCTTTAACATTAGCTAGCTCAATTTTGGAAGTAAAACATACATAATTGCATATGTTTTCTAATTATTTTCGTGTACGCACACCAATGAGAGGGTTACCTAGTATTTGATCAGTGGGATGGTCTTTAACTGATTGAAGTTCAGTGTTGACTTGACTAGATGAAGAGTCAGGTTTATCTATAAAATTGACTTCATCATCTTATGAACTTGGAGGTGGTGTATTCAGGTGATCATCAACAACAACATTTATGGATTCCTGAATGACACCGGTCCTCTTGTTGAGAGCACGATATGCTCGATTGTTTAGAGCATACCTTAGGAAGATCCCTTCGTCACTTTTAGTGTCGAACTTCCCCAAATTTTCGCGGTCGCACAAAATATAACACTTACTGCCAAAAACTCGAAAGTATTTAACTGTGGGCTTTTTATTAAACCATAGTTCATATGTTATTTTATCTTTTGATTTTCTGATGTAAACACGATTAATTATATAACATGCAGTGTTCACAGCTTCAGCCCAAAGATTTTTAGGTAACTTCATGCTATTTAACATAACATTGGCCATTTCTTGAAGCACACGGTTTTTCTTTTCAATAACCCCATTTTGTTGAGGTGTCTTAGGTGCAGAAAATTCATGCGATATCCCGTGATCGCTACAGAACTTCTCAAAATTTCTATTCTTAAATTTTGATCCATGATCACTTCGAATTTTAGAGATATTCGTTTCCTTTTCAGTTTGGATACGCTTAAGTATCCTTTTCACTTCATCGAGAGTTTTAGACTTCCCTCTCATGAAAGCTACCCATGTATATCTAGTAAAGTCATCCAAAATTACCAGAAAGTATTTCTTTCCACCTCGACTCTCCGTCCTAGTAGGTCTAATGAGATCCATGTGGAGGAGTTCAAGGGGTTTAGATGTGGCAAAGGAGTTCACTTTCTTGTGACTACTCCTTGTTTGTTTCCCAATTTGACATTCGCCATAAATATTATCCATTTTCTTCAATTTGGGTAGACCTCTTATTAGATCGGTCATGCTCAGTTTATATAGATTTCGGTAGTTTACATGTCCAAGGCATTTGTGCTATAACTCGGTTTCATTGGTTTGGACTATGTAACAAGATAATTTAGACGAGCTAGTATTACTTACAATATTGCAATTTTCAGATGTTCTTCGACCATTCAATATCACACAACCTTTTTCATGAGAAATCTCACAACCTTGATTAGTGAATTTGACACTATGTTTATTATCACAGATTTGTGAAATACTTAAAAGATTATGCTTAAGACCTTCTCGAACAAAACATTTTCAAAAAGAGGAAGATTGAAAGTTGAACCGTACCTTGGCTAATTATTCTGCAGTTGCTCCCATCACCAAATGTAACCGACCCGTCAGTCATTTCTTTGTAGTTGGTGAACGAATCTCTGTCACCTGTCATGTGTTTAGAGAAACCACTATCTAGGTACCACTTTGATTGACTCGAAGCCTTGAAAGCAATGTGGGCAACCAGACAAGTAACCTTTGGGACCCATTTCATCACCATTTTGGGTTTTGGAGCACTGTTGATTTTTTTGTGCTTGTAGTTATTATTATTTCTACCATTCGAGTTAGTTTTCAGAAGCTCCTTAAGTAAATCAACAATCTTCTCAGCTAAGGGATTATAATTCTAATTTCTAAGATTGATATGGTTAATATTGGTATCTTGAAAAGTTTTAGGATTTTTAAAACCATTTTAACTCAAGCTTTTCCCTTTTCACTTAAAGGACTCTCCTTTAACAAACTTTGGAGTAGTAATCTTACTTTTTAGAGGTATATTTTTATCATAACCCAGACCCGATCTATCTCCATATTTTCTTGATCCGGTTAATAAATTTTCAAGTTTAGGGTCTCCCTGGGCATACCTCCAAGTATCCTTTGAACTCAAGAGAGAAGAAACTTCCATTTTTAGTTTCTCATTTTCTGATTTTAGGTTTTCAAGTTGAGATGTTTTGAAATCTATATCACATTTAGTTTTTTCAAAACAATCAGAAATATGCAATTTTTCTAAAACTAAGTTTTCAAAATCATCTTAGTTTTAATATGCAATTTTAATTTTAGAAATGTTTCTTTTCGAAGTTTAAGCTTGATAGCAATCTTACAATTTTCCTTGTATAGGGCATTGTAGGCATCTTAAAGATCATCTTCGTTTTCAGGGCCACTCTTATGGAAGTGACTCTGGCTAGAGTCATTAGGGCCATGACGTCACTTGTAGAGTCGGGTTCTGAATCATCCGACTCAGAAGAAGCTTCAGAGGAGGATGATTCATCCCATGTGGCTAACATGCCTTTTCTTTTTGGCTTGTCCCTATTAGGGCACTTATTTGTGAAATGCCCATATTCATGGCAGTTGAAGCATTGACTGTCTTTTAGTGATTTCCAATTTTTAGCTCTACTCTTTTTCTTTTCAGAGGGTTTTTGAAAATCAACTCTCTTTTTACTTTTGAATATCTTATAAAACTTCTTGGCTAATAAGGCCATATCATCCTCTAAGTTTTCACAATCAGAATTATTACTATTATCAAGAGAAATACATTTAGATGATTTAAGGGCTATTGACTTACCTTTAGGAGCCTTGAAATTTAACTCGTAGGTTTGTAGAGAACCAACAAGCTCTTCCACCCTCATATTATCCGTGTCTCGAAATTCTTGAATGGCTGTCACCTTAGAATTGAACCTCTTAGGAATTGAGCGTAGTATCTTCGCACAAACTTTGCCTTCTAGGATGCTAACTCCAAGACCCCACATAGAGTTGACTATGTCATTCAGTTTTGTATAGAAGTCCATGAATGATTCATTTTCTTCCATACGTATTTCCTTAAACTTAGTGGTGAGGATCTGAACCTTAGACTTTTTGACAATAGTTGTTCCCTCATGTGTCATTCATAAGATATCCCAAGATATAATTCTTTTGAACTCATCTGGTGATAGTGCACAAGTGATTGCATTTAAAGCTTTGCATTGACACTATTCTCATTTTTCTGAAGAGTGGTCCACATATAATAAGGTGTTTCTTTAACAGTCTTAGTTCCGTCGGTGTGTAGAACTTCAAACGTATGTGGGTTTCATCTAGTCACTATGGCTTGCCACACGCTCTCATCGATGGATCTCAAATAGATCCTCATCTTGGCTTTTCAATAAGCATAATTGGAGTCATCCAATGGTGGTGGCCTAGTAATAGAAAGGCTATCAAAATTTAACATATTAGGAGCTCGAAATCGCTTAGCTCAAGAAATTAATCCAAAGGAATGAGCTATTAGGCTTTAATACCACTTGAAAAGGATGAGCTCCAAGTCCTAAAGCGGTGGGGGGTGAATAGGACTATGCCAAATAAAAATGAAATGCAGAGAGATAACATAAATAACAACAATATAAAGCAACTTCAAATGCACAAGTATTGAGAGGTTGATACAAATGTTGTTCTAAGGACAACCTTACACCAAAAACCAATGGCTTAAGTAGGACAACCTGATTTCTAGAACGTTTGTGAGTATGAAAAACTCAAACTGAAATAGAGGCAAAAGAAATAATCCTAGCTATTACAACATTCACCACAAAAGCATAAAATAGATTACAACATTCACACACATAAACAAATACAACCATCCACCACAACTCCAGGAATTATAGTGGTTCGTGTGTGTACACCAACTGTTCGAAAACAGCCACACAACTACTCCACACACACGGGATATTAGCTTTCACTAAGAAAGAAGGTTTTCCAAGGTTCACCTTAACACCTTTACAATTGTTTTTCAATGGGCTATCACAATTAAAAACCCCACACTGAGGTTTTCCTAGCTGATCTCAGTTAACATGTAACGTCCCAAAAAAATCTATACAAAGACCCGAGTACCACCTCAGGTAGAATGACCCAAGGACTGCATCCTATCGTGTAATTTAGACGGGATTTAGTTAAGTACTAAATAATCAGTGGATTAAACTTGGGCCACCATTTTTACAAATGAGAAGGCCTAAAACCATGAGCACCACTTGCTTAATGCTACCTAAAGACTTAAGAGAAATCCCAATATCCTGTCGCTCTCGGGAGTACATTGAAACCCCATATCGGACCTACACCGTACGTCGAGGGTCCGATGACTGGGAAACTATAGGACTATGTCCGTCTTGCTGGGCTTGACAACCACCGTCTAAATCAAGCCCAGATAGTGTCCAGAAAGGCCCAACTTGAACCATAAGTGAAGTGCGTGAGAAACGTGAATACCTTTAGAAAATGAAATGAAACTTAAGTGAATTAGACCGTTCGCTCTCATGCGAAATTGAGGATTTCGAACCGTTAGTTTGTGACCAAACTTCACGCATGGGAAAAGAAAATTTCCCTACACATATCCATATAACTATGTCCCCGATCAAGTAAGTATGACCGTTGATTTGACGCAGGCTCTCCACGATCGATCGGCTTATCCGATTGCACCGAAAGCATGTCCTGGCATGGATCCACTGTCAGGGAGTGTACTCTATAACGTAGATGAGTCGTGGGCCTCCTTATGAGCCCTGTTTGTCAGAAACAGCTGCCCATAGGGGTATAAACAATGTATAAGGTGGCCCTGTGGCCATTTGCATCACATCTGAGGCTATAAATAGCCTTCATTTCACCCCCTCTCTCCCATATACAAATTTTGTAAAACCCTAGGAGAAAAAGAGGAGAAAAGAGGAAAGAGAGAAGAGTGATTTTGGGAGATCGCTGCAGGAATCCTCTCCCACGAATCCACGCACTAATTCTCTACCCCGTTGCACTACCCAACCTTTTTCGGTTACGATTTTGGGTAAGAAATCCTAACCCTAATATCGTTGTAGAGATCTAGGATAGTTGTTCGTCAACCTTGCTAACCTGTTTCGTCATTTAGGTGCTTGACGTTCCATTTTCGGAAACGTAGGATTTGGACCGAGTCCGGGTCGAGCATCCCGATGAAAGGTGCGGACTATAAACACTTAGGTTGCGATTATCAATGCTTTCATGTTAGCTAATGATTTATGTCTGACTTGATTGCTACCATATTGTCTTAGATACGTCGATTTCTATATGATATACACATATGAACTGTGATGAGTAAAAGATGTATCCCATGTGTTTGTTGAAATGTTTGAATGAGCATTTGAAAATGATTTGTGCTTGCCATAATTATTGATCTAGGATTCATCATTGTCATATGCATGTTGAACTCTCTATATAAGGAATTAATAAAACATATGTTGTAACTAACCTAGTCTATGTATTTGAAGAATTGCCTGAATGAGAAATTGTTGATGATTTGTATTTACTACGAGTATTAAGATAGGATTCTTTACTACCTTATGTATGTGTATAATTTACTTCATGTAATCATATTTTCCTCTATGTAATTAATTGATAAAATGCAAGTGTTTGGTAACATGATCGATGTGTTTGATGAAATGCCCAAAATAGGAATCCACTTGGATTGTTTGTTAAATACTGAGATGAATATCACACGTGTTTGTTTGCTGCATATGAGTAGGATTGACGCTACAATGTAGCCAAGGCAATCGATAACAGTCCCTGTTCGGGTGGGCGAAATAGTCTCGCCACATTGGGTATACTCGATGAATCCAGGTCGCATTACGATTGTCGACAGTGGCTAAGCCACGAGGGGTGCTTATGCACTCCATGTAGATTAAGTCAGTGTGTGCCCGTACCAATCGAGCTTGCCTAATGAACCGATTGACCTATTGTGTGTTTACCATGTATGGACGCGACTGCTTGAATCTAAGGTACCCCTCACCAATGTAAAGATCCACTTTAACCATGGTACCACGATCTGCTAAGACTCATGAGCCGGGCATGGTAGTATGGGACATTGTGTTTGAGCTGTCGGCCTACACTGGGGTGACGAGCCTTCCCGCAGTGACCAATGAGCAACTAAGACTCATGAACTAGGCAATGGTGGTATGGGACACCGTGTTCGTGCTGTCGGCCTACACTAGGGTGACGAGCTTCCCGTAGTGACCGCGAGTATAAATTCTTGTAACTTGCCTATCGTATGTGTTTTCATTAGGAGTGACGACCCTACAACTTCCTATTGTATGTGCTTAACTAGGAGTGACGACCCTAAATGGATCCTTCGATTCAGGTCAATGATATAAAGGGAGGTACCCTAGCTTCCCAAACTTGTTGTATGAATAAACTTAATTAATTATCTGGCTAACATGACCATGTATTGCACTACATTAGTTAGAATGTGCTTTAAAGGTGATGATGTTGCACCGTTTTGAGGAAGTGTTATCATATGCGAAATAGGTTGTCGGAGTTGCTTGTGAGGGAGCTTCGATGCAAGGGCATACATCATTACTTGCATTCCATTCCTGCATTAAAAAGAGTAGTTAGGAAGTGATTGTTTGATTGCTTTATCATTACTGCTTGATTGACTTGATAACATGTTAACTTTTGCCTTATAGTACCACTGAGTTGATCACTCACTCCCACTCTGGGATGGTGTTTTAAAACACCAACCAGACTCTGATTTAGATATAGGTGCTGATGAAGTCTATGCAATGGAGTAGGACTTTATGGATGAGGAGCAGGAATTCTCCTACTTTCAGTTCTCGGGCGGGTCGATGTAGACCCCGTGTGGATGCGCAGGGACCACTGGGATATCTGGCTTAGTTGGATACTTTACATTTCCATATTTTGTTCATTTTGAAATAATTCATGTATATATTAAACCTGATTATGTACTCATACTATGGAGGTTTGTGAAACACCCACATGCTTAAATAGATATGTTTTAGACTTTCGCTTGCTTAATTTAATTATATCCAGAGTATGATGTGTTGTTTAGTATAATCCCATGCATGCTTGACTCATTAATATGGACAAAATCTGAATATCATCATCCATACTGCATAAGTGATGTTCTGAATCTCAGGAGTAGAGCTTTGCTTGACCCTCGAAATTCAAGGCGTTACAAGTTGGTATCAGAGCATGATTTGGATTAAACTGGACTTGGAATTATAGGCCACATGATGCACTCTGACGCACTCTGATTTAGGAAGGGGACAATGAAACTTAGAGACAACATTAGGATCCCAAAGTTCTACCGACAGGCAAGACCAAATACTATAGTTTGGTCGAAAGTTTATAACTGAGGGACTTAAATCATGAGTAGTAACCTAAGTTGCCTCTAGGCTATTAGTTGACAAGTTTAAAACCGAAGACGAATCTAAAAGGTGCTAATACACACCCGTTGGACCTCGATAAGCGGACCCGACCTGCTTAAAACTCAAACCACTGATTTTAATGGGGCCCAGGGGGCCCCATAGAGCGTAAATAACCACCGGAGGGGGGTGGCCACTATCGATCGGTGGGGGCACCGCCGGAATGTCGAGCGGGGTGCGGCGACGCCGCGGGATCGGCGGTGCACCGCCACTGGCCCGAGTGTGTGGGCTCCTCCTACGTGTGGGGGTCCACTTATATGACCCCACAACACCTTCTTCCTTAATTTCACCTATTTTTAACACCCCTCTAGCCCTCTAACCCTAAAAAACCCTCCCTCTATCTCAAATTTCCATTTTCTTGCTTCTAAACCCCCTTTTTCCCTGCATTCTACACCCCCTCACCTCAACTCTCTCCTAATCCCCCTTGCATTTCTTCCCTTTTGCTCATTTGAGCACCAAACCCATTTCCTTAAAAAATCTCACCTTCCACCACTTTATTCTTCAAATCTTTCAAGGTACTTTCATATTAGACACAAATCCTAAAGCTCAAAGGATGAAGAACTATAATTAAACTAAATTTTACTATAAATAGTAAAAATATAAATAAAATAGACTTTTGACCATTAAACTTATGTAATTTCATAAAATAACTAGGTTATTTGGATAGAGCAGCTTCTCCTACCCCAAAATCATATATGGGACGTCGAGTAACTCATTCTGGATTGAGAAATACACTTATTTTAAAAATTGAGTGGCAGAACCACCATCAGGACCACCAGAGAGCCATGGCAGCACCGCCGGATCAGCAGCGCACCACTGTGAGCGGCGGCACTACCGCCAGATCAACGACGCACCGCCAGATTTCTGCGATTTTTTGTGTTTTTCGATCAACTTAAAAAAGTCATATCTCCCTCAATATAACTCCGATTTAGGTGATTCAAAAGCTAGATTGAAGCTTGAAAAGTTTAGTTTCATATAAAAATTAGTGAAAAATAAAATAAAAAATTTAATATAGTTAAATATAGGACGCTTTGAAAACTGTCTAACTTTTAGAATTTTAATAATTTTTCTACAACTCCAAATGAACTGAAATTTTGTGGGATCACTTTAAACTTAATAATAAACCACCATAAAAATTTTAAAAATATTTCACTCACTAAAAATATAGAAAATGTTACAAGGAATAAAGACATTATGGAATCATATAGAGAATCGTTGGTCTTGGACAACTAGTACTTCTCAAATTTTTATAATTTTTATGGCACTTCAAATGAAATGAAATTTTGTGAAATAAAAGTAAGCTTAATAATGGATTACTATAAAAATTATAAAAATAATATGGTAACTAAAGGTGACAAATATGCTATAAATAATAGAAGGGTTAAAACCAAAAATTTCTACAACTTCGAATTGCCAATAGACTAGTCATATCTTTTCATATTAAAGTTTAGTATTTGGTGTCTATTTAAGAATTATTTATAATTATACTAGGAATCACCCTGTGGTTAAATTTGATTATACATATATATATATATATATACACATATATTTTTGTTTAAGTTATTTTTGTGCAATTAAATTAGGACCCTTGAGTAGGATTGAGTTTCATAGTTTAATACTCCGTAAGCTCATGTTAGAGGCGGACTACAGTAAAATATTATAAGTTTTTTTTTTTTTAATTCTCTTGTGAATTCAATGTTCATACCGTGTCAAGGAGATGTCCCTCCTTTTTTCCTTTTCCGCGGCCTTATGTTGCTAACATTCAAAACCTATGAAATATTTTAGAATTCTTGATTCTTCCCTCCCTCTCGAAGTTAATGAAACCAAAGTACAGTCTGCTCATAACCCACTAATCATAAGATCGAAATGGTGATATACATATAAAATTTTATACTATTAGAAACCATTTTAGGATGATCTTTGACCATAGGCATATTAAGATATTTATTAACCCCTACCTTGGACATAAATTAAAATAAAGACTCTCTTAGACCAAGATCCAAAGGATCAATCGCCAGCCACCGCACGCTATTTCAACCCCACCTTTACGATCTGTAGCATCGAAGCAATGATACAACCGACCTCCTGTATCCTGAAATAGGCCGCCTCGACGGCCTATGACAGTGCCTCCTAACCGCCCACAACAAGCTAGCATACATGCATTCGTCGCCGAAGCATCTGAATCAGCGGTTGGAATAATGCTAGCCTTTGAAGTCAATGCCCACATCCAAGGTATACCTGTCTTCCTGTTAGAGGACACTGGGTCCACTGTTTTTATGATAACATGTTTTACAGTCAAGCGATTAGGGTGGGACACTACCCCTATGATTGGGGTGAGAGTCATCACCGCAGCAAGGACCTTCTCAGACGCCACTAAGCTTTATAAGGGTTGCTCGATAGACCTAGGGAGTAGAGTGGTGTGCATTGACCTGATTGTAACCAAGATATATCATTACGACGTCATCCTCGGCATGGATTGGCTCACCGAAATGAAGGTAGAGATTGAATGTGAGACCAGATTGGTGACAACCCATGGGCCCTAGGGCACGACCTTCACCTTCTTAGTTCAGGTCAATTGTGCTTACCGCATTGGTTGTTATGCTTCCCTATTGGAAAATTGTCATGATCCGTCACTTGGGGACACGTCAGTAGTCCAAGATTTCACAGACATTTTCAGAATGATCCCTTGACTACCTCCTCAGCGCGAGATTGACTTTACCATCAACCACTAAATTGAATTAATTAGCAGATTAGCTTAAACTGCTTTCTATACGAACTGCAAGACCTAAAACCAGTAGAATCGCTAACTCTACATTACCCAAAACCTAGGAGAAATTTTAAAACCCAGTTGCTCTCAGGAGCACATTGAAGCTCCGTATCGGACCCGGATCGCGCGTCAAAAGTCCGATGACCATAAAATTATAAGGTTATGACCACCTTACTGAGCTTGACAACCGTCGCGGGAATCGAGCCCGAATAGTATCTAAAATTGCACAACTTAAGCCCAAAGCGAAGTGTGTGAGAAACGCGAATATTTTTAGAAAACGAACTCAGATTTAAGTGATTGGGCCATTCACTTACAGGTAAAATTTAAGGTTTCTGACCGTTAGATTCTGACCGAACTATACTCTTGGATCAGAGAAATTTTCCTATACACGTCAGTGTACTTGTGGCCCTGATCGACTGATGATAGCCATAGAACTGAAACTGGTCCTCCACAGTCGATCCAGAAATTCGATCGGACCGAAATCTTAACCTAACATCGATCCATTGTCAGGAAACTTTATCCGGACCGTATGCAGGTAATGGACCTCTAGATGAGCTCCGTTGGCCCGAAACAGATGCCTTTTGGCTATATCCTAAGTATACCGTGGCCCTAGGGCCATTGACATCACTTCTGGGCCTATATAATGCCCTAAACCCACCCCTCTCTAATTCCATACGAATTTTCTAACCCTAAGAGAGAGAAGAGAGAAAAGAGAAGGAAAGAGTGAGGAGAAGAGTGAGAGATCTGTGGATTACTGCTGGGATTCACTTCCACCACTTCACGTGCCGAATCATCTCTCCTATGTTGCTACACTGTTGAATCCAAATCTATTTTTGGGTAAGAAATACTAACCTAATCTATTTTAGGAATCCAAATAGAGAAGTCGGTGGAATAACTAACCTATTTCATGATTTAGGTAGTCGTTGTGCTATAGACGGAGACGTAGTGTATGAACCGAGTTCGTAATGAGTAAACCGATGAAAGGTATGGACTATAAACATTTAGGTTATGGTTTTCAAGGCTTTCAATGTCAGTTAATGATTTATGATTGACTTGATTGCTATCACATGTACTTAGATGGATGTTTTCCGTGTATTATACATATATATGAACTATGTTGAATATAATGCATTTCACGTGTTGTTGAAATGTTTGAATGAATATGAAATTATGATTTGTGCTTGCTATGATTTTTTATTGAGAATACATGATTGTTGTATGAGTGACAACTCCTTTGTGAAAGGATTTGCTATATTATATGTTATAACTAATTTATTACATATATGTTGATATGTGTAGTCTACGTGTTTGATAAAATGTCTGAATGAGAAGTTACTTGTTGAAATGTATTTAATAAGGGCGTTGAGATAGGATTCTCAATTACTGTATCTATAGTTACAGTTTCCTTCATGTAACCTATCTCGCTACTACGTGATTTATGGATGAAATGCCTATGTATGATAACATGTGTACTATGTGTTTGTTAAAATGCTCAAATGAGGTTTATATTTGAATTGGTTATCACATGTTGTTTTGACTATCACATATGTATGCCTATTGTATTTAAGTATGATTGGGACTAATACCTAGTCCAGGCAATCGGTAACGGTTTACGATTAGTAGCCAAACTAGTTTCGCCACAACAAATACGTTCGGTGAATCTGAGTCGTACGGTGATTATCGACAGTGGTTAGGCCACGAGGAGTGCATATGTGCTCCATGTCAATTTATTTAACATGCGCTCGTACCAGTCGAGCTTATCAAGTAACCCAATTGGCCTAATGTATGTTCACCATGTATGGACGCTACTACTTAAATCTAAGGTACCACTTACCAATGAAAAGTCTGATTAACCTTGGTACCACGATCCGCTAAGACTCATGAGCTGGGCATGGTGGTATGGGACACCGTGGTCGAGCTATCGGCCTACAATGGGGTGACAAGCCTCCCCGTAATGTCCATTGAGCAACCCAAACTCATGAGCCGAATATGGTGATATGGGACACTGTATTCGAGTTGTCAGCCTACGCTAAGGTGATGAGCCTTTTCGTAGTGACCTCGAATATAAACTAGGCCTACACTGAGGTGATGGGTCTCTTCGTAGTGTCCTAAACTTGCTTATCTACTGCTTTTCAATCAGGGGTGATGTTGCCCTATAACTTGCCTATCGTATGTGATTAACTAGGATTGACGACCCTAGATGGATCATTGTTTGGGTAAATGATATGGAGGGAGGTACCATAGCTTCCCGAATCTACTATATGAATAAGCCTAATAAATTACTTAGCTAACACGTTCATGCACTGCATTACATGTGCCTTTGGTGAGGAAGAGCACAGTGAGAGTTTAGCATGCGCGACCGTGAGATGATGTCACTGAGGGAGTGCAAGCGAGGGCATGCATCATTTCGCATACCATTCTCGCATTAACCAGAGTAGTTAAGACATGATTGTTGTACTGCTTTATCAACTACTTGACTAAATTGATAACATGTTAACCCTTACCTTATAGCTCCACTGAGTTGATCACTCACTCTCACTCTGGGACAGTGTTTTAAAACACCAACTAGACTCTATTGTAGCTACAGGTGATGGCGAGGCTTACGAGATGGAACCTGACTTTTATGATGAGGAGGAGTTCTCTTACATGCAACTCTCTGGCGGGTCTATGTAGACCTGGAGTTGCATTGCCGGGGTTACAAGGATATAGATTAGATGTCATCACATTGTATCGTTTTGTTAATTTTGGAACTATACATGTAATTATTTAACCTGGTGACATGTTCATACTCTGGGGACTTACAACCACTTATATGCTTTAAATATCTATCACTGTCTTCCGCTTGCGTAATCTAATTGTCTCTAGAGTATGATTTGCTGATTTAGTGTAATCTCATTCATGTTTAATGCACTAATACGGACAACATTCAATCATCATTATTTATGTTGCATAAGTGATGCGACGGATCTTGGAAGTTGAGCTCTGCTCGACCCCCAATTTTCTGGGCGTTAAAGATTGGCCATTTAGAATATGCCTGATGAGATTATTTTGGCGCAAATAATTATGAGTACCTACTAAGCCTTGGCTTTGTGGGGGCACAGGGGTCCAACATGAGTCTTTGGCAGTTGGTAAGGCAGTGTTCTAATCATCATCTCCTTTTAGGTGGTCATCGTGTCTAGGACTTGCAAAAGACAGGTTGGCAGTCAAATTGAGGCTCAGAATGGTTCCTTAATTGAAGCGAACAATTAGACATGATGGACCATACATAGGAGGTAGCCCTATGAATCGTGATAATTTGCAAATAAGACTTGGGAATGGAAGGGTTGCATGATGTTTTCCTTCGATGACAAGGATCAGTTGACACAGGACTAGAGTGGGTAGACATACTTGAATTCCTTGATTGACATCATATAGGATATTGACAATGTATGGAGAGAGCTCATTCCCAGTAACTTCACATGGATACACATTTGTGCTGAGGATGTTGTGAAGAACCTAGAATGTTAGGTCCAGATGCATTGAGTGAAGAGAGTTCTTATTTTTGGGAATTGTTTAACCATTGCATAGAGACCGGGTCACTTCTCCCCAAACTCCTAGAGCATTCATATTTCTTACAGTTACTGGAATACATGTGACATCTACTCTAAGGAGACGACCCATCATCACAAGAGTGATCCGTTTGGTCATTTGCCCAAATGCGATGTTTATGGATGGGGGATTATCATAAACAGTGTGACAAAATCCAAGAAATTGATGGATAAGATCATATTGCGACTCATCACCTAGATTTAGTATGTTGTACCATCCAATCATTCCCAAAAGATCCACAACCCCATAGGGTTCTATACATAGAAGATCCACAACCCATTCAAAAACTATTTCTCTTCCTTGTGATATGTCTTTGGAAGGAGAATAAGTGGAGTCGTATAGCTTTATTCTCTTTCCTATGGCGGACTCTCCTCGTGTAATAGCCTTTCCTTTATCTTTTGCCATAGTATAAGATAGTCTAAGAAATACAACTATGAGATGGAAAACGCTAAGAAAATTTGCAACCAAAAAAAAAAAAAAATCCCAAATTGACTACAACAAACCCCGAAAAGACTATCCAATCGGATATGAATGAGAGTAGAGTCCGCAAATGGGAAATCTTACCAACTTAGAGCAACGATGGTGGTGAGAAAAAATTGAAAAACAATTACTGGAGCTTCAAGATGAGTGGGGAGATGAACAGACGAAGGAAGAAGATGAAAAATGAAAAATTTTGCCCACATCGTATATATAGACCCCAATACTTCGATGCCATCGAAGTATGTTCGATGCCATCAAAGAATGAACTTCGATGCGATCGAAACACTTTCGATTCCATCGAAAAGTGTCCAGTTAGGTCAGTGAGGTGCGAGAGGTTTTCGATGCAATCAAATAATATTCTATGCCATCAAATAGTCTTCGATTCCATCGAAATAGTCTGTTCAATGCAAATTTTTACTAGTTCATATTGCACTAACCTATTCACTAAGATGTACACATATATTTACCAATAAATTAGCATTTATACACCCAAAAGGAAACAAACAAAAATTAACATAAATAAATACACATGTATTCTGAAAGAATAATGAGGCCAAACATCCTCAAATATGGCAATTAGAGCAAATAGGTGTTCACAACCCCAAGTGCAGGGTAGCGATGTAGTAAAAAACTCAGTGAGACCGAGGTCGAATCCACAGAGACTAATCTTGTGTGTCTTCTAAAAGTAACTAGAACTAGAAGAAGATGAAAACCTAAATCTGGAATATTTGAGAGAGTAATTGTAATTAAAGAAATTAAAACTACTGAATTTAAAGGTAGGAACTAGGGTGCCAAGAATCCACTTGTAGCAATTGGGAAGCTAACTTGCATGATTCAAGGACATAACTCGAATCAGAGTCCTATCTTATCCAGTTGGTAAGAAGAGATTTGTCAGATCTCTGAACTTCTCATGGTTCTAATCATCAATGGATGAGAGTGGTGAAAATTTGGAAGTGATTCCGTCACCTAACCATGCCCAAGAGATAAGGCGAACAATAGGATTTACCAATCCCACAACCACTCATAAGAGAATTGTGAAAGTTAGGAAGGATTATGTCATCCCACCATGCCCAAGGGACAATGGTTAACAACGAGACTTACTAATTTCACAATCTCAATTTAGGAAAAGAAGATATCTCAAGCTATTGCAGATCTATTGTAATTTGTCACAATAAACTATTAAAAACTAAAAATATTCCTTCATAATCAAACTAGAATCTAAGAGAGTTCAACAAACATGAATCAAAACAAAGCAAACATCCCAACCATGCTACAAGCTTCACCCCTTAGCCCTCGCTAAGGGATCTAGCCAACCATAGACATGATTGGATTAAAAACTCTAGAAGAAAGCATTAAAAACTAAGGAAAAGGGAAGAAAAACTCTTCGGAAGCGGCTCCGCCCTTTTGCTCTGCTCCTCCAAACCATATATATCCCAAAAAGTGCCTTGGAACCTCTATTTATAGGCAAAGTTCCGCAAAATTGCAAAACTAGATCAAATTCACGCACTCCGGGTAGCCGATTCGATGTCATCGACATACTGGCTTCGATGTCATCGAATGGCCTTCGATGTCATCGAATAATGTATCCAATTTGTCCAGCGACTAAACTTGTTTTTCCTGTAATTCTTCAATGTCATCGACAAACTGGCTTCGATGTCATCGAACTGCCTTCGATGGATCGAAAAGAGCACCCAATATGTCCAGCAACCAACTCAATTTTTCTCTAATTCTTCGATGTCATTGACCAGCCTTCGATGACATCTAAGCTCAAATCTTTTAAATTTCTGCACTACTTTCTGCACTTCCTTCCTTTTCCACTTGATTTTCTTGTACCTTGGGGTCTTAAAATCTTCCATCTTGGTCTCCAAAGATCCAATCTTTGCTTGATGATTCTTGAGCATTAAATCCATGCTTTTAGCATTCTTTTCAATCCAAGCTCTTAAATTCACCTCTCTACACAAACATATGTAAAATATACCATTAAGCCATTTTATGTTTGTAAAACCAAGAAATAAATGGGGGATAATATGCAATATTTGACCCTCAACACAATCCCCAACTAGCATTTTGCTAGTCCCAAGCAAAGTATGTGAAAATATTTCAAAAAACTACTGTATAATTTCCATATGCTCAAGCGGTTCTAAAGACAATCCATTTCACAGAATTCTAGGATTCATTAATATTAAGTAGTATTTCCTCCTAAACTCTAGCACACAGAGTAAATTTCATAGTCAAGTTCAAAACATTAATCCTCCACTTAGGACAATCCTAAACATTGAGTCCCATGGTTGGATAGGAAGCCTAGACTTATAACAACCAAAGGTCTAATTCTCAATTTCCATGATAACATTGATAATAATAATAATAAAAAAAAAGCATTCGGGATGACCAAAACATAAACCAAAACTTGCCTTACAGTTCAATCTTTTTATTCTTCTAGTTTTTAATTTTTTTATCAATGGCTTTCACGCTATGTTCAATCTTTTCAATGATCTGCAATAGGTAGCCCTTTTCGACGACAACTATTTTTTTGCTGGTTATTCTTTTTTCTTTCTTTTCAATTCTTCTCATTGAACATGATGGACAAATTCCCCAGGTTGGTTCCTTCCATGCTTAATAATCACCAAGTTAACAATTCAATATCAAACTAATACCTTAATATGTAAGCTAGTGTGACATGTGAAATCATGACTCAATCAATGTTTAAAACTTCTAATCATGGATTAATAATTCAAACTTAACTGTGAAATCTAACAAGTCATAAATCACCAACATTATCTTATACTTCTAAATCATGGATGATCTTCAAAATCACTCGAATTTACAAAATTTTCAGAAACATTTTCACAAAATTTGCTCAAAGACTAAGAAAACCCGGTTAGCTTGCCTAATCCACACCCCCTAACCTAAAATCTACATTGTCCTCAATGTAAAAGATATAAACATGCCATGCACATGAGACAATGAAAGTAAAGGAGAAGTTATGGAAAGGTAGTACCTGAAGAAGGAATCTAAAGGCTTTTCCAAGGGTCTCAAAGTGAAGATGGGTAGCAGGAGGACTCAACAGACGATAAGCAAACTATCCTAAAATAATTGAAAGCAAACCATCCTAAATTCCATGAAAGGAATAAACTAATCCTAAACTAGGAAAGCAAGGGAAAAGCTACTCAGTCATGCCACAAGGTTCCTCCTCTGGCCAATATTTTAATAAATTTCTTAGTAGGTTGAAATTATGGTAAGGACCACTATAGTAGAAGTAGGAATAGGTCAAAGTGTCCTAGAGGGGGGTGAATAGGACTTTTATAAAATTTTATGCTAATTTGTTTATAAAATTTTATGCTAATTTGAAATCCTATTAACCTAATCTTGATCTAATATGCAACCATCAAGATATACTCATTTCAACTCTAATGGCTTCCAAGCCAAGTAGAGGATCCAATTACAAGACTACTCAATATTTAAACAAGATATAACAATTAGTCTATGATGATGAAAGAACTATGTGAAAGTGTGTGGGAAGTGATTCTTATCAGTTCTAGATAATTATGTTATCATGCTTCATGTGAACATTCAAAGTAAACACAGTAAAAGAATATACAAATAGCAATCCCAAACACAGTCGTTTATAGTGGTTTGGCTATGTGCTCCACTCCTGGTGGACGCACTCATCCCTTGAGTGTACTGGATTTCACTCAAACCTTTACAACCTACAGAAGGTTGACTCTAGGACCTACATAAGGTACCTAAACATGCCTACACAAGGCAAATGTTTATGCCCTGCACAAGAGCAAAGGTCCTACACAAAGAACCTAATTTTTATGCCCTACACAAGAGCAAAGGATCCACAGAAGGAACCTAGGTTTAGACCACACAGGTCAAGGATCCACACAAGGACCTTAGTTTAGGCCACACAGGCCAATGATCCACACAAGGACCCTAGTTTAAGCCACACAGGCCAAGGACCTACACAAAGGGCTTGAGTTTATGCCCTACACAAGAGCAAAGGTCCTACACTAACAACCTAAATGTGTTCTCCCGTCGAAGGCCTCCTATGAGGGCTTATAAGGGGTGAGATGTACTTGTGACCCAATCTTACACAAGGAATCATCAACAGGGTCTCTGGACTCTAATGACTTACAAATAAGTAGATGAGCCCCGTTCTGCACGTTCATGAAGACGATCTTCCTTGATGACGAAGATTCTTTAGCTTCCTTGATCCGTAACATTGATGATGCTCCAATATAAGGTGATGGGTTGGGTCAAGGTTATGTTGAAATCTTCTCTAATGAATGTTACTCATTAGAGAGACGGAGAGATTCCAAGTTCTTAAGCATTCAAGGGATCCCAGCTCAATGATTTGCCATTAAGATGGTAGCTAGATGATCCTTGAATGAGGAAGTTCATTCACCAATCCCACTACTGAATGTCAATGATGAGGGTGGATTGAAGGATGAACTCCCATGAGAAAAAAGGCTTAGGGTAGGTGATATGTAATTACTCTCTTAAAGCTCTCTCTCTTTTTCTCAATGCAGGAATCAAGAACAAGCCCTCCTTATAAAGGCAAAAAGCTCCAACGGAAATAAATCTGTCAATTTCTGATTGAGTTCGATGTCATCGAACTTGATTCGATGTCATCGAACGTATACTTTCGATGCCATCGAATATCGGTTCGATGATATGAACTCAACTGTAAAAAATTCTTAGAACTTTTTTATAGATGATCGTTGTCATCGAGATTTGAACTTCGATGCCATCAAGATTTGAACTTCGATGCCATCGAATCATAGTTTGATTCCTCGATATTTTATGTGACTTTACACAAGAGCTTGCTGGACAAATAAAAGGCTAACTACGATGTCATCGATCCTGATTCGATGTCATCGAAATTCAAATTTCGATGTGATTGAATCACAGTTCGATTCATCGATCTTATCAGAAGATATTCCTTGAAAGCTCGTTGGACACTTCTTTGTCCTTTTTCGATGTTGTCGAGACTTACTCGATGTCATCGAGTCTATCTCGATTCCTCGAACATTTTCATTGTTTTTCCTCTGAAGCTTGCTGGACATACACTTGTCCGAATATGATGTCATCAAACCTTTCTCGATGATATCGAAGTTTGAATTTTGATGTCATCGAGTCTCGTTTGATTCCTCAAGCAATGTCAGAATATTTTCCAAGAAGATTTGTTGGACAATGCTCTAAGTCCTTTGATTTCATCGTCATCGATTACTGATGTTCGATGTCATAGAAGGGATGTTCGATTCATTAAATATTCTGTCCAAATACTTTGTGATTGCTGGACATAAAAGGCCTCATTTTGATGTCATCGAAAATAAGTGTTCGATTTCATCCACGGAATCTCGATGTCATCGAACAAAGCAAAAAACTTAGAAAATTTTTCGGTTTAAGAATTAAGTTTTCAGACTTTTAACTCTTATGTTGTTTTAAGGCTTTTTAAGGATTTATTTACCTGCGTGTTTTGGGACATGGGATGTGAGGCTTAATTTACCTGTGACTAGCTCAGAACACACATCCAACTGAGGCAATGGCTTGAACGATCTTCATATAGGGCTCACTTGATTCATTAACTCAACCCTCACGCACATTGACAAACCAAGACACTTTCATAGGTTTCTCAACAAGATCATCTAAAAGCCTTATTTGCAATAGGCTTGGATGCCCTGGAGCATGAATTTCCAGAGAAATTTATGGACCTCAGCAAAACAATTGTCGTTGAATCGCTTGAGGTATCCAAAGTATATATGAATCACCTATAACAGAAAAAGTTTCAAGGTTAGTACTCCATGGTGAATCAGGGACTACGAGTAGATAGAATTTAGAAAAATTCCTAGCAGATGATGTAGTCTCAACACATTTTGAAGTTTTAGACTCCGGTTCAATTTCCAACTCCTCCTCCCTTAATGGTAAACATTTAGGATCTGTGGTGAATCAGGGACTACGAGTAGATAGAATTTAGAAAAATTCCTAGCAGATGATGTAGTCTCAACACATTTTGAAGTTTTAGACTCCGGTTCAATTTCCAACTCCTCCCTTAATGGTAAACATTCAGGATCTGTGGGGGGAAAGGTTTTCGAATAAGGGCTACCGAGGTATTGTCTTGCAAGGCATCTACTATTTTTTATATTATTGGGTCATTTGAATCTGCAAAGTGTGCCAAGCAATCATGTAAAGAGTTAGGAAATTCAGCTGAGAGTGACTCATTTTCCACATTGAAATTTGTAATAATATGCTCAAGGACTCCATCATCTTTAAAAGTAGATGGAACTATGCTCTCTTGCTTCAGCCCTGGATAGACAGATTGAGGCTCAGTAGACGAAGTATTGATGTAAAGACTTTGTTCATTGATACTACTCAGAAGAAGCATTGAATCGTAAAAAATTGACAGTTTAGATGGTGAGCTCAACAAGGTGGCCTCAAATTCCAAAGTCCTATCGACCAACTCGTCCATCTCCCTAACCATCTTATGATTCAAATCAGGGGAGTGGTTTAAACATGTCTCACAAGAGTTAGAAGGGTCGATTGAAAGGAGCTCATCCTCCAAATTTAAACCAGACAAGTCAGATGAGTGGAGTAGATCCTTATGACCAATCAATTCGTGTACTTCTTGATCATTGACCTGGACCAAACTTGAGATTGATTACAAGGGAATTTGGGCTGTACATTCACGATCGTCATCCCAATACTCATCATTTTCCAATTCAGTGTAGTATACACTTGAGATGGGATCACTTTCCTCACATTCTATTCCTAAATTGGGTTGAGGTTCGAATAAACTAAGCTTTCCCTCATCATTGAAACCAAGTGTGTCATCTGAGTGAAGTGTGTCATTATCATTATATTTAAGAGACACCTACATCTCTTGCTCATTCCTTTGGATAGTCATTGAGATCGACTCATCAGAAAATTGAACCATATGCTCATTAACACAATCCAACTCTTCATTCCAAGTTCCAGAGTTATCCAAAAGTGAGTTAGGATCACTTTCCTCGCATTATATTTCTAGACTAGGTTGAGGTTGTGATAACCTAGCCTCTTCCACTTTATCAAGGTGTGATTTAATTGCTTCCAATGATTTCATCATGCCCGCGACAAGTTGGTTAAGTTATTCTCAATAATCTGTGAAATTCAAATGTGAATCCTCTTAGATCGTTTCTGGTCAGATCTCAAAGGTAGGGGATCCAGGAGAATAATCACTATAATATGTTATTGGTTCATCTTTCCAATTTTTATGTTTCCACTGATCATAGTCATACAGATCATAGGTGGAAGAATCTGATGGTTGTAGATACGCATTATCACTCATAATATAATCACACATTATTTTCTTCTTATCTGATGGGTGATAATAATTCCCACCCCAATAATCATGTACCGTTCTCTTAATTGGTGGGGTGTAATCATTTTCCCGCACATGATTGGGTATAAACTTTGTAACCAGTGGAGCATTATATTCCGGTCGATTCTCGATGATGGTTTTAGAAAATTTTTGAGACATATGTTGATTTCTATCATAATCATCATACATCCCTTCCCAGTATCTCTCGTCCATTTCAGCAAACTGAATTACCCATTCTTGCATGGTGATACCCTAACTCTGAATCTAATCCTAAAAAAAATCTATTGCAATAAGAAATCTAGAAATAAAAAGAGAGAGAATTAGAAAGGAGTTACCAAATTAGGAGTTCCTAAATTACAATCTTGCAAAACAAAACAAAACAAGTCAGTTTCTAAAAACAAAAATTCTAAAATTAGAAAGTTTCTAAAAATAAAAATTAAAAAGAGGAGTTAGTTTCTAAAAAGGAAAGTTTATTTATATATATATATATATATATATATATATATATATATATATATATATATATATATAAAGCAACCTAGTTTCTAAAAAAAAAAGTTTCTAAAAACAGAAAATAGAAAGTTTCTAAAAAGTGAAAAAGTTAGTTTCTAAAAATAAATTAGGAAAGTTTTTAAACCAAGAAATAGAAAGCTAAGTTAGTTTCTAAAATAATTCAGAAAACCCTAATCTAAAAAATAGAAAATAGAAAAACCCTAATCTTAAACTAATTCCAAAACTAGTTAATCTCAGAAAAACACAATCGTTAATCCTCGGCAACGGCGCTAAAAGCTTGTTCACAACCCCAAGTGCAGGGTAGCGATGTAGTAATAATCTTTATGAGATCGAGGTCGAATCCACAGGGACTAATCTTGTGTCTTCTAAAAGTAACTAGAACTAGAAGAAGATAATAACCTAAATTTGGAATATTTGAGAGAGTAATTGTTAAAGTAATTAAAACTAGTGAATTTAAAGGTAGAAACTAGGGTGTCAAGGATCCACTTGTAGAAATTGGGAAGCTACCTTACATGATTCAAGGACACAACTGGAATCAGAGTCCTATCTTATCCAGTTGGTAAGAAGAGATTTGTCAGATCTCTGAACTTCTCATGGATCTAATCATCAATGGATGAGAGTGGTGAAAATTTGGAAGTGATTCCATCACCTAACCATGCCCAGGAGACAAGACGAACAATAGGATCTACCAATCCCACAACCACTCATAAGAGAATTGTGAAAGTTAGGAAGGATTCTGTCATCCTACCATGCCCAAGGGACGATGGTAAACAACGGGACTTACTAATTTCACAATCTCAATTCAGGAAAAGAAGATATCTCAAGCTATCGCAGATCTATTGTAATTTATCACAACAAACCATTAAAAACTAAAAATATTCCTTCATAATCAAACTAGAATCCAAGAGAGTTCAACAAACATGAATCAAAATAAAGCAAACATCCAAATCATGCTACAAGCTTCATCCCTTAACCCTAGCTAAGGGATCTAGCCAACCATAGACATAATTGGATTAAAAACCTTAGAAGAAAGCATTAAAAACTAAGGAGAAGGGAAGAACAACTCTCGGGAAGCAGCTTCGCCCTTTTGCTCTACTCCTCTAAACCTTATATATCCTAAAAAGTGCCTTGGAACCCCTATTTATAGGCAAAGTTTCGAAAATCGCAAAATTGGATCAAATTTATGCACTCCATGTAACCGGTTCGATGTCATCGAACAACCTTCGATGTCATCGACAAACTGGTTATGATGTCATCGAACAACCTTCGATGTCATCGACAAACTGGCTATGATGTCATCGAACAACCTTCGATGTCATCGAATAATGTATCCAATTTGTCCAACGAATAAACTTGTTTTTCCTGTAATTCTTCGATATCATCGAACAACCTTCAATGTCATCGACAGACTAGCTTCGATGTCATCGAACTACCTTCGATGGATCGAAAAGAGCACCAAATATGTCCAACAACCAACTCGATTTTTCTCTAATTCTTTAATGTCATCGACCAACCTTCGATGTCATCAAAGATCAGCCTTCGATGTCATCTAAGGCCTTCGATGACATCTAAGCTCAAATCCTATGAATTTTCGCACCAATTTTTGCACTACTTTCTGCACTTCATTCCTTTTCCACTTGATTTTCTTGTATCTTAGGTCTTGAAATCTTCCATCTTGGTCTCTAAAGATCTATTCTTTGCTGATGATTCTTGAGCATTAAATCCATGCTTTTAACATTCTTTTCAATCTAAGCTCTTAAATTCACCTTACAACACAAACACATGTAAAATATACCATTAAGCCATATTATGCTTGTAAAACCAAGAAATAAATGGGGGATAATATGCAATATTTGACCCTCAACAATAGGCCACTCAATAGGTTTAAACTGCGCAAATTTTAATAAAATTTTGGAGATCTCCAAATCTATTGGCATCCAGTATAAAGTGGGGCGGATGTCAATGCGCTTTGTTCTTGAATGTTGAAATGGATTTTTTGAAATATTATTGGCTCTAGTGTTATCACAAAATAGTGTCATTGTGGATTGTTCAATGCCATAATCCTGCAACATTTACTTCATCTAAAGAAGTTGTGCGCAACAACTACCAGTTGCAATGTATTCGGCCTCTGTAGTAGACAAGGATATTGAATTTTGTTTCTTACTATACCAAGATACAAGACAGTTGCGGATGTAAAAACAACCCTCGCTAGTTAGCTTGCGACCATCAATATTTCCAGCCTAATAGACATTTGACTAACTAGCAATGATCGTACATGTGTCAGATGGGTACCATAAGCTGACATCAGTAGTCCCAACCACATATTTAATAATCCTTTTAACCGCGGATAAGTGTGATTCCTTAGGATCGGCCTAAAATCTAGTGCATGCACCTACTCTAAAAGCAATGTCCAACTGAGTCGCGGTTAAGTATAGCAGTCTCCCTATCATACTACAGTACAAGTGTTGATCCACACTCTTGCCATTTGCATCTTTGGAGAGTTTGAGAGTGGTGCTCATGGGAGTATGATGGGCACGACCTGATTCAACTCCAAATCTTTTTACCAATTCCTTTGCATACTTGGATTGGCATACAAAAATCCCATATTGCACTTATAGCCCTAAAAAGAAGTTGAGCTCACCAACCATTCTCATTTCAAATTCTGATTTTAATAATTCAGCAAATTCATGAGCAACATCTTTACCAGTGGATCCAAAGACTATGTCATCCACATAAATCTTGGCTATGAGTAGAGCATTTCTGATCTTTCGTGTAAATAGTGTTTTATCAACACTTCCCCTATAGAATTGGTGGTCTAATAAAAATAGCATTAAGTGTTCTGTAACATCTCGGAAAAATCCGTACAAAGACACGAGTACCACCTCAAGCAGAAACCCTTAATGAGCAAATTAATCCTTTAGAAATTAGATGAAAATTAATTAAGTAATTAACTAAATTAATCAGTGAATTATCTTGAATCACTATCTATATGAACTGTAAGACCCAAAACCATTAGAATCACTAACTCAGCATTACCTAAAAACCTAGGAAAATCCCAAAACCCAGTTGATCTTGGGAGCGCATTGAAACTCTATATGAGACCTGGACCGCGCGTCGAAAGTCCGATTACTGTAAACCTATAGGGTTATGACCGCCTTATTGAGCTTGACAAGCATTGCGGGAATCGAGCTCATATAGTATCCAGAAACGAACAACTTGAGCCCCGAGCAAAGTGTGTGAGAAACACGAATATCTTTAGAAACTGAACTTAAACTTAAGTAAATTGGACCATTCACTTGCAGGCAAAATTGAAGGTTTCAGACCGTCAAATTCTGATCAAACTATACCCTTGGATCAAGGAAATTTCCCTACATGTGTCGGTATACTTATGGCCCTGATCGAGGATCGATGACCGTTGATCTGATTCGGGTCCTTCACGACCAATCTGTTTGTCTGATCACACCATAAACACAGTCCTGTAGTAGATCCATTGTCTAGGAATTTACTCCATAACCTAAGTATACCATGGCCATGGGGCCATTGACATCAGTTCTGGGCATATATAATGCCCTTAAACCACCCATCTATCATTCCATACGAATTCTCTAACCCTAGGAGAGAGAAGAGAGAAAAGAGGAGAAGGGAGTGAGGAGAAGAGAGAGAATTAGGGAGATCGTTGCTGGGATTCACTCCCACCACTCCACGTACCGAATCTCCACCGCACCATCGCTACACCGTCGATTCCAAATACGATTTGGGTAAGAAATCCTAACCCTAATCTTGTTTTAGGGATTCAAATAGAGGAAGTGATGAAATAGCTAATCTATTTCATGATTTAGGTAGTCGTTGTGCTGTAGACGGAAGCGTGGGGTACGAACCGAGTTCGTAACGGGCAAACCGACGAAAGGTGCAAACTATAAATGTTTAGGTTATGGTTTTCAAGGCTTTCAATGTCAGCAATGATTTATGTCTGACATGATTGCTACCACATGACTTTAGTTATGATGTATTCGATAGATTATACATGTGTGTGAACTAAGTGAATATATTATGCATTCCATGTGTTTGTTGAAATGTATGAATGAAAGTGAAATTATGATATATGCTTGTCATGACTATTAATCTAGAATACATGTGTGTTGCGTGCATGACAACTCCTTTATGAAAGGAATTGCCAAAATATATGTTATAACTAATTTAGTTTGTGTATATGGTATTATGTATCTTAGTGTTTGATAAAATATTTGAATGAGAAAGTGTTTGATAAATTGCTTCCATCAAGGGTGTTGAGATAGGATTCTCAACTACCTTGTCCACAGTTATAGTTTCTTTCATGTAATGTAATTTGGTACTACGTGATTTATGATTGAAATGCATATGTTTGACTATAGGTTCAATGTGTTCGATGAAATGCTCGAATGAGAATTATATTTAAATTATCTGTTAAATGCTGTTATGAATATCACATGTATCTACATGCTGTGTTTGAGTATGTTTGGGACTACTACATAGTCCAGACGATCGATAACAATTCCCGATTTAGTGGCCGAATTCGTTTAGCCACATTGGACACATTCGATGAATCTGAGTCGTACGGTGATTGTCGATAGTAGTTAGGCCACGTGGAGTGCTTATGCGCTCTATGTCGATTAATTCAGCGTGCGCTCATAAAAATTGAACTTGTCAAAAAACCCAATCGACCTATTGTGTGTTTACCATGTATGGATGCTACTGCTTGAATCTAAGGTACCACTTACCAATGCAAAGCCCATTTAAACCATGGTACCAAGATTCGCCAAGACTCATGAGCCGGACATGGTGGTATGGGACACCGTGGTTGAGCTGTCGGCCTATGCTAGGGTGATGAGCCTCCCCATAATGACCAGTAAACAACCTAAACTCGTAAGCCAAATACGGTAGTATGAGACACTGTATTCGAGTTGTCGGCCTACACTAAGGTGACGAGCTTTCCTGTAGTGACCTCGAGTATAAATTAGGCCTACACTGAGGTGACGAGCCTCTCCATAGTGACCTCAAGTGTGAACTCGTGAACTTACTTATCCACTACTTTTCATCATGGGTGATGCCTTACAACTTGCCTATCGTATGTGAATAACTAGGACTGACAACCCTATATAGATCATTGTTTAGGTAAGTGATATAAAGGGAGGTACCTTAGCTTCCTGAATCTGCTGTATGAATAAGCTTAATAAATTACTTGGTTAACATGACCATGCACTGCATTGCATGTGCTTCGGCGAGGAAGCGTACGTTTAAGGAGTTTGTCATGCGCGACTGTGAGATGAAGTCGCTGGGGGAGTGCAGGCAAGGGCATGTATCATTATGCATATCATTCCTGCATTAACAAGAGTAATTAGGATATGATTGTTGTACTGCTTTATTATTACTGCTTGACTGAATTGATAATGTGTTAACCTTTCTCTTATAGTACCACTGAGTTAATCACTCACTCCCACTCTGGGACGGTGTTTTAAAACACCAACCAGACTCTGATGTAGATACAGGATGTGATGTGGCTTACGTGACGGAGCCAGACTTCATGGATGAGGCGGAGGAATTCTCCTATATTCAGCTATCAGGCAAGTCTCTGTAGACCTTGATCTGACTCGACGGGATTTCAGAATTACATGGATTAGTTGGATAGTTACATTTTGACATTTTGTAAGGTTTGGAACAAATACTTGTATATATTCAGCCTAGAACAGATTCATACTCCGGATGGTGAAACACTTTCATGTTATAATTCAAATACTTAAGTCTTCCACTTGCTTATTTTAATTGCACCTGGAGTATGATATGTTATTTTGGATTAATCTCACTCATGTTTAATGCACTAACATAGACAACATTTAATCATTATTATCTATGTTGCATAAGTGATGCGTTGGAACTCTGGAGTTTGAGCTTTGCTCGACCCCCCAATTTTTAACGCGTTACAAGTTGGTATCAGAGCATGATTTGGATTAAATCGGACCTGGGTTATGGTAACACAATGCACACTGACGTACTTTAACTTAGGTAGGGGTGATAAAATGTAGAAATGATCATATAATTCCAAGTTTCACCGACCGGGAAAACTGACCCTCGAAATGTGACCTGTATGCATCTGTGATCATGTGAAATGATCCTGATTCCTTTCTAGACCGTCAATCGACTGGTTTGGATGATAATTCAGCGAATTCCACACTCAAATGACCCGAAAAGTGTGAATATGCACTCCTTAGGACTCAAAACCACCTCAAACGGACGAGGGGCCCAAACCACACAAATCGATGGGACCCAGGGGGTCCCCTGCACATATCCAGCACCCCGGGAGGGGGGTGGCCACCGCCCCAGGGCGGCACACCGCGGCCCACTCCAGCAAACCGTGGCGGCTCAGCGCTGAGCGCGGCGTACCACACCTAGGTCCAGCGGGCCGCAGCATGCCCGTAGGTCCGGCGGCCCGCCGCCCTTTCCCCACTCGTGTGGGGCCTGTTTTTGTGTGGGACCACTTTGTTTGGTCCCTATTTACACCCCTTTGCCCTATTTCCTTCATTTCACCCCATTCCAAGCCTCTTAGCTCTCAAAAATCCTCATTTTCCCCTCAAATCTTCATTCTATACTCCATCTTCTTCATATTCTTCAATACACATACACCCACCACCATTTTCCTCAAACACCCATCTCCTACCACTTTTTATCTCCCTATTTCTTCTCATTTGAGCACGCAAATCCCTCCTTGTGTCTCATAAACTCCAAAACCCACCAACCTATCTCACCTTGCAAGCTTTTCCAACCCTATGGCCCTCTTTGAGATAGTGGCCACCGTATTCTCGCTCTCCATACTCCTTTCTCTCATGGGAAAGAGAAGGGCGTCCATGGATGAAGCCGGGCCCAGCCGCCCAACCCGACCGAAGCAAGCCCAAGCGCCGCACGAGAGTAAAGGATGAAGCGAGATCTCGATTCCCAGATTTCACTTGAAAGAGTTCTACCGGTGGGCATCAGACACGATAAGTTTCGTGGTCGTAGAGTTGTGTTTGAAGCGCATGTGGACAAGAGGCTATTTGTGCTATATCTGGTAACGGACCTCTTGTTGGACTCCGGGTGGGGTCCCATATTTGAAGGCAAGTCTCACACGTATGAGAACACGGTCCAAGCCTTTTATGCCCATGTACAAGATCCACTACTTGTAACATCCCGACTTTTTAGGACCCGAGTGCAAGACCCGTTTCCCAAAAACCCGAGTGTTAACCTTAAAGAATGGTCAAGTTCGAGTATATATATATATTTTTTCTTTCATCAGAGTAAGCAAATGAGCCTAGAATGGACAAATTATACATAATGGAAAGTTTCATTTACGTTTAGGATATACAAGAGGTCACCCATCATGTCTTATACAAACCAATGTCTTGATATAACAAATACAAAAATGCACATACTTTTGATACATGAAAAATAACAGAAGAATGTAAACATAAGCTGCAAGACCGCACAGCTTCTCAAGGTAGATATAGTTATGCAACCCTGGCACTTGAACTCAGCTCTTCATCAACTCGAACCTGAAAATCACTTAAGCCAAATGTGCTACCTGTACAGTTATATTTATTTGATGGATGAGTGGCCAACTCAGTGTAAATTCTCCTCAAGATTAAACACCGTCGCATTAGGTAAGCATAGTTATAAAAAAATAGCAAGGCATACAAAATAAAACATGATGCAATCTTATTAAATGCATGGACGTGTGAATGCATCATCGACCTAGGGTGCACATCTTATTGTCGAAATAAAAGGTTGCCCTAAGAGAATTAGCCACCTGAAAAAATACAGAAAGGTACACTCGAGGAGAACCAGCTATCTGAAAAAGACCATAATATATAGATCGCCCAAGGAGAATTTAATCACCCAGAAAAGACCATAAAGTATAGATCGCCTAAGGAGAATTTAATCACTCGAAAAAAACTATAATATATGAAAATACATGATTAATCCAACCATTATTATTCCATTTTACAACCAGCCAGTTTAATAAAGCTCAAAGGTCACTACGAAGAGCTCAGAGCCCAGCGTAGGCCGACAGCTCAGGCATAATGTCCCATTCCACCATCCCTGGCCCATGACGCTACCACCTTAGGATGTTTAACGAATCCCAATCAACTAGTGACCAATCATATTCAGTATATGGGGCTTACCATCTCATGGTTGCACAAAATAAAATATCGAACCCATATAGGGCAAATACCAAAACAAAGCCACATAGGGCAAATACCAAAACAAAGCCACATAGGGCAATATCGAAACAAGCCACCAAGGGCAAATATTAAAATAAGCCACATAGGGCAAGTATCAAAACCATACGATAAAGACCATCTTTAAAAACTACTTGGATATAACCCCTGGATGGTAGGCCCACATCAATATTCGAATCACCCCACCATTCAATAACCACTAAGTCGAAGATTCATTTCAACCAAAATCAATCGAGTTACATCCCAAGTATGGGTGTACATTTATAAGTGGGGGTTTTCCACTAACATACTAGTTTAAATTCCAGAAGCAATCCACAAGTAATCCAATAGCATGAATTAAATATACAGGATAAACATCAAGCATGTATTATAGCAATTCAATTCCAACAATTTAACATTTGTGACTATGAAATAGAGATATCAATTATAAATTAAAATAAAGACTATAATTTAAGCTAATGGGAAAGTGGAAAGCTCAAGGAGAAGAAATCATTACCTTATAGATTGGTTCACTACTAACGTTGCTAGGAAGTACATGTGCCCTTAGAATCAAATCCTACCATAAATTGTAAAATTTGCACGTGAGATCAATGTTCTACCAAGTGTCTATGGTCAAGATTTATAAAACCTAGGGTTTGGATTATTTTTAGGGTTTTAATATAAAATTAGGGCTTCATCCTAGGGTTTAGTTAAATGTTTAAATCTTAGAATTTGAATTCTTAATTATTATTATTATTATTATTGTTATTATTATTATTATCGTACCATGGATCAAATAATATTCACATTAATGATGGTTCATAAGTTCATATTCGAATGCACCGACATTATCTAACATTTTTTAAATGACTAATAATCTCTTAGATAATACAAGTAATGATAATAGGACATTTTCTAATGATAATACAATAAGGACTAACACTAATAATTATTTTAATAAGTATTTAACTAATCCCATAGGGGAAATGATAATATTTTCTAATGATTTTAAATCATAGCTATCAATCCCAGTCATGATGATGGATACCATGATCTACCATGAATTATGAAATTTCATAGTTAGATCCAATTCTGACACACTACTTAGGGTTAAGGTTTTAACATAGGATTTAGATTACTTAGGACTTTGACGTAGATTTAGGGTCTTCATCCTAGGGTTTAATTCTAGGAGTAGAACTAGGATGTATGAGTAGCTTAAATAATATAGTAATAACATGGCTAGTTACACTTTAATGTTAATAATATAACTAATACTCGACCATGGTAATAATTAGTGTTACAACTGTAATAAATAGTATGACCTATATGAGAGATAATATTTTTAAGTGATGGACACCATGCTAATGTCATCAATGGTAGTTTCATCCATAATAATTAATATTACCGTAACATGTTAATAGTAATAATCCTGATGATAGTTAATAATAGAATTATAACCAACAACACTAACTAATACAGTATAGTAATTATTTGAAATTTCTAGCTACTAGCATTAAAATAAAATTACTCGTTATACAGATAGAAAATCATGATGATACTAATAATGAAGGTAAATGAAAAATCTGATTAATGAAAAGAGGCAGAAATCCTCACCTAAGCTGACTCGGTTTGAGTCGAGTTGACTCGACTCAACTTATGTTCTCTTTCTCTCTCTCTTTCTTCTTCTCCTTTCCTTCTTCTTTCCTTTTGGTTTTCTTCCATTTTTTCCTTTTCTTTCTCTCATGCTAGAATGTCCAGCAATGGCATGGACAGAACAAACCTAGACTAGGTCCAATCCCAACTTCCCAGCCGAACTCGGTTTTGGCCGAGTTGACTCGGCAGCCAACACAACTCAAGGCTCTCTCTCTCTCTCTCTCTCTCTCTCTCTCTCTCTCTCTCTCTCTCTCTCTCTCTCTCAATTTCTTTCCCATTCCTACCTTTGGACTTTCATAAGGGTTTAGAGTAGACAAATCCATGCCCAACTCAAACCGAACTTAGCCCAATGAGTTGGTCTCGCCAGCGGATCGGGTTCGCTTAACTCGGCAACGGGCGTAACGGCTTCACCCACTCACTTCGTCCCTCTTTCTTTCTTTCTTTTTCCAGATTCTCTCTTCTTCTTGCTACAATGCCCAAGAGGAACTGGACCACTGGACTCAACCCAAATCGTCTTGGTTTGGTGTCGGTTGAACGAGGAAGAAGCTCCGTGGTTAATGACAGATTCTCTCCCTCTGCTTCTTCCTTTAATCCGACAACATGGGAGGGTTTCTAGGGGTGTAATGGATCTTGGAGGATGGATGGATCGAAGGTTTGAAAGGTTTTTGGTGGTGGGTTGGGGCGTTGAAGGTTGCGGTCAATTTTTGGAGGTATGGCTACCAGGGACGGGGCAGCGAACTGTTCATCGTATTTATCCTCTTTTCTTGAAGCCATAAGCTTCACAACACCGTTGGATGGATGGTGGATGGTTGGGATTACATCCTACAGTCTGGTTTTCACAAAACCGTGGAAAATGAGCCGAAACCGTCCCTGGTTTCAGTTGGAACACCCTAAGAAATTGGACGACTAAGGTCTCTCCTAAATGGAAGGCTGGGATTGGAGGATCCCTCCTCTCACGCGGATCGTGGCAGCGTGTCACAAGGTACACAGTTTCCATTTCTGAAAACATGGTTTTTCACTGTCCATAAGTGACTGAATTTGTGCTCTCTTGAGTACACATCTTCAAGTGAGACGACTCAGGTTCCGTTCTAAGTCGACCCATCTATAAGTGGACGGATGAGATCGAGTGCCTGGGTCGGATGGTGGGCCACATATGCAAGAAAATGGGCTCAGTTCATTTGAACGAGCGCTGGCCGGAGATCCTCCCTCTTCAATTGGGTCATGCCCAATTTGACCAAGGGTGGAGTCCGGTGCACCGCTGGTGCACCCACTTCTCGTGCATAAGCACTCTAGGGTGGGGCCCACAGAGATGTTTGTGGGAAATCCACTCCATCCATCTTCTTCCACGGGTCTTTTTTTAACAACCTAGACCCAATTTTAGGCAGGTCCTATTCTCTGATGGCCCATAACAATCAAAACTTACGGTTCAGATGTCTATTAGTATAGCTCCAATGGTCAGATCATCTGGGCAATTCAATGGTTAAGGTTCTCAAGCCTAAGGCCTTATTTTAAGGTGGTCATGTAGATAAGTGGGCCACAAAATGATTTAATTAAAATCCTTGGTGGTTAATTACAAGTTTTTGAGATTCGATGGCCTTACTAGTTTCAAACCGATGATCCACATCATTTGTTCTCCTTGGAGGCCTTGGTTGGGGCCTCTGACCAAAAACCAGGTAGATCTTGAGTTCAGGTGAGACATGCATGTAGACATAGATCCGTAAATCGTGGATTTTCATTGTTCAAATGGTCAGATTTGATCCATACTTACCATTAATGGTAAAAAGGTACTAAAGGGGCTATGTGTGTGTTCACGATCTTCACAATGTATTGCTAATCCAAATGCTAATATTAATATTCATTTTATTACTATTATTATTTATTATCATCATGGTTTATTTCACTTTATTATTATTATCATGCCTATACTGTAAGATGTGGGCTACTCGTTGTGCATTGATTGATGATTCGTGTGGAGTGAATAAATGGTGATCCTCATGATTTGGGTCCTGATTCTAGGATGATCTAAGATAAAGGCCTTCCATGGCTCGCATTGGATGGTTCTGATGGTCAATTTAAAGGTCAAATGCTCTAGAATTCCAACCAACCCAAGTCTCACTCATTTGATGATCGTCCTTACAACCCAATAGCTAGATTGTCTCAAAAGGTGCACTATTAGTGCCCACGTCGTCTTCTGGAATATTCAAGCCCAGATGTACAGATGATCCACATTATTAATGGCCAGATCTGCACACATACACCGTGAAAGGCTCAAATGCTTTATGGCATACTTCCCACTGTTAGGAAATCGTGCAAAGTACTTATTCCATAATGAGGTAATGATTTAAGAGTCAGAGTCATTGATGGTCTGGCCCTAAGAGTCAATGGTTGGATAGCCAACTTTAGACGGTCACGATGATCGAATTGCGGCTAATCGAAAGGTGATTAGTAGGTTGGTTCATGTGTGTTCCCACACAAGCCTGCTAATTGGGTTTTAACGGTAACACCCGAGTATGAAAAGTAGGAGCTGTTACAATCTACCCCCCTTAAAGAGAATTTCGCCCCCAAAATTCTGTACTTCTACCGTGGATATGAATGATGACAATCTAGTTTACAATGCATCTAGGCATTTACTATTTTCCCATAAAGATTGTGTGTTTGTACACATTTATACAACTAATTATAAAAAGTAGGGTTATTACAATCTACCCCCCTTAAAGAAGATCTCGTCTTTGAAATTCAATAACTCTCATTGCAATTCTTGCCCATTGAAGTTGTGGTACTATCCTAAGGGTGTATCCTATTTCATATATGTCTAAGTGTGAAAACCCATTAAGTTATATACAAATTTACCACGACTCTTAAATTTCTAGTCTCTCATATCAACTTACAGGTTTAAGTTCCGTTTAAGTATTAGCTAGAGCTAGGGAGTTATTCTAACGCTTGTCAATTCCAAATAACACCTAGCTCTCCCCTGTTTAAGGTACTATATATATATATATATATATATATATATATATATATATATATACATATATAGTCATGCTCCCTTGCGCACCTACGCACGTGCGCACCTTTGCACACGTGCCATGGGTGTATAATCTGAACAGTCCATGTGATGCGAAATCCCATGCAACCCCATGTGACAAATTTTCACCCCAATCTAAAATTCTGGTGGGCCATAACAAAGAGAAATGCAAATCAAGGAAGGAAACTGTTTTCATTTTTCATGGCCCATCAAAGTTTTATATCAAAGTAAAACTTGAGCCCCGGAGGTTTCATGAGGTGCTGCTTCACATGAACGGTTTAGATTTTGGATCCACATCACGTATGATGGATTCTAAAAAAAGTTCATACGTAGTACGTACGAACTGGTTCGCAGGTGAGCATTTCCGTGTGTGTGTGTGTGTGTGTGTGTGTGTGTGTGTATATATATATATATATATTATCAGAGTTCAAGCCAACACGGATAGATGGTTGTAGTGGGTTCGAGCTCGATACATCGATCACCTGCCTGCAGAATAGAGGATTCTGGTATCCATTCATAATCCTGTTAAATCTCAATCCTTTGCTTGATCAGGGCATTGAGATGTGAGATTTGCTAGGACTTAGAACTTGAGTCAAACCAGGTGAACTTCGTTTAAGTGTGGTTCCATCAACTCATGACCTCGATTATTTCTAGACTCCTGGGGAATACCATGAAATCTTATTTTCTCATAATTGATAAGTCTACGTGGCGCATTACACTTCTGTTGCACGCTCTGGTTATTTAAACACAAAATCTTTGGACCAAGGTTTCTACTTGAAATCTAAGTTTGAAATTTTGTTAAGTTTATCTGAGATTTCAAACCTAGTTCTAATGCATGCAGCTTAAAGTTGAAAATCTACCCAAAATTACGCAATTTCTCCTCTAATTAATTTCCACTTGTGAGCATTTATAGGAACATTATTTATAAATAAAGAGGTGTATTAGGGGATTCAAGTTACGTTCATAGTATGATTCTCAAGGTTCAGAGGTTGTTTATGTTTGATATAATGTACGATGTGGTAGGTGAGGAATTTCCTATGAAGTGCAAGTTCGTTTCATTCTTTGAACATTGTGATAGTTTTAATTCTAATTAATTACGTTTTGGGACTTTTCAAATTATGGATTTACTGAAACTTATTCATCGGGAGCCATTTTCAAGGAGTCTTCACACAGCATTTGGGTTTGGTTTCTAAGTTCAAACAACAGCTTTGGTAGTTTACATGGGAACCAAAATTTTATTTCTAAGTTTTCAAACAACGGTCCTATAGTTTATAAGAAAACCAGAGTTTTTGTCTCTAAGTTCAAATGACTAAACCTAGAATTTTAAAGGAATCTAAGTTCACTATAAGTTCTTGACTTTTCCCAATCTAAAGGGAATTCCACAAAATTTCAAATGGTTAACCTAATAGTTCATAAGGATTCTTACATGAGTTTAAGGTCCAAGTGTTTAGTCTTAAAAATCTGAAGGGGCATAAAGTTTGAAGTACTTATGTTCCCAAATTGTCCTTAGTTCAAATGGAATTTCATGTAAGTTTGGATTGCCATCCAAATCACTTCTAAGAGGACCTAGGTTTGGGTTTTTACATTCTCAAATTTTCTTTTAAGTCTAAGGGAAATTCACCTAGGTTCAAATTTCTAGTTTTAAACATCCTAGCTTGAGACATTTAAAGTTTGTATAAGGTCATTTCCCAAGGCCAAGTTTGTCCAAACTATGCTCTGATACCAACTGTAACATCCTGACTTTTCAGGACCCGAGTGCATGACCCGTTTCCCAAAAACCCGAGTGTTAACCTTAAAGGATGGTCAAGTTCGAGTATATATTTTTTTTTCTTCTTCCATCAGAGTAAGTAAATGAGCCTAGAATGGACAAATTATACATAATGGAAAATTTCATTTACATTTAGGAGATACAAGAGGTTGCCCATCATGTCTTATACAAACCAATGTCTCGATATAACAAATACAAAAATTCACATAATTTTGATACATGAGAAATAACAGAAGAATGTAAACATAAGCTGCAAGACTGTGCAGCTTCTCAAGGCAAATACAGTTATGCAACCCTGGCACTTGAACTTGGCTCCTCATCAGCTCGAACCTGAAAATCACTTAAGCCACCTGTGTTACTTTTACGGTTATATTTATATGATGGATGAGTGGCCAACTCAGTGTGAATTCCCCTCAAGATTACATACCTTCGCATTAGGTAAGCATACTTATAAAAACAAAGCAAGGCATACAAAACAATACATGATGCAGTCTTATTAAATGCATGGACGCGTGAATGCATCATCGACCTGGGGTGCACATCCCACTGTCGAAATAAAGGGTCGCTCTAAGAGAACTGGCCACCTAGAAAAATACACAAAGGTACACCTGAGGAGAACCAGCTATTCGGAAAAGAACATAATATATAGATCGCCCAAGGAGAATTTAATCACCCAGAAAAGACCATAAAAAATAGATCGCCTAAGGAGAATTTAATAACCCGGAAAAGACCATAATATATGAAAATGCCTGATTAGTCCAACCATTATTATTTCATTTTACAACCAGCTAGTTTAATAAAGCTCAAAGGTCACTACGGGGAGCTCAGAGCCCAGTATAGGCCGACAGCTCATGCATAGTGTCCTGTTCCACCATCCCTAGCCCATGAGGCTACCACCTTAAGATGTTTAATGAATCTCAATCGACTAGTGGCCAATCATATTCAGTATATGGGGCTTACCATCGCATGGTTGTACAAAATAAAATATCGAACCCATATAAGGAAAATACCAAAACAAAGCCACATAGGGCGATAACGAAACAAGCCACCTAGGGCAGATTTTAAAATAATCCACATAGGGCAAGTATCAAAACCATACGATAAAGACCATCTTTAAAAACCACTTGGATACAACCCCTGGATGGTAGGCCCACATCAATATTTGAATCACCCCACCATTCAATAACCACTAAGTCGAAGATTTATTACAACCAAAATCAATTGAGTTACATCCCAAGTATGGGTGTACATTTATAAGTGGGGGTTTCCCACTAACGTACTAGTTTAAATCCCAGAAGCAATCCATAATTAATCCAATAACATGAATTAAATGTATAGGATAAACATCAAGCATGTAATGTAGCAATTCAATTCCAACAATTTAACTTGTGTGACTATGAAATAGAGATATCAATTCTAAATTAAAATAAAGACTATAATTTAAGCTAATGGGAAAGTGGAAAGCTCAAGGGGAAGAAATCATTACCTTACAGATTGGATCGCCACTAACATTGCTAGGAAGTACGTCTGCCCTTAGAATCAAATCCTACCATGAATTGTGAAATTTGCACGTGAGATCAATATTCTACCAAGTGTCTATGGTCAAGATTTATACAACCTAGGATTTGGATTATTTTTAGGGTTTTAATATAAAATTAGGGCTTCATCCTAGGGTTTAGTTAAATGTTTAGATCTTAGGATTTGAATTCTGAATTATTATTATTATTATTATTATTATTATTATTATTATTATTATTATTATTATTATTATTATTATTATTATTATTATTATTATCGTACCATGGATCAAATAATATTCACATTAATGATGGTTCATAAGTTCATATTCCAATGCACCGACATTATTTAACATTTTAAAAATGACTAGTAATCTCTTAGATAATACAAGTAATGATAATAAGACATTTTCTAATGATAATACAATAAGGACTAACACTAATAATTATTTTAAAATGTATTTGACTAATCTCATAAGCGAAATGATAATATTTTCTAATAATGTTAAATCATAGCTATCAATCCTAGTCATGATGATGGATACCATGATCTACCATGAATTATGAAATTTCACAGTTAGATCCAATTCTGACACACTACTTAGGGTTAAGGTTTTAACCTAGGATTTAGATTACTTAGGACTTTGACATAGATTTAGGGTCTTCATCCTAGGGTTTAATTCTAGGAGTAGAACTAGGATGTATGAGTAGCTTAAATAATATAGTAATAACATGGCTAGTTATACTTTAATGTTAATAATATAACTAATACTTGACCATGGTAATAATTAGTGTTACAACTATAATAAATAGTATAACCTATATTAGAGATAATATTTTTAACTGATGGACACCATGCTAATGTCATCATTGGTAGTTTTGTCCATAATAATTAATATTAGCATAACATGTTAATAGTAATCATCCTGATGATAGTTATAATAGAATTATAACCAACAACACTAACTAATACAGTATAGTATTTATTTGAAATTTCTAGCTACTAGCATTAAAATAAAATTACGCATTATACAGATAGAAAATAATAACGATACTATTAACGAAGGTAAATGATAAATCTGATTAATGAAAAGAAGCGAAAATCCTCATCTAAGCTGACTCGGTTCGAGTCGAGTTGACTCGTATTAACTCATGTTCTCCTTCTCTCTCTCTCTCTCTCTCTCTCTCTCTCTCTCTCTCTCTCTCTCTTCTTCTCCTTTCCTTCTTCTTTCCTTTTCTTTCTCTCATGATGGAATGTCCAGCAATGGCATGGACAGAACAAACCGGGACTAGGTCCAATCCCGACTTCCCAACCGAACTCGATTTTGGTCGAGTTGACTCGGCAGCCAACACAACTCAAGGCTCTCTCTCTCACACACACTCACTTTCTTTCTGATTCCTACATCTGGACTTTCATAGGGGTCTGCGGTAGACCAAATCCATGCCCAACTCAGACCGAACTCAGCCCAGTGAGTTGGTCTCGCCAGCGGGTCGAGTTCGCTGGACTCGGCAGCGGGCGTAACGACCGCACCCACTCACTTCTTCCCTCTTTCGTTCTTTCTTTTTCCAGATTCTCTCTTCTTCCTATTACGATGCCCAAGAGGAACTGGACCACCGGACTCAACCCAAATCGACTTTGTTTGGTGTCGATTGAACGAGGAAAAAGCTTCATCGTTAATGACAGATTTTGTCCCTCTGCTTCTTCCTTTAATCCGACAACATGGGAGGGTTTCTAGGGGTGTAATGGAGCTTGGAGGATGGATGGATCGAAGGTTTGAAAGGTTTTTGGTGGTGGGTTCAGGCGTTGAAGGTTGCAGTCGATTTTCGGAGGTATGGCTGCCAGGGACGGTGCAACGAACTGTTCATCGTATTTATCCTCTTTTCTTGAAGCCCTATGCTTCACAACACCGTTGGATGGATGGTGGATGGTCAGGATTACATCCTACAGTCAAGTTTTCACAAAACCGTGGGAATGAGCCAAAATCGTCCCTGGTTTCAATTGGAATGCCCTAAGAAATCGGACAGCTGAGGTCTCTCCTAAATGGAAGGCTGGGATTGGAAGATCCCTCCTCTCACGCGAATTGCGCCAGTGTGTCACACGACACACAGTTTCCATTTCTTGAAACATGGTTTTTCACAGTCCATAAGCGACTGAATTTGTGCTCTCTTGAGTACACATCTTCATGTGAGACGACTCGAGTTCTGTTCTAAGTTGACCCATCTGTAAGATGGACGGATCAGATTAAGTGCCTGGGTCGGATGGTGGGCCACATATGTAAGAAAATGGGCTCAGTTCTTTTGAACAAGCGCTGGTGGGAGATCCACCCTCTTCAATCAGGTCAAGCCAGATTTGACCAAGGGTAGAGTCCGGTGCACCGCTGGTGCACCCACTTCTCGTGCATAAGCACTCTAGGGTGGGGCCCATAGAGATGTTTGTGGGAAATCCACTCTGTCCATCTTCTTCCACGGGTCTTTTTTTAACGACCTAGACCTAATTTGAGGCAGGTCCTATTCTCAGATGGCCCTTAACAATCAAAACTTACAAGTTAGATGTCTATTAGTATGGCTCCAATGGTCAGATCATCTTGGCAATTCAATGGTTAAGGTTCTCAAGCTTAGGGCCTAATTTTAAGGTGGTCATGTAGATAAGTGGGCCACAAAATGATTTAATTAAAATCCTTGGTGGTTAATTACAAGTTTTTGAGATCCAATGGCCTTACTGGTTTTAAACCGATGATCCACATCATCCGTTCTCCTTGGAGGCCTTGGTCGGGGCCTCTGACCAAAAACCAGGTAGATCTTGAGTTCAGGTGAGACATGCATGTAGACATAGATCCCTAAATCATGGATTTTCATTGTTCTAATGGTTAGATTTGATCCATACTTACCATTAACGGTAAAAAGGTACTAAAGGGGCTATGTGTGTGTTCACGATCTTCACAATGTATTGCTAATCCAAATGCTAATATTAATATTCATTTTATTACTATTATTATTTATTATCATCATGGTTTATTTCACTTTATGATTATTATCATGCCTATACTATAAGATGTGGGCTACTCGTTGTGCATTGATTGATGATTCGTGTGGAGTGAATAAATGGTGATCCTCATGATTTGGGTCCTGATTCTAGGATGATCTAAGATAAAGGCCTTCCATGGCTTGCATTGGATGGTCCTGATGGTCGATTTAAAGGTCAAATGCTCTAGAATTCCGACCAACCCAAGTCTCACTCGTTTGATGGTCATCCTTGCAACCCAATAGCTAGATTGTCTCAAAAGGTGCACTATTAGTGTTTCACGACATCTTCTGGAATATTCAAGCCCGGATGTACAGATGATCCATATTATTAATGGCCAAATCTGCACACTACACCGTGAAAGGCTCAAATGCTTTATGGCGTACTTCCCACTGTTAGGAAATCGTGCAAAGTACTTGTTCCATATCGAGGTCATGATTTAAGAGTCAGAGTCATTGATGGTTTGACCCTAAGAGTCAATGGTTGGATAGCCAACTTTAGACGGTCATGATGATCGAACTGCGGCTAATCAAAAGGTGATTAGTAGGGTGGTTCATGTGTGTTCCCACACAAGCCTGCTAATTGGGTTTTAACGGTAACACCTGAGTACGAAAAGTACGGGCTGTTACACTACTAGAGCCTCTACAGTTCACTATTTCTGTAGGAAGGCAGGAAGCAATAGTCGATGTAGATGTGATGGCCAAAATTATGGGAATTGCACCTAGTGAAGTGCATGCTAATGAATCTCATCTTAAGAGTATGTGAGAAGCGATCACCGAAAGTGGTTTCTTTATGGCCGACTAGTCCACTGGAAGCGAGGCAATTGCCTCCCATCGACCAAGTTGACAGATGATTTCCGCCTGCTCCACCACATATTCATATATAATGTGTATCCTAGGTGGGTTAACCGTACCTAATGCACTCGTTTGATGGTGGACTTCCTGTACAGAGCTGGGTATGAAGACAAGCTGTATCTGCCTACGTTTACCCTACTACAAATAATCTAGACCATACGCTCTGTTAGGAGAGATGTCTCACTTCCATTTGGCCAACTTATATGCAAGATTGTTCAAGAGTTCGGCTACAGACTTAACACGGATGAGCTTGCACCGATCCACTTCATTAATGACTCTACGCTCAACAACATGGGAATTGGCCCTCGACAATGTCAAGCCCGACTCGATAAGTATGGGGGCGAGACAGAAAGTGAAGAGGAAGAAAGTAATGAAATAGAGGAAGAAAGCAATGAAGAAGAGGAAGAAAATGAGACAGAAGAAGGAAGTGAGGAAGGAGGAAGTGAGGAGGAAGAGGAGGAGGCCCAAGATTTGAAAAGGCCTAGCTATATGTCCTGAAGAGGGGGGTAGGGGGGTGAATAGGACTATGCCAAATTTAAAATGACACCAGCGAAATTAAACAATAAGATAGCCCTATAAACAAATAAATGAAAGATAGTACTTTAAATAAATCATAATAAAGAAATGTAAAGAAACCTCAATATTCTAGTATTGAGAGGCTGATACCAATGATGTTCTAAGGATAACCTTGCACCATAAAAACCAAGGGTTTATAGCAGGACAGCCTTACTAGAATGGTTTAAGTATCAATATCTCAAACTAAAGAGGAATAGAGGAAATAGCAAGAATTAAAATTCTAAACTATTGCAACATTCCCACAATGCTTGAAATGTAAATATTATAACATTCACATCCACACATACATTCCACAACTTTGAATGATAAAAGATGTAGAAATTAAAAAAATATTCAAACCACAAGACACAAAGAATTGTGTGTTCGCTTGTGTGTTCACCAACTGTTAAACAACAACCACATAACTTGCTACTCCACTCCTAATATCCTCACACAGGGGATATCAGCATTCACTATGAAAATAGGTTTCTCAGGTTTACTTAAAACCTTCACAATTGTGTCTTTCAAATGGGCTTACACAATTCAAAAACCCCACTTTATGAGTTTTCTGGCTCTCCTCAGATAACAACACAATGAGATTTTTTTGGCTCAATCTCAAAAGAAACCAAAATAAAGGAAATTTACACAAATGTAAAATACCTAGATTTCTCCTTTTGTAGCAACCCGGAAGAACCAATCGGAGTAGAAGTTCGAATATACAAGTTCAATTGTCCAATACTCACTTTGAAATGGTTCTAGGTTCTCATTGATTTTAAATTAAACTAGTTGGGCTAGCTCTATTTGATTTTGATTCCAAGAAGGAATACAACAATTCCTCTTTTCAATTCAAATTAGAATACAGAAACAAAATCAAATTGATAAAGCTAACAAAAGAGAATATTAAAATGCACAATGTAGCTTAAAAATTAACACAAACTTATCTCAGAGTGAGGCCTTGAATTTTACTTGAATTCAGATATGAAACTCTGAAAATCTTGTTCTATTTATAGATGCAGAAATCGCTTCTACGACTGGTCAAATGGCCACCACAACTGGTCGTAGGTCGAACTGCATTTTGAAATTTTAAGCACGATCGGATAAAACCATTCCACAACTAGTTGTACGGTGTCCACAACTGGTCGTGAGGCCTCTACGACTAGTCGTGACCAACCCACGACTGGTCGTGAGGAACCAGGAATGGTTGTTGGAGTTTGAGTCGTAACTGAAAGACTGATCGTGAATGAGTCGGCACTGTTCCTATGACCGGTCGAGCAGACTCCAGGACTGGTCGAAGCTCAACCAAAAAATTTTAAAAATTTGCAACAACTTAGGACTGGTCTTGGAATTTCTTGGACTGGTCGAGCCAGTTCTAGGACTAGTCGAACAGAGTCCAGGACTAGTCTTAGAACAGACTAAACACTTATAAAAATATTTGATTTAAATTATGTATACAAAATGACCTACCCTAAGGTCATTCATACCTTAAATGTGAAGTATGGACTGAAAATGCCCTGGTTTGTCAAGTTACGTGAGTGGTGGGTCAGACTGTCTACAGAGCTCGATAGGAAGAACAATTCAAGCGTCTGCCTCATCCGGATGTGTGGAAGCTCGCCATAGGTAAATCATAGCCTCACATCCCATGTCCCAAAACACCAGGTGATTAAAACCCTTAAAATAAGATAGACATCTTAGGGTTTTTAAGGTGAGAAAACTTTTTGCAAACATGAAAATCAGTAAGTTTTTCTCGCCTTGTCGATTTTATCGATGCACCCTCGATATGATCGACCTGCACTGTCGATGTCCTCGATACCTTAACGATATTATCGATGAGAGGACCAAAAGTGTCCAGCAACTAAATATCCATCTAGACGGATTTATCGATGTATCGATACACCTATCGATATCATCGATAAAAGCACTAAATATGTCCAGCAACTTCACAACATATCTGGACGAATTATCGATGTATCCATACACCAATCGATATCATCGATATTCAAATCTTGAGTCCATCAGGAGTGGCTCGATAAGATCGACAGGCAGATTTCTGGCGCCCCTGTTTTTTAATAAAAATCTCAAATTCCTTCGATATATCGATGACCGTCCGATCTGATCTGAATTCAAATATCGATAAGATCAGAGGTCCATCGATGATATCGATAGTGGGCACGCATTTCTTACAGCAGATATTTCATGTTGTTTTTAACTATGATCGGGGGCCCTTCGATAGAATCGATATTCAAATATCGATGATATCGGCACCAGGTCGATTGCATCGAACAGGGACACAAATCGCCCAGCAAGCTTAAAGACAAATCCGCTGGATTTATCGATGCATCGACTCTGATCTCGATATCATCGACATTCAAATTTCGATGATCTCGACGGTTCCCTCGGTCATTCATGAAAACCTAAAATATCTCAAAGTCAAGTCTCTCTCATTTTTCAAGTGTCGATTAATCGAACCTGTCATCGATGGAATCGGAGTTTGAAATCCGATGACATCGACAATAGTTTCGATTCATCGACCATTTGGCAAAGAGTTTCAAAGCGTATGACATTGAGTCCGAGTCATCGAGCAGACAATCGATGCTATCGAGAGTATACGCTCGATGATATCGAACCTGCTCGATGATATTGAACTCTGTCATAAATGTGACCGTTTTATATCCGTTGGAACTTTTTGCCTTTATATAGAGGACTTGCCTTTTGTTGCTATGAGAGAAAGTAGAGAGTGCTTTTGAGTGTTTCAACTTATATCCTATATCTAAAGCCCTTTCTCTCAAGGGAGTTCATCCTCCAATCCACCCTCACCATTGACATTCAATAGAGTGGATTGGGGAATGAACTTCCACATTCAAGGATCCTCCAGCAACTACCTTAATGGAAAATCATTAAGCTGGGATGCCTTGAATGCATAAGATTGGAATCGCTCTACATTCCTGATAGGAAAATATTTTGAGAGTAGGATTCCATCTTCACCTTGACCCAACCCGAAGCCTAGTATAGGTATATTATCTTGTGTTGCGGATCAAGAGAGCAAAAGACTCTTCGTCAACAAGGAGGAGGAGATCTTTGGCATTGTGCTGAATGGGACTCATCAACTTATCTGTAAGTATCTAGAGTCCAGAGGACACTTGTGATCATTCCTTTCTAGGATTGGGTCTTAAGTGGTTCTCACCCTTTGAAGTCCTCAAGGAGGCCTCCGGCGGGAGTGTACGTGGTGGGTGCGTTGTGTGGACCCTTGCTCTGTGGAGAGCATAAACATCCGGGTGCGTTGTGTGGACCCTTGCTCTATGGAGAGCATAAACATCTGGTTAGGAGTGAACCAGTAAAACTCCAGGGTTAGAGGTGAACCGAGTAGAAACCTCTGTGTAAAGGTTGAAGGTGAACCTGATTTAAAACCTTAGGTTTGAGGTGAACCCTGGGAAACCTCCTTAGTGAAATCCGGTACACTCAAGGGTTGAGTGTGGCAGCCGGGAGTGGAGTAGACAAGTAGTCGAACCACTATAAAAATGACTGTGTTTGCGATTGCTAATCTTCTATGTGTGTGTTCTATGTCAATGCTTTCATATCCATATATCTGAGATCACACCTCACACACTTACACAGTCATATCCATCATAAACTAGTTTGTACACTGTTTACTTCTTTCATAGTTTGTGATTGGATCCTCTACTGGGCTTGGAAGCCAGTAGAGTTATTTTTGAGTAATCCTAATATATGTCTGTTGTTAGGATTAGTGTGATAGGATTTTAAATAAATCATAAAAACTTTTAAAAGTCCTATTCACCCCCCTCTAGGACATATTGGCATATCCCTTCTTCAACTCAAGCGGTCTTCACCACTATTTTCAATTGGTATCAGAGCGGGTCTCTCTTTAAGTGCTTCAACGCCTAGAGAGTGATCTTGACTGAAGATGGAATTATGTTCAAAAGAGTCCAAGAGGGTGTGACAAACCAGAACAATTATCTTGTAATTCACACTGCTCTGAAAGTAAGCAATAGTTTAAAGTGGTATCTTGATAGTGGATGCTCCAGACACATGACTGGTGATCAAACTCATTTTTATGAGTACTCAGACTTTGATGGAGGATCTGTCACGTTTGGTGATGGAAGCTCAACCAAAATCGTTGAAGAAGGAACAATAGTTGTACCAGGCCTTCCTAAAATTAAACATGTCCTCTGTGTGGAAGGTCTAAAACATAATCTCCTGAGTATCTCCCAAATCTGTGATAAAGAACATCTTGTCACCTTCTCAAAAGATGTATGTAAAATTCTAGATCATACAGGAAAATCTCTCATAAAAGGTTTACGCACTAATGATAACTGTTATGTTATTGAAAGTACAAGTGAGAAGGTTGTAGCCACGAAATGTAATATGGCTGTAAAAAGCGAGTCTAAATTGTGGCACCAAAGGTTAGGACATGTCCACTACCGAAATTTAGCAAAGCTTAGTTTAAAAAAATTAGTTAGGGGACTTCCCAAGATTAGAAAAGAAGAAAAAGTTGTATGTGGAGAATGTCTAAAAGGAAAACAGATAAAGGTCGGACACAAGAAGACAACCTCCATAGCAACAACAAAACCTTTGGATTTGCTACATATGGATCTAGTTTGACCAAAGTGGAAAGTCATGGCAAGAAAAGATACTTCCTGGTGATAGTAGATGACTACACCAGATTTACTTGGGTCGCATTTCTTCAAGAAAAATCGGATGCCTTCGAGGAATTTGTGATCCCGGCAAAGCGACTACAAAATGAAAAAGGATACGGGATCAATCGTATCAGAAGTGATCATGGTGGGGAATTTGAAAATGAAAAATTTGAAAAATATTGCAATGAGAAAGGAATTCGTCATGAATTCTCAGCTCCAAAAACCCCACAGCAAAATAGAGTATTCGTTGAAAGGAAAAATCGAGTATTGCAAGAGATGGGATCAGTCATGCTAAATGGAAAGGATATTGCAAAAAGTTTTTGGGCAGAAGCTGTCAATACTGCTTGCTACATCATAAATAGAGTATATCTTAGAGCAGGTCTGAACAAAACTCCATACGAACTATGGTATGGGAAATTGCCTAGTGTGAAATATTTTCGAGTCTTTGGTAACAAATGTTATATCTTGAGAGATAGAGATCACCTAGGAAAATTTGAGTCTAAAAGTGATGAAGGAATCTTCTTGGGGTATGCCATGAATAGTCATGCGTATAGAGTATACAATCTAAGAACTCTCACTATTCAAGAATCAGTCAATGTGGTAATCGATGATCAATCTCATGAAGAAGATGCACCTATGAATGAATTAGAAAATGATGTAGATTCATGCATACTGGAAAAACCTGAAAACAAAACTTTATCACCCAGTGAACCTCAACCATCATCTGACATTCCCATCATAAAAGATCATCCTCGAGAACAGATCATTGGAGATCCTAATGCTGGTGTAAAAACTCGACGACAGATAGAAAATATCTATAGTCATTTCTGCTTTACCTCAAAAATTGAGCCTAAGAACATTGTGGAAGCTCTTCAAGACGAACACTGGATACATGCTATGCAAGAAGAACTTCAACAATTTCAAAGAAATGAGGTATGGCAATTAGTTCCCAGGCCACTCAATACAAAATTAGAACCAAATGGGTATTCAAGAATAAATCGGATGAATTAGGAAATGTGATTCGGAACAAAGCAAGGCTTATAGCTCAGGGGTACTCACGGATAGAAGGAATTAACTTTGATGAAACGTTTGCTCCTGTGGCTCGCCTGGAGTTTGTTAGAATTCTTTTATCCCTTGCATGTGCATTAAAATTTAAGCTATTTCAAATGGATGTTAAGAGTGCTTTTCTTAATGGAGAACTTGCTGAAGAAGTCAATGTTAAACAACCGAAGGGATTTACTGATTCCAAGTATCCTCACTACGTATATCATCTGAACAAAGCCCTCTATGGTCTCAAATAAGCACCATGTGCTTGGTATAAACGATTGACAAAATTTCTTTTGGACCATGAATTCTGCAGAGGGAGTGTTGATAAGACTCTGTTTACCCAAAGAACAAAAGACTCACTGCTTATTGCACAAATTTATGTGGACGATATAGTCTTTGGTTCAACATGTGAGGATATCACATACAAATTTGCCGACCTCATGAAATCAAAATTTGAAATGAGTATGGTCGATGAACTAAACTTCTTCTTAGGATTGCAAGTCAAGCAGTTAAATGATGGAATCTTTATTTGTCAAACCAAGTATGCGAACAAGTTAGTGAAAAGGTTTGGTCTTGAATTTGGACGCTCTTATCACACTCCCATGAGCACCACACTCAAACTCTTCAGGGATGCAAATGGCAAGAGGGTGGATCAACATCTCTACCGGAGTATGATAGGAAGTCTATTATATCTCACAGCTAGTCATCCCGATATATCTTTTAGTGTTGGAGTATGTGCTAGATATCAAGCTGATCCTAAAGAATCTCACCTAACAGCCGTTAAAAGGATAATTAAATACATAGCTGGAACTACCTCCTACGGTCTATGGTACCCATTTGAAACATCCATGATTATCGCTGGGTACTCTGATGCTGACTGGGCAGGAAACTTGGATGATCGAAAATCAACTAGCGGAGGATGTTTTTATATTGGAAACTGTCTAGTCTCCTGGCAGAACAAGAAGCAAAATTCAATATCATTATCTACTACCGAGGCTGAATACATTGCCGCTGGTAGCTGCTGTGTACAACTTCTTTGGATGAAGCAGATGTTGCTGGATTACCGGATTGAACAACCCATGATGAGTCTATTCTGTGATAACACAAGCACAATCAACATTTCAAAGAATCATGTTCAACATTCTCGGACTAAACATATAGACATCTGTCATCACTTTATCCGAGAACTTATTGAAGACAAGATTCTTACATTGGATTATGTTTCCACAGAAAAGCAACTCACAGACATCCTCACCAAACCTCTTGATGTAAATAGGTTTAATGACCTACAAAAATCCATTGGGGTCTGCACTTACTAAATCTCAGAGAACATGAGTCACACAGGTAAAATCTTCACACTGAGACATTCATGGTTATATGTCCACCACAAGTCAAAATTCTCTGTATTAACCATGATATTCTGAATGCAAAAAATTATGACAATCTCGATAATATCCGAATAATGTCAGATCAATAATATCAACACTCAACATCGATACAATTAAAGAAACTTAGAAATGCTTTGATAAACTGCTATCTGTGGCAGTATGTGTGCTGAAAGTTGAATAAGTGGAATATTTTGAGATTTTTTTTCTGTTAATTTACTGCTGTCTGAGGCAGTTTTGGTTCTTTTATGGCTGCACAAAATTCATATCTTTTACTGCCATATGTGTGTTAATTTTTCCCCTGGTTTATCAAAGTTCTGGAATGCATGTGAGGTCCTTAAATGAATATTTTTCACTGCTATATAATAGCTATATCTTATCTAATATGCATTCATGATTTCTGAAATTGATGTTTGATTGAATTAAGTTACAACTTTTATACATCAATGATCTGCTTCTACCTGATGGGTTCTCCCGTGCAGTTCACTGTTCAGTCAATATCACTTGCTATACCTTTGCCAATGACTGACAAAAAGGGAGAGAACATTTGCCAACACCCCAAACGGAAAATTGTATATCTAAAGTGTTGCAGGTGTTAGGGAGAGCAGCTGCACCAAGAAAGGGGGAGTTTTGAAGAAAGGGGGAGCAGATACTGGTTGTGTACATGGGTTAGAAAATTGTAAAATTATGTAAAAGCATGTACACACAATTTAGGGTGTGTTTGTCTAGAAGTATCCTAGGGTGTTTTGGGGGTTTTGTCACGTAATTGACAAAGGGGGAGATTGAAAGTGCCCTGGTTTGTCAAGTTACATGAGTGGTGGGTCAGACTGTCTATAGAGCTCGATAGGCGTCTGCCTCATCCGGATGTGTGGAAGCTCGCCATAGGTAAATCATAGCCTCACATCCCATGTCCCAAAACACTAGGTGATTAAAACTCTTAAAACAAGATAGACATCTTAGGATTTTTAAGGTGAGAAAACTTTTTACAAACAGGAAAATCAGTAAGTTTTTCTCGCCTTGTCGATTTTATCGATGCACCCTCGATATGATCGACCTGCATTGTCGATGTCCTCGATACCTTAACGTATTATCGATTAGAGGACCAAAAGTGTCCAGCAACTAAATATTCATCTGGACGGATTTATCGATGTATCGATACACCTATCGATATCATTGATAAAAGCACTAAATATGTCCAGCAACTTCACAACATATCTGGACGAATTATCGATGTATCGATATACCCATCGATATCATCGATATTCAAATCCTGAGTCCATCAGGAGTGGCTCGATAAGATCGACAGGCAGATTTCCGGTGCCCCTGTTTTTTAATGAAAATCTCAAATTCCTTTGATATATCGATGACGTCCGATATGATTTGAATTCATTTCATTTATGTTTTATGCACTAATACAGACAACATACAATCATCATTAAATATATTGCACAAGTGATGTGTTGGAACTCAGGAGTGAGGTTTCTACTCGACCCTCGATTTTCAGGGCGTTATAAGTTGGTATCAGAGCATGATTTGGATTAAATTGGACTTGGGTTATGGTCATACGACGTACGCTGACGCAAATTCGACATTGGAGGGTGCGAGGAAATGTAGAGACAGACTTAGGATTTCCCATTTTGTCAAACAGCGAAATCAACCGAAACGGACTGTAGAAATCGGACCCGTAGGCTTTCCCGATCGCGTGAAATGATCCTAACACCATTCGAGACTGTCAATCGACGGGTTTAGGTGAAACTTTCACAGGTCCCACACTCAACAAATAAAAAACACATGAATATACGCGAATGGGAGCCCAAAACGACTCAAAACGGAGTCGGGGCCAAGTTGGTGTAATTCGGGGGGAATCCATAGTGGACCCTGTACACCATCGGCACCCTGGGAGGGGGGTGGCTACCGCCCCACCACGGTGGCACCGCGCTGGGTCCAGAGGACGGCGGCGGGACAGCGCCTACTGCGGTGGACTACGGTCGGGTTCGGCCGGGCTTATCGGGCCACTGTAGGCCTGCGTCGGGCCGACCCCTAGACATGTGTGGGGCCCACCAAATCAAGTGGGGACCCCCTTTTCCTGCCCATTTACCCCCCTCTTCCCTCACACACCCTTCCAAGCTCTTCTTTTTCTCCAAAAATTCCATTTCTTCTCTTAAAACCCCCCTCCCTTCTCTTATTTTCTCCTTTTCCTTCAAGGCTTACATCCCTCCACCGTTTTCAGCAAACTCCATCTTTTATTCCTCTCGTTTCCTATGATTTGAGTGCACAAATCTTTTTTTTTTGTGGCTCAACATCTCACAACTCAACAATCCATCTTAATCCCACACTTTATTCCACTCCAATGGCCCTTTTCAAACTTGTGGTAGCCATCTTCTCCATTTCCACCTTTCTTTCTCTCATAAGAAAGAAGCGGGCTCCTACGGATGAAGCCGGGCCTAGTCGCTCAACCCGTTCGAGGAGGAGAGCGGGCGCCGAAGCTAGCACAAGCGCCCCCTATGAGCACAGGTCAAAGCGGGACCTAGATCCCCAAATCCCACTTGAGAGAGCGCTACCGATAGGCTCCAAATACGGTCGGTTTGGTGGCCGCAGGGTTGTACTTAAAGCTCATATAGATGAGAGGTTGTTTGGGCTACACTCGATTATGGACCGCTTGGTGGATGTTGAGTGGGGTCCCATGTTCGAAGGTAAGTCTCACGCATGTGAGAATATAGTTCGAGCTTTCTATGCCCAAATACGAGACCCATCACTAGAACCTCTACAGTTCACTGTTTCCATCGGAAGGCGGGATTACACAATCAACGTAGACTTGGTGTCCCGGGTTATGGGAATTCCACGTAGTGAGGTACACGCCAATGAGAATTTTTTAAGAGTGTGCGAGAAAGAGATCGCCGGACGCGATACCTTTGTGGTCGATTGCTTCCTGGACGTGAGGCAATTACCTCCCATCGACAAGATTGACAGATGATTTCCGTTTGCTTCACCACATTTTCACGTACAATGTGTATCCACGATGGGGCAACCGCACTGAATGCACTCATTTGATGGTAGACTTCTTATACAGGGTTAGACATGGGGATAAGTTGTGTCTGCCCACATTCGCTCTACTCCAAATAATCCAGACCGTACGCTCTGTCAGGAATAATGTCTCACTCCCGTTTGACCGGCTGGTATGCATGATTGCTCAAGAGGTCGGCTATAGACTTAACATGGATGATATTGCGCCGATCCGGTTCATAAACGATGCTACACTTAACAACATGGGGATCGGCCCTCGACAACGTCAAGCTCGACTCGACGAGTATAGGGAGGAGTCCGATAGTGAGGGGGAGGAAAGTATTGATCTGGAGGAAGAGAGTGAGGAAGGAAGTGGTGATGAGATAGAGGAAGAATAGGAAGAAGAAAAGGAGGCTCAGGACACGGATGAGAGCTCCCCTCCTATAGCACGGGAGCATGACACTGATCGGGCCCGCTTAGCTCGACTTGAGGAGGGCCAGGCTGCCCTACGACAAGAGATTATTGACACCCGGGCCCTCGTGAAATACAAGTTTAAGAAGGTGACTCGCACCTTGAAATCTATCATGTGCTGCCTGCAGGATAGGAGTACCCCTCCTCCGTCGCTAGACTCGGATGTCTAGTCATCCATGTTGTCGCCCTGTAGCTTGTTTTGTTGCTGTTTAGGATGTTTGTGTTTTGATGTTGATAGGTCTAGTAAAGTAGTAGGTAGAAAGTGTGTCTGTGTTTGGTAGTTTGGGCTTAGGATAGCCGCATGTGTTCCTGTCATAATTCATGTAGAACTTTATTTCCATGTATTGTGACATATTTTGTTAAATGAAATGTATGCCGCTTCTTTTGCTATAAGGTGCGTTGAATGCTTAAAGAATTGAGTATTGTTATGCTACATCTGACTCGGGTTGCACCCTATGTTGTATATAAGGCATGCCACCTAAGAGTACGTGGAGTACGACCCGCCTCGCACCTGGCGACTCTCTTGACAGGGCACGTCCCCTCAGCGATCGCCACATGGACCTCAGTTCGGACCCGTCTCCCTCTAACACTATGCCTGATTCTCAAGCGGCCACTGGCCCCACTAATGGGCCGACACCTGTGCCACCATCTACCGCACCACCTGTGGCACCATCTGCGGCACCACCTGTTGCGCCATCGGCCCCTGAGCAGGCCCGTACGTCTTCTTCGACGCCGCATATGCCTCAGACGGCTCCACCTACTGATAGGTTCGAGCAGATGATATTGCTGATGCAGCACCAGCAGCTCTTGGCCACCTTTGGGAGAATCTTTGCCCAGAGTATGGGTGTGGCTCCACCTGCACCATTCGTACATCTTGCAAGAAATGCAGGCGCCAGCGGCCACTTTGAGCTATTCCAGGGCTTACGGCCTCCCACTTTTGCGGGTACTCATCGACCCGGCTGAATATTGGGTTGACCGCATCTCTAAGATACTGAAGCCGCTGCACTGCACTGAGGCAGAGCAGGTTGAGCTAATCACCTTTATGTTTGAGAAAGAGGCCAGCTTATGGTGGGATAGCATTCTCCGCATCGTTGCGATCGGATATGTATGAACGTGGGCAGACTTTGAGACCCGCTTCCACGAGAAATACTATCCCGTCACCTATCGACATGAAAAATAGAGTGAGTTCCTTCGCCTTCAACAGGGGGAAAGATAGTATCAGAATATGAGAACAAGTTCACGGAGCTGGGCAGGTACGCTCCGTTGGTGCTAGCGAATGAGTCGATGCGTATGCGGCGTTTTTCTGAGGGCCTGTGACCCGATATTCGATCAAAGATGTGCTGCGCTAGCATACCTAGCTATGCTGAGCTGGTAAGCATGTCCATGAGAGCTGAGCAGAACGGGGATAGGCAGTCCCGTATGCGAGCACCGATGGCTCCTAGGCCGCGACCAGAGCTTCCAAGCAGACCGTTCCTCGGAAAGAGGCCGTGGGCAGATTCACTGCCGAGGCTTATGGCTTCACCTGCCCTAGTGAGGCGACCAGACATGTGGTGTAGTTATTGCAAGAGGTCGGGCCACACAGAGGTGAATTGTTTTACTCGGATGAGGGACAGCAGTTTCTCGCCACCTCAGAGGATCAACTGCCAGCTTCCTCAGGTCATATCAGCACCACCTTTGAGATCAGCACCAGTACATCCATCCTTCAGACCGCCTGTACCTCGAGTTAGGCCACCTCAGCGACCTATGGCGCCACAGCCGAACCGTTCACAGCAAGCTCGGGTGCACTCACTCATAGCTGAAGCATCAGAGACAGCAGTTACAGCACATTTGGCTTTCAAGGTCACAGCGCACGTTCAAGGTACACCCGTCTTCTTATTGGTGGACACTGGGTCCACTATCTCTATAGTATCGTGCGCAGCAGTCAAACGACTAGGGTTGGAAACTAGTCCTATGGTCGGGTTGAGACTCCTTACCGCTACGGGACCTTCTCAGACTCGACCAAGATGTGTAGGGGTTGTTTGATAGACCTAGGGAGCAGGACAGTGTTTGTTGACGTGATGGTCGCACCGCTTTGCCATTACGATGTGATTCTCGGTATGGATTGGCTCACGGAGATGAAGGCAGAAATTGATTGTGATGCTAGGGTGGTGATAGCCCAGGGACCTGAGGGCACGACCTTTACGTTCCCAATGCAGGTCAGTTAGTACTACCGCATCAGTTGTTACGCTACTGTGCTAGAGCATGTTGATGACCCGACACTTGGGAACATGCCTGTAGTTCAGGATTTTGCGGATGTGTTCAGGAAGATACCCGGATTACCTCCTCGGCGCGAGATCGACTTTACCATTGATCTTGTGCCTGATGCGACTCCCATTTCATTACCGACTTATCGTATGCCTCCATGTGAGATGGAGGAGTTGAGGAAACAGATCGATGATCTGTTGGATGCTGGCTTTATACGGCCTAGCGTGTCCCCGTGGGGAGCGCCTGCGTTGTTTGTGAAGAAGAAAAACGGTTCACTGCGATTATGTATTGATTATCGCAGGTTGAACCAGGTGACGGTGAAGAATAAGTATCATTTGCCCAGGATAGATGATCTATTTGATCAGTTGAAGGGGACACGATACTTCTCGAAGATCGATCTGCAATCAGGGTATCATCAGTTGCGCGTCAGGGATGAGGATATGCAGAAGACGGCCTTCAGGACCAGTTTTGGACACTATGAGTTTCTCGTAATGTCGTTTGGTCTTACGAACGCACCAGCCGTGTTCATATACTTGATGAACAGGGTGTTTTGGCCATTTATATTACGATTCGTCATCGTGTTTATAGATGACATTTTGATATACTCCAAGAGTCGGGAAGAGCACAAGGAACACCTGCGAGTAGTCTTAGGTACTCTGAAGAAGAACCAATTGTTCGCACAGTACAAGAAGTGCGACTTCTGGAAAGAGGAAGTCAAGTTCCTGGGACATGTTGTGTCCAAGGAAAGGATATCAGTTGACCTTGCTAAGGTAGCTGCGGTTCAGGACTGGGAGCAGCTCGGTTCGGTTACTATTGCCAATGATGACCATACTAAATGATTATTGATTGCCAAGGGGGTCATTATGACAGGACCCCCTTGGTCTTCCAACTCTGAACTGACCCCTAGACAAGAGTGATCAATCAATACATGCTCCTCTGAAGGGTTCCGCACATCTATTAGTCCCTGATTTTCATATGAAACAATTTGGTAGGGCTGTACACGACCCAAGCTAGCTCGAAAAGCTCACTCAGCTTGGCTCAATGTAGGTCGACTTGACTCGACTCAAATGATGACTCGAGGCGAGCCAAGCTTCGTATGGCCCAGCTCATTTTGAAAACAAATCGAGTTCGAACATAGCAAAGCTTGTCTTGACTCGAACCCAGCTCAGCTCGACTCGAATATATATTATACAATATATATTATTATCTTTACAAATTATATATATATATATATATATATATATATATATATATAAAACTTAAACCATACCTTACCTGTCTGTCCCTTTCTTACCATTTCCCTTAACTCGTCGCACTCGAGCTCCTCTCTCTCTCTCTCTCTCTCAAGACCAACAACAAGGTACCCTCTATGGCTCTATCTAATATATATATATATATATATATATATATATATATATATATATATATATATATATATATATATATATATATATATATATGAGAAATGCTCACACACAACTAGTTGGACCGTGAGTTTTGGTCCAACTAGCTGTGCATTAAATCTCAAAATTCCTATTTTCATACACATGTAATGCATCAAATGTGAAGATATGTGACATTGAGTTTTACATTAGTATGTCGTGAATTATGTGTCATAGATCCAAGTCATTTATCAAATAGAGCACGCTAATGAAATTTTATGTACTGAAAGTTAGTAAATTGTTGTCACCATTAGAACCATATAGTAACTTGAATATGGACTGTTGGAGTAGATTTTTTACAATTCACTTTTCTTATAAATGATATCATGTTATCGATAAATATATATATATATATATATATATATATATATATTTTCTCACATACTTACAATGGACCCTACCCAATTAACAGACCGGATTTGCAAGATACATTGCGCATCACCCAAGTATATCATGTGTGGACAAATTCTTCAGTGGTCCTTCGTAAACATTCACCCTCCTCTTATCTCTCTCCTCATTTAAACTATTTTTTCCTTATTTAATGCTCTCCATCCCCTGTACGTTTGGGAAGGTGTCATGAGCCGAGTGACATGTCACGTCACTAAGTTATGTGGGCCCCACCATGATATATCTGTTGTATCCATACCACACATCTATTTGTAGATATCATTTTAGGACGTGGTTCAAAAGAATGAGGCAAATCCAAAACTGGAGTGGATCCCACCACAGAAAACAGTGGGGAGAGTGATGCCTACCGTTGAAACCTTCCTAAGGTCCACCATGATATTTATTTGAGATCCAACTTGTTCACAATATAACATAGACATTAAAGAAGGGAAAACACAAATATCAGCTCGATCAAGAACTTTTGTGACCCTTAGAAGTTTTTAATGGTGGGCGTCACCCTCTCCACTGTTTTCTGTGGTGGGGTCCATTCCAGCTTTGGATCTGACTCATTCTTTGGCTCATGCCATAAAATAATCACTCCAAATGGATGAACGGTGTGGATACAAAACATACATCATGGTGGGACCCTAAGAACTAGGTGACGTCACTTCACTGCCGGCTACAAATCTGCGTCCAAGCCACACTGATTTCCTGCTAAAGACTTTGGCGGGAAGCTTATGTACTGGGAACAAGGTGGGGCCCACTGTGATGTTTGTGAGAACCGTTTTTTAAGTTCAATTAAGGACATGAATCCAAAAATGAACCATTTCCAGGGCTCAAGTGGGTTGAAAACATGATAATTGAACATCCACAATTGAAATATTTGTAGGCCATAGAAGTTTTGAATCATGCTAATATTTGTGATTTCAATTCATCCTAGTAGGAATGAAGTTATTAACGGTATGGATGGCTTGTAAACATCACTGTCGAACACAGGTAGGTTTTAACGGTAGGAATTTCCCTAACCACATTTTCCTTTAGTATGGTCCACTTGAGCTTTGGATACGGTTCATTTTTGGCATCATGTCCTGAAATGAACTCAAAAAACGGATGGAAGCGGAGGATTTCTCACAAACATCACAGTGACCCCACTTAGGTTCCGGCGCAGGAACTTCCTGCCAAAGTCTTTCGCAGGAAATCAGCCTGGCTTGGACGCGGATTTGCAGCCAGCACTGAAGTGACGTCACCTAGTTCTTAGGGTCCCACCATGATGTATGTTTTGTATCCACATGGATGGAGAAATTATTTTATGGCATGAGCCAAAGAATGAGTCAGATCCAAAGCTGGAATGGACCCCACCACAGAAAACAGTCGAGAGGGTGACGCCCACCATTAAAAACTTCTAAGGGCTACAAAAGTTCTCGATCGAGCTGATATTTGTGTTTTCCCTTCTTTAATGTCTATGTTATATTGTGAAAAGGTTGGATCTCAAATAAATATCATAGTGGACCTTAGGAAGGTTTCAACGGTAGGCGTCACTCTCCCCACAGTTTTCTGTGGTGGGGTCCACTCCAGTTTTGGATCTGCCTCATTCTTTTAAACCACGTTCTAAAATTATCTCTAGAAATAGATGTGTGGTATGGATACAACACATCATGGTGGGGCCCACATAACTTAGTGACATGACATGTCACTCGGCTCATGACACCTTCCAAAAAACGTACAGGGAATGGAGAGCATTAAATAAGGAAAAAATAGTTTAAATGAGGAGAGAGATAAGAGGAGGGTGAATGTTTACAAAGGAATACATAATGTGTACACATGATATACTTGGGTGATGCGCAATGTATCTTGCAAATCCGGTCTGTTAATTGGATAGGGTCCATTGTAAGTATATGAGAAAAAATATATTTTTTTATCGATAAAATGATATCATCTATAAGAAAAGTGAACTGTTAAAAATCTACTCCAACAGTCCATATTCAAGTTACATGTGTGGTTCTAACAGTGACAACAATTTACTAACTTTCGGTACATAAAATTTCATTAGTGTGCTCTATTTGATAAATGGCTTGGATCTATGACACATTATTCACAACATACTAATGTAAAACTCAGTGTCACATATCATCACATTTGGTGCATTTCATGTGTATGAAAATAGGAATTTTGAGATTTAATGCACAGCTAGTTAGACCAAAACTCACGGTCCAACTAGTTGTGTGTGAGCATCTCTCTCTCTCTCTCTCTCTCTCTCTCTCTCTCTCTCTCTCTCTCTATATATATATATATATATATATATATATATATATATATATAATTGAATATTTGATTTGGGGATTGGGTCAGTTGGGTCGAGTTGCTGGGTTAAGTCAGGTGTGGGTTGGGTCGGGTTGAGAGCAGACTCAATTCGACATAAGCTCGCCTCAAGCTTAACTCGAAAGGTTTGGCAAACAAGTCAAGCTTCAATGGTAAGCTTGAGGCCGAGCTCGAACTCAAGGAGAGCGCGGACAAGCCAAGCTAAGCTTGACCCACCTCGACTCAACTTGGCTCGATGTACAGCCCTACAATTTGGCAAAGAGGGAGCAAGTTCTTCTTGCGACTGATGCCACCAGGGAATTGCGCAACCTCCAAGCTTTCTGAGCTCTATTGATACTACTAACCAATGTTCAATATGATTTATCACTTCCTCCGCTCTGATAGCCGAGTTCTGAACTCCTAACATGTTCATGTGACATCCAACCCTTCCAATAGACTGGCTCTGTCATGAAGACCGACTTGTGCAAAAGCCATCCCCATCCATTCTTTTGGTAGGCCACACCATAGAAAACACTGTTTACGACTAATAAATAACAAAATACAAGTGGGGATATGATTTAGCACTTCCTCCGCTCTGATAGCCAGTTCTGAACTCCTTTGTTGATCGTTGGATGTGTCCTTCCTGACATGTTCATGTGACATCCAACCCTTCCAATAGACTGGCTCTGCCATGAAGCGTCCCTTGTGCAAAAGCCATCCCCATCCATTCATTTGGTAGGCCACACCATAGAAAACACTGTTTAGCCACTAACAAATAAGAAAATACATGTGGGGTCCACTCAGTGAGTGGATGTGGCTGATTTTTGCAGGAGGTAATCCCTACGATTAGACCAACCTTTTGGACGGGTTAGATACTTCTCTCTCTCTCTCTCTCTCTCTCTCTCTCTCTCTCTCTCTCTCTCACACACACACACACGAGGTCATCCCTATCATTAGGCCACCCTTTTGGACGTGTTAGATACCTCTCTCTTTCTCTAAACTAGTCTTTTCATTCCAAAGCTTTCAACTGTTATCACTGTTGCAATTAAACTCACAATGGCCATGAAAACACTTATAATGGCTGTTAAACAGTTGGTAGTTATATCATGCTATAAGATAATGAGAATCCTATGAAGCCATTATAAATTATTATAACAGCCATCTTTACATGGACCATGTATTGGATAACTCAGGAAGAAACAAGAAAGTATATTCCTCCCAAATCCCTTCCAAAAACAATGAATATAGGTCCATAGCAACTCTTACAACATCATTCCTTGCAGCCAGCAGGGACACCTGCAATAGCGAGACATAAAGACTAGTTAAGTAAGAGGGTCCTGACTCTTACCCGGGTGGTAGACTCCTTGGAGTTTCAACACCGGGTATAGGGTTCGAGTACCCATGGTGGTGAAATCCCACGGTGTGCGTGTGTGTGTGCGTGTGGCGTGAGTGTGTGGGGTTGTGTGTGCGTGTGTTAAAAAAAAAAAAAAAAAAAAAAAAAAAAAAAAAGTAAGAGGGTTGTTATGGCTACCTTCACAAATGTTGCTCCTTGACAACATCTGCAATAAAGATGCTCCCGGATTCACACCATCCAGCCAAAATATCTGTATCAGGGCACTGTTGTATGAAGAATATTTTAGAATTTTTTTGAAGTTATGGAAAGAAAGCATTTGCATACAATGAAGTTTGCGGAGGCTGATTCTTGTACCTTGCTAAATCCCAACCAGTTTGAGTCACCTCTAAATGAGAATACCTTTTGGCTTTCTTTCCACTGTCCGCAGAAGACCTGCAATTGAATTATTTAAACCCCCATGCTAGACAAGAAATCTCATCAATGGAAGAAATTTTACATTTATAGTTGCCAGGGGAGGCATCAAATAAAAGAGAGAGTTGTGGGTTAACAGTTATTTTGAGAGTAACAATTTATAACTATCTTCCCATTCACAAGTATGATGTATTGGACATGTTAAACCAGATCACTTATCTGAGCCATCCATCTAGTAGCTGACAACACTATGGATATGCCACATTGTACCAATAGGATGGCCTGCAAACAAAAGTAAAAGGGAAAAAGCAGTTTTGGTTTTAACTATCAGCTTGCAGGCCACTAGTAGAACAGTTGGTATCATTCCATTGTTGCAAATTTTGATTCAACGGCAACCCACAGTGAGGCCACAATGGATGGATTGTCTACATTAATTATCTGATGGTCCATGTGTTCCAACATGAGAGTTGCACCACAATATAATGTAAATGAATTGCTTGGATTACTTTGGTAAGAAAAACAAAATTCAACTTCTCATTTGCTCATGTATTTCTGCACATAAAGACTGCATGTCAAAAAATTCAAGGTTTGCGAAATTCATTTATAAAAAGAAACAAAATCCTCCTATGAAAGACATTGACTATCTAAATTTCAAAAGGTTGCCCAAGAGTTCAGCTGCTGGACGCTGGCATGGATATCCAATTTCTGAGGCCATATGTTTTTCTTTCCCTGCATAAACATTGATATGGTCCTGATTTTATAGATTGTTACAGACGAGACCATAGTTTTTCTACTTATAAATCTAGCTGCCTTCATGGTAAAAACGTGGAAGATAAAACAAGCAATCATAATATCATAATCCAAAATTGTAGCTAATGACATAAATATAAAAATAAAAATAAAAAGGACTTGAATCTTTTGCATTTCAAACAGTCACCTCATAATCAACGCCTTGTATGTAGATATGATCTGAATCAAGTGATGAGAAAGCAAGGCCCGTTATCTGCATATGATATCCAAGGTATAAATCAAATCCATTGGCTAAATGCCTTGCCGTACCTAATAAAGATAAAGAAATGTATTTAATATGACCTTCTTTAATTATGCTGATCTTGTAAACTTCAAAGAAGAAGAAAGAAACATGAACATGTTGAGGAAGAAGAAGAAGAAGAAAAGAAAGAGCTTCAAGATTATTAAACATGTAAAAAATCGATGTCTGTATAGAATGGTTACCTAAAACCCTATACTGAATTACAAGAAAAAAAAAAAAAACCCACACACACACAAGAGGACCATTCAGTAGCACATGGTTGCCTAAAATTTACAATGCAAAATAATCATAAATTTTAATGGAGATGTGCCAAGTCCACGTGTGTATAAGGGATGCCAGCTACATGCCATCACATGAGCCACCACGATAGACAAGTAGATTATCCTAGGCATTCCAACAGTGGGTCCGACCTTGATATGTTATCAGACAAAAATCAAGCTGGACCTCTTATGAGACTACAGTGATGTTAAAAACAAGTGGATGGTTTAGAAAACTTCAGCTAAGTTTTTCTCAATAGTGCATATGTTTTGTAAACCATGGCCCACCAGATGTGTGGATTGATCTGATTTTAGGGCAGGGAAAATACATAGTGGGAACCCCCTGACAGATGGATTGTATTTCGTAACTGTGTCATGCTGGCACATATGGTCGTGTGTAAGTGAGCTGCCTTATACAAGCATGTGGGTGTGGCAAAGCTCATCTAGCTGAAAGGAAAAAAGAGGTAAAATACAATGCTCAGTCCAAAAGGTTGTTTACCCTTTTGGGTTTGTTTGTGCAACAAGAGCCCGTGGTTTAATGATCCCAACCATTGATAATATGGCCATGGATTTCCTATGCACCAAAAGTTAAGACTGGAAGAACCTAGCTGTATGGTATTTGCCCCTTTTTTGGTTGAAAACCTTTGCTCAACCATTTATTTGTGACCCCAATTAGTTGGGATAAAGCTTAGATGATGGTGATGACCTATTTGTGACAACCTAGCTAAGGGTTTGGATTCTTCCCAACTAAAGGATTTTTGGTACGCGGGCCATCCACAATGGGCCCCATAATATCAACAGTTTGGATCACTGAACTGCAGGTCAATAAGGCTTAGATGATGGTGATGACCTATTTGTGACAACCTAGCTAAGGGTTTGGATTCTTCCCAACCAAAGGATCTTTGGTACGTGGGCCATCCACAGTGGGGCCCATAATATCAACAGTTTGGATCACTGAACTGCGGGTCAAACTTGCATGGGCTGAAAACATAAACAGTAATGTATAAACTCTCAGCCCAAGCATTGTATAATACATCTCGAAGCAAACATATTTTAGGATATCAACCCACCTCATATTTTGAGCAGTTCACCCAACGTGACAAGGCTGACCATCTGCGCTCAAGATGTCAAATGCAGCTAAGTGTCTTGCTTAGCGTATAACAAGTAAGAAATATTGAAATGCTAGTGCTCATCAATCTTTTCTTGTCCTATAACACAAATGCCTATTCGAAAAAGATTACATTGTGCATAAATTGCAATTGTCTACAAACCTGCGAGGGTCATATATGGATACAGTACGATCAGAACCACCTACTGCAATATCCCCAACAGCAGAACTGCAAACTGCATAAAAGATGTCTCCAACTGATCCACAAACTCTCTGTACACAACCATCACTATTCTTCATTCTCAAGTCCCATATTGTTAGCTGGAGTAGTTTCAAAGGTGAGGTCAGAAGCAGTGCAGCATAGATAAAGCAACATTAACATACAAAAGCTCATGTGCGCACGTACCCGTGCACACATGCACACCCACATGCCATGCACACATACACACATACCCTTGCACAAGCACACACCCACATAATGTACACATCCACATGCATGCACACCCACTTGAGCACATGCGCATGCCCACACCTACCACCAACCACCCACACCCAAAAACGCTGCGCGCGCATACACACACATACCCTTGCACAAGCACATGCCCACATAATGTACACACCCAACCCATACACCCACACGCATGCAAGCCCAAATGACCACATGCACATGCCTATGCCCATGCCCACTCCTACCCCCCACACATAATGTACACACCCAACCCATACACCCACATGCATGCAAGCCCAAATGACCACATGCACATGCCCATGCCCACACCTACCCTGGTCAGTTACATGAATCATGTTCTCCTATACCACTCTATCAAGGGCCATAGATTCAATTCGACCATAAGTCATCAATCTTTTCTTACTACCTCCACCCATGTCCTTTTGATCCTTCCCTTTGCCCTTCTAGAGCTTTCAACTTGTACCAACACACTGCTTCTACTTATAAATGTATGTATATATGTAAGGTGGTATGGGCCGTATGGCACATGCAACCCACATGAACTGTAGGGAGAGAGAGTTGGAGGGAAAGGGTGCTGCTACATAGGCGTGCTCTACAAATAAGAGAGAGAGAGAGAGAGAGAGAGAGAGAGAGAGAAGGGTTCCTAGAATGGTTTCAACGACGGACAACCCATCCCCACTTTTTCCTATGCGTTGACCCACTCAAGTTTTAGATTTGTCTCATTTTTGGGATGACATCCTAACATAACCCAGCTGAACAAATGTGTGGAGCGGATGTGGAACAGTCACCACAGTGGGGCTCGCATAGCCTTTGTTGCATAGGATCCCTTATACTACTAGCTGGTGTGGGCTACATGCAACAAAGAGTCATGGGGGCGGGCTACTTGCATTAAAGAAGTAAAAGGACAAAATGCCCTCGGTTGAAGGGCTGCACACATCCAATTTTCCAAAAGTTCATGCACCTTCCCATGACAAACTGCAAGGGTAAAATTGGCCAAACGCTGCTCATGTTATATATATTAGAGATGTGTGCATAGACATGCACACAGAAATGGGAGTGAATTACCTGCCCCTAGAGGTATGCAATTTCCGTGCCTCTAGATTGTCTACCACACTTGTTGTACGTGTATGATGATCTGAACTAGACATCCTATGGGCTCAACCTTTGATTGACCCTTAAAACAAAATTCTCTTCAATTAGGCTATCTTAATCATCTAATAACTAAACAAAATTTTCTTTGATTGGACGATCTTAACCATCTAGTAACTATGCCCCTTCTGTTGTTGGGTTTTGCCCTTTTGGTGTTCATTCCTATGACACTGAAAGCTAGATTTGTCTAAACATTGTGATTTTGGACCATGATCCATTCACTATTGGAGGCACAAAATGGATTTTGATTTCATCCATGTATGTCAGATGTTCAAAATGACATAGAGGCACGGAAGAGATTGTTCCCCCAGATACATGGAATTTCTCCCTGTATAAATGCATGCATGCATGTATGCACATGTGCCTGCGTGCGCTCGCGAGCAGACACACACACACACAGTCCACCTGCTAGCTTAATTGCAGACTGCAACTCAGGTACTCACTCTCTCCACCTGCTAGCTTAATTGCAGACTGCAACTCAGGTAGAGGAAGAGGGCCACCTGCTAGCTTAATTGCAGACTGCAACTCAGGTAGAGGAAGAGGGTTAATGTCAGGTGACAGCCGATCGTGAAATACCTTGTCATGCAAATCATAAGAATTCTGGTTTTGATGATTGGCAAAGCTGACACCAAATTGCCAGGAGCCTGCAACAAGGCTGTGATAATGATTATAATGATTATGATGGTGATGGTGATGAGATACACACCTGGGAACCTTCGGCAACAGCTAATATTGAAGAATCATCCCCAGATAATGAACTTCTTAGAAAGCATAAAGAAGATGGGTACAACAAGCTGCCACATAGCTCATTTTAAAAATTGAAACTTCCAAAGAATACACAGAACAAGTTACAAGTTCTTTTGCAATTTAGAATTTCTAAAGTTTAACCAACACAAACCTAGGGGTCTCTACTCATGGCTCAGTGGTAGATACTGTGTGTTTCTACTCTGAGGTCATGGGTTTGAGAACCCATGTGGTGTGTGTGTGTGTGTGTGTGTGTGTGGGTGTAAGAGTGTGTGTGTTCACCTTTCTTAAAATATAAAAATAAATAAATAAACCAACACAGATCCAAGAATTGAATAGTAATTTTGTACAAGATGGTTCTGAACTAAAACAAAACAATTTATTGTGCATGTCAGGAACATTCTATACCACACATTTTAGGGATACTCAACAGCTCTAAACGATATGTTGTCACTAGGTCATAGACCATTAAAAAAATCCATAGCTGATGAGAAGAAAATGTAGTGAAACAATATCTGCACATAAAGAATAGGTTTCTAGCTAGGACCTAGAGCCAATATCCACATGAATTGAGTCATTTAATATTGTGCAGCAAAGAGCCATTGCAGCAGAGCCCAGTCCACATGCAGATGCAGTCCAATATATTTTCAAATGGAAAATAATCCAGAAGTGATGACCTTGTTGAGGTAGTCAAGATATTATGTAGAAAGGACGACAGCATGCATCTTTGGGATCTATGGTGGTGAAATTTTTTTTAATAGTTGTTCATGTGAGATTCAATGATGCAATAAGAAACAAAGTAAAACTACTTCTATTTATCAGGTACAGAGGTTGAACAATTCAAAGATGCCATACGAAAGTAAATTTGCATTAGGACATCCATCTTATCGTCAACAAATTTGACCCACATTGATGAGCCTAGAAACCATTGACCTTAGGACCTCCCTTTGAAGTTGTGTTTGGTTATAAGCCTAGAAAACTTATAGACCTTATTACCATGTCAGTCTCCCATAGACCTTCAGAGTCTGCAGATGCATTTGCACACTACATTCATGACTTGCACGCGGATATTAGAAAACGGATTAACGCAAGTAACGAAAAATATAAGAAACTTAGTGACTCTCACCTTGGGTTCAAAGAATATCAGATAGACGAAAGTGATGATAAGGACAAGGCCTGAATGGTTTCCACAGGGGACCTTAAAAAAATTACAAGCCCGCAGTCCTGGACCATACATGATTTTGAAATGATTAGGTTATAATGCGTACTTGGTAGATCTTCCACCTAGTACGGGTATTAGTGCTACATTCAATGAGGAAGATTTTATGCCTTTTTAGGACCCCCTCTCTTGACCTAGATAATGACACACTGACTTGTCCCATCGCCCATGGACCTTACCTGACCCCTCTTCTCAGCCTCCACCACCTTTACCATCCATACCTACGAGAAGAAAAGAGATGGATGATATTTGGACAGGCTGGTGGTTTTCACTCATCATGGAGGCTTTTAGAAATATTTAGTAAAGTGGAAACATCAACCAATTTCAGATTGCATGTGGCTCACAGAAGCGGATCTTCAACAACTTGACATGGATTTCTTGGAGAGGTATTGCAACTTTTTTTCGCTAGATGCGAAATCTTGTCAGTCGAGGGGAGTTTATGAGGACATTCGACCATTTAGAGTATATCAGAGAAGAAGGTCAGCCCAATCTTCACTTTGACTCGACAACTTGTACATGGGCCCGGGTGGGCCGCACCGAGGACTTGAAGACATGCATGATCGTGCATCTTACACTAGGAATATGCATGTGTGTTGCTTCTTTGAGGAGTTTTGACCGTTGGATCGTGAGGACACAACGATCGGACTATTGGATCGTGTGGATCCTTTGATCGGGTGTTAGATCATTGAGACCCTTGATCACTTTGGTCATTAGTATTATGATTAGCTAATTTTATGTTTTTGATGATTGTTTATAGTTTAGGATGAGTTATTTTCAGTTCATTGCATCATGATACATGTGAGGTATATTTTTATTGAGGGTATTTTTGTCAAAGCGCGTGTTCTAACTATGGGGGAGGGGGGGTTGCTTGAAAAAGCTCTCTCATGTGATTTGAGATTTTCTTGTGAAAAGAGACTATTTTGTGTGAATCCAAAGGTATGAAACCTAGTTATCATTTTCATCTCTATCTTCTTCTCTTCTAAAAGGTTTTTCTTTTTTTCTTTTTTTTGTTTTTCTTTTTTTTTTTCTCATCTCTTTTGAAATCCTTGTTCTCTACTACTTTTCTTCTATAAACCCTAAACCCCTTGCCCTTTCCTTCTAAACCTAAACCCATTACCTAAATCCATCTTTCTTAACCTAACTCCACCAAACCCAACCCATCACCACAAGCTCTACATACGAATAGGGTCGTACGACCGTACGATTAGCCCCTTCCCTCCGTTTTCTTTCGTTTCTTCAATCCATCTTCCTATCTTATAAGCCCTAACCTAAAACCCTAATTCCCAATTCCCTATGAAACCCTAATCCCCCAATTCCCTACAAAACCTTAAATCCTTAATTACCAAATCATAAATCTCCCATTTCCCCCAAAATTCCCAAAACCCCCTTTAAACCCTTACCCTAGAATTGTACAAATCTGCCCATTGAATTAGAACCATACCAATGCTAATGTGAGAGTTCCAACCTCTCATTGGACCTTATATTTTTATGCTTATATGGTTTATGCTTGTGTGGGATTGTGATTTAACGTAAATTTGAATTTTATTATTTGTTTGGCACTCTTTTAATTATGGTAGAATGACATGCTATTATATTTGACTTTGATTAATCCATTAATAATCTCCTACTTCCAAATGGTTAGATCACATGCCCTGCATCACATATCCTGACACTTCCTATGTTGTTAGCGACCAACACTTGAGTCATAAACCATTGGTTGCTAATGCAACTGAGAATTAAACAATTCAGATTACAGTGAAATTCAAGGAGATGGTCCGAGTTATTTGAATCGCCAGTATGTGGTAAGAGTAGATGCATCTTGAATGGTTGAATTCTCAAGTTTTCTCACACTAGACAATGAGTTTCACTGATTGTTTATCAAAGAGGTGAAACTTGAGCACTCTTATCAGCTTCCACCTCTACATCCTAATTGGTACTTAATTTTGTGTATGATGTATTTTTCATTGAATGGTTGCTCCCCACATCAATTGTTGTGTTAATGACATACAGGTCCTTTGGAAGCTATTTGGTAATTTGATATGACTACTATTGCATTTAATTCCATGGGGACGGACCCATAAAAGAATATAGGTAGTGTTGCATAGTTGTATATGTACATTGGTCATAGTGACAAATTTTGTTCTCAGCAATTTCTTGGTTCGGTAATTTCTCTTTGATATTTACAGGTTATGAAGTCTCTCAGGAAAACCTCTCTAGAAAGAAAATATGAAAAAATGTTTATTAAATAATTTTTAATGTTTTAAACATGTTTAAAACGAATTTATTTAAAATTTCAGATAATTATTTTAATGTAGTGGGCTACATATAGCAGCATCCCGAACATGGACTGGTTTGATCACTCGACCCTATTTGCACGTGTGGCCTAATGGGTCTACACACCCTATTGATCTGAAGCAAGGACATTACAAAAAAAAAAAAAAAAACACTCATTACTACCATTAATTCCTACACCGTCACATTGCTTTATGTCATAAAGTAAGAGAAAAATGTTTAGGTACAACGTTTCACGTGAACTTTCACTTTCAAGACCTTAATTCTTTTCAAGGTGTCACCTATGCCGATGATTCAACCCATTCATAACCGGGACAACCAATAGAAACTATCTTTATTGAAAACTAGGATGTTCCACTACTCCACTCGCTATACAGGCAACAATGTATAGATCAATGGATAGCTAATGGTCTAACTGGGTGTACGTTAATTGCCTTTTCTAATAGGTGAATTGATCTTATTTTAGCCCCATATGATGTATATGGGATGTCCCATCTTTTCCATGGATTGGATTATGTTCCCATTGAAATATTGCTGGAAAGAAAGCATTATGTTGGAAAAGACACATACGTATGGGAACATTTCTCATGTGATGTAATGCAAGATGGTTATATGGTGGAGCCGGTAAAACCAAAACACTGTACAGCCATTTTATGACAGTACACGTGGCAGGTAACAATCGAAGCTGTCCATCTAGTCTATAGATGGCAGTTGGTTCAAGATACAGATAGATTTGATCATCCTAGCAATCTGCATAGTGATCTTTTAAAGTATGGTGCAGAAAACAGTTAATGGTTAATGTTCAGTGATAGAAATTAAGAAAAATGATGATTGTGATTGTCTGATAAGGGTGATTTTCGAAACACAGTTCATTGATAATGAGGCCCACTATATAGACAGTCCCAATTGACATTTCATCTTGCCACGCATACTGTAAAGAGATGGCTCTATCATGTTTTGGTTCTCCTGCTCTACTGTAGGAGTTCCTTTATCTTTTCATCATTTCCATCTCCTCTCTTGCATACGAACAAGAAGAAGCTCCTTATTCTCCTGTGAGGATTGATTTTGATATCCAGGGCAATTTCGTTTGGGTACTTCAAATGAAATTAAGTTTGCGATAATCATATATTTTTTTCAACTTTCTTATGTTCTCAGGTATACAAGCTACCTGAACCGACCCAATTATTAAATTGGTCTAAACTGCTGGACCAGATCCTGACCTGATTTTAAAATGGGTCCGAAAAATGGATCCAGACCCATTCAAATTGGGTCAGGTCTGCTGGGTACCAATTGACAGCCTAAAGCAATCACATGATATAAAAACATAAATATTGAAACATATAAAAGTTAATAATCTGAAAAGAAGAAATGCTCTAAGGGTTTGTTTGGATGCTTTAACTAGTACAACACACGTGAGACAGGGATGTCCATCCACCTAGCAGAGGTGTCCATGTATTGACTTTGGGTGCGAGTACAGGGGTGTCCATGGGTGTTGCTGTTTTGTGATTAGATGACCTCCTTGACATCCTTTTTGTGAAGTGTGTGCTACAAGCGAAATAATGAAGAGTTGATCCCATGGCATATGTATCAACATGGCACACTTGTGAGAGATTCAGGGCCTGTGGTGAGTGGTTTCTAAAATGTGAACATGCACTCTCCAGTAATCTGGGCCATGTCACATTGGTTGCATTTGCTGGAGTACATTTTCAGTAGAGCTGTGAAGTAGGGAGCATTTTCCTTGGAAACCTTTGTCCTGGACAGCTGCATTTCAGACTCCCCCTTGTACAGCTCAATATTCGAATTTATGGACAAACAACTGCGTCTCAGGGGAGTGAAGCATCCAAATGTGGCTTACTATGGATAATCATGTTCTAAGTGAGTTATCGCTGCATCCAAATGACCCCCAAGGAAATTTAGATAAAACTAGAGAAAAGGATCAGTTCTGCATTATCTAGCACACTCACGTATGGAAACTCTGGAGGTGGATATCTTGGTCATAAATATCTATGCTTTTACAGAAGCTACGAGCAACAGCTGTCTGAAAATATCAAATTGTGAAGTCATAAGAAAGCCGAGAAACCATGAGCATGTCCTAAACAAAACCTCAGCAATTCCAAGCACCAAAAAACAGTTTCTGTTCCCCGAAAAAAAAAAAAAAAAAAAGCCGCAAAAAAAGGAGGGAAATGCTATTTTTTATGACTGTGACAGAAATCACCAGCAGCACATATAACAGCCTGGCCAATGTGTGTGACATCCAAGAAAATGCATAAGGTGGCCCCTACTACAAAGATGGCCTAGTACAAAAATCAGGCCCATTTGCCAGGTGGATCAACCTTGTAAGAAAGAATGGGCAGTGGATAACCAATGTAAGAAAAGAACGGGCATTTAGGGGAAAAAAATTTGACAACTGTCCACATTCAACTTACACTGGGCACCTAGCTGATGAATTATGATTGGACCAGCCTGCTATTTTGTGCCAGACTTTCCGTATTTGGTGGTGTTTTTTTTTTTTTTTTTTTTTTTTTGTGGATCTAGGAAAGAAAAAACTAAATTTATTTTTATTATTTGGTTCATGTTTTTAATGGATTTTTTTAGGGGATTTGCTAATCTATTTGGTCCATATGAAAAAATTTCAACTCTCTGAGAGTGGAATCATGAAGATCCAGTAAGTTTTCAATTCATGGTGAATTCTTTCAAAAAATAAGTATGCCACTAAGCCCTATTGGGGGTATTTCGAGTTATCTCAATCTGGTTGTCAGATCTGGAAGTATGACAAACATGTTGGACCAGGTTTATATCAATTTGTGATGCTTCATGGCGAGTTGGCACATAGATGGCATCTTGCTTTGACAATGGGCAATGTACATTGAATCACGTTAGGAAAGTGTTGAATGATTTGTTATTGAGTTGTGCGGGCATGATTATATGTGGTGTAGACTGTAGAGTGATATTTTGTGGAATTTTTGGTAATATTTGAGACTGTTTTTAGTGGTTTATGCTAGTGGAAAAAAAGTTGCGGTTCAACAGAGGGTATGCCATAAAATACAAATGGTAAGTTGGTTCAGTAGTGTAGTCGAAGGGGGCTATGCTTCCTAGTGTTGTGGAAAATCTAAGTTTAAATATCACTACAGCGAAATTTGATAGTGAAAAGTATTTAAAGAGGTCCAAGTCAACAAGGAACTCATTGATTGCAATCAACCTATGTAATAGACTATAAGATAGTGCGATTGTATTCATACCATGTAATGGTCTATTACATCGCGCCTGTAAGAGTTTTGTGCTCTTATCGCTGGTCCTAGGTCTGTTTAAAGGAGGAGACTAGTGTCAGATTGGCAGCTGGTGAGAACTTTTGACGCAACTTCCGTCATGTAGCCGACCCCAATTAGTTGGGATGAGGCTTAGATGATGATAACGGTCCAAGTCGCGTAGGATATTTATTGGTGGGAGACATAAATTAGGCTAGGTAGATAGTAAATCTGTGGAACCAAAGGGCAGAAGATCCATCCCACACAAACTGGAAGGCCAATACTATGACAGTCATGACTTTTTTATGTTATTCCGTGAAGCCTGAATTAGGAAGACATTCATGCTTTGTGAAATTGACAAAGAAATCTGAGAATCCGCTTTTTGAGGACTAACGGAATTTTTTTATTAAAGGCCTGCTTGAAGACAAGACAGAAAAAGAATACAATGGAAAGCCCAAAAGAATTACATCCCATTTTGAAAAGATAATCTACTGCAGCCCCTATTTTAAGAAGAGAAATGTTGTGATAGTTTTCAGCTCTCAGCTTAGCAAAGGTGATGAGTCTGTGGGGGGATTATTAACCCACTATCCGTAGAATGTGACTTGAGATGATTCATCCTCAATTCATCAGGCCATGTTTGATAAACAATGTAGAGTTAAGATTGAAGAACAACAAATATTTGATCTGTTGGTAGGCATTAATCCAGGGTATGAAATGATCCATACTTAGATTGTAAATTGAGAACCTCCTCTATCTTTTGAATTGAGAGCCTCTTCCATCCTTAGGAACAGTTTACTCATTGCCTCACTACGAAGAGAGTCATAGAAAGGTTATGCTAGCAACATAATATCCATGAACGATCTGCTTTGTCACGATCTTATGGTCGTGGTTGTGGTCATGGTCATGGTTAAGGTGGTCAGTTCCATGGTCGTCAAGACCGTGGAGTTCGATCTGGTGGGTTTGGCGGCATGCGGGCATGGCGATTTATGGGACATGATGGTTATACTGCAATGAGTTGGACATAGTCGTGTCATGGACAATGAAAAATATAAGTTGCATTGCACACATTATGGATAGACATATATGAGAGAGGGATGTTGGAATTCAGTTAGTTGCCCTCTGGGGAAATCTTATTATCCATAAGTTGAATGAAAAAGGGTATGATGTATCCTCCTCAAGTGTGATGGGTACATCATGCACACGCCCCCTCTATGCACGTATTCGAGGAAGAGGCAGGCCCTACTTTCGATTTGGATCGACGACAACATCTTTGGAGGACCCCATAATTAGGGGGTTGCGTTATGGAGCATTGGAGTGGACCCGATCATCCCATAGATCTTACAATCGGATCTCATGATTGTGGACCACTACCTTAGATGATTTAGGATTTTGAGTTTTGATTATTTTTATTATTAAAAACATCATGAACAGCTTTGATTGCTTAGATTAGTTATTTTATTTATTTTAGTTTTGGTATTAGTGCGCGCACATGGCGCAAGGGTAGTTTTGTCTTTTTGGATTTAGGGTTTTCTTATAAATAAAGCAATCCCATGGATGGACTCTCATGATATTATGAGTAAAAAAATCTTGCATTTCTTCCTCTCTCTCACGTTGAGATGAAGGATCAAATTGGGTGCGAAGCCCTCCACCACCGTGGTGCGAAGCCCTCCCTTCCTCGAAGGGTTAACCACCGTGGTGCGAAGCCACACCTGCTCCAAATCATCACCATCTTCTGCCGCATCTCATCCATCATTCTCAACACCCCATCCACCATCAGATTCACCAATTTTCGCATCAAAATCCACTCCTACAGCGGTGCACAAGAAGGTTTTCAGATTCCGGAACATCTACAGGGCTGAAAATTCAGCGGAGTACTACGCACAAACCATGTACCGGATCGAAGTGATTTTTGGTATAGAAACAACCCACCCCTGGCCAATCCTAAACTAGGAGTCCTTTCCCGATTTTGTGACCCCGCACACGTACGGACGTCCAGTCACACACGTGCATCCAAGCCAACCTGCTGTCCAGCGTACGTAGCCCATCCGAGGTCCTCTTTTCCCCTTTGTTTCTTTCCTTTTATTGGCTTAAAACCTCCCCATAGGATCCCCCATTAATCCTCTACCTAAACCCCCTTAGATCTACCCCTAATATTTACTCCTAAACATGATCAACATGTGGTACAAGTACAACGGAATTGTTAAATCTGGAAATTGCTAAATCAATCCCTGTACCCTCAAATACCTTGACCGATCCCTAATCGTCATGTAGAAAACCTCATAATCCGAAATCCATAACCTAAAAGGGTCCCAAATCTCAATTTTCCCCAATTTTCAAACCGAATCTCCTGAGTCGGGAACAATCCTATGCAAGAATGGGTGATTCTTACACTCCTTTGGGCTTGTTTAGCTTATAATTTTATTTGATCCAGCCCTAATGGTTATGTAGGTTTGGACCCCCATAGATTCCCCTTCTTGAATGTTTGATAATATGTTGGATGTAGAATTTTGTTACTGCTTAATATTGGCATAATCACAAACTTGATTTCTTGCACTCCATGGTTAATTTCATGTCTTGCATCAAAGTGCTTACAACAAATCGTCGAATGAGATCTCAGAGCTCAGTCACCATCTTATTTCTCTTGAAGGTGCCTCTTCATCATTTTGTCCTACTTTTGATCAGTTAGGTATAACTGCCTTCACTCATTTAGTCTCTACACCACCTACGAGACGGTCCTAGATCATAGATTCCAGCAATTTAGATCATATAATTGGTACAAACTCTCAGCTTTCTTCATATTCTTTGTCATCTACCATTGGTTAAGTGAAGACTATTGATGGCTCCTATAACCTCTTTGAATGAATAGGGACCATCAATGTATCTCCACCATTCTCTGTCTTTTGTCCTTCGTGTTGTAAATCTATTAGTTAATTTATTGTTCGTTAGTAGCCTTACTAAATCACACATTTGCAGTATCACATTTTCTCCTTCTCATTGTGTATTTCAGGTCCTGAATACTAGACATATGATTCGAGGTGACCATAAAAGTGGTGGTTTATACTTGTTCCTTCATTCGAACAGCATTAGATCTGCGTTTCAATTAGGGGTGCACAAAAAACCATTGGATCCGTGGAACCGGACCGAAACCGTTGGATCGGTCTAGTTTAGTCCGGTTCTAGGATGCTAACGGTCCGGTTCCAGTTCCAAAATTCCCGGAACCGTTGATTACGGATTGGTTCCGGTTTAGGGCCCTGCAAAACCGATCCGAACCGTAGAACCGAACCGTTGAACTGAACCGTAGATCCGAACCGTAGAACCGCATCGTTGATCCGAACCATACGATAAACCGTAGATCCAAACCGTGGATCCAAACCATGCGTCGCACGGGCACCAAGCAAGCATTCATTTAAAAAAAAAAAAAAAGAACCCTAAACGTCTATAGCTTCAGCGCCCTGCCGCTGCGTCCCTCTCGCCCCTGCAAAAAAAAAAAAAAAAAAAAAAAAAAAAAAAAAAAAAAACCCTGTGCGTGCGTCCCTCTCGCCCTCTGCCGTCTCTTTCTCTCTCACCCTCCCTCAGTCGGTCAGTACCTCTGCCCTCTCTCTCTCTCTCAGTCTCTCTCCCTCTCTCTCAATCTCTCTCTCTCTCGCCGTCCCAGACGCCGGCAGCCGTGCGGCGCCCTCCCTTGATGGTACAACCCCTCTCTCTCTCTCTATATCAAGATGTAGAGCAAGAGCCGAAGAGCTTCCTTTTAAAGAGGTTCTGTTATGGTGATTTTTGGGTTTTTCTTTTCTTTTTTCTTTAACCCCTTTGTCTTCTCCTTTTACTACAAGGGGGTTTCTTTTGACCAAGCCCTGATTTATTACAAGGGGGTTTCTTTTGTCCAAGCCCTGATTTCCAAAACAGATATTTGTCTTCTCCTTTTACTACAAGGGGTTTTTCTTTTCTTTTTTCTTTAACTCCTTTTAAAACGCTAGATGCTTTTACAGCTAAAAAAATATCAGTATTATTTTTGTTAATTGGTTTTGTATTGTAGTCTTCAATACAACTGCCTTTATGGTTGCTCCCAAGCACAAACCTGCAGACGTTGATATTCCGGAAACAACAAAACTTGGGACTCTTTGATGTTTTTCCTGCGTTTGGATGCACACTGAATTGAACTGGTCAGTTCAATGTTAGTTCAAAGTGGAAATGTTTAGATAGTGATTGAAAAATGATGCTACTTTTGCCAAAGGGTGAAATTTGTCACTTGTAGAATGTGGGATTTGGACTGCAATTGGGCTGGGCTTTAAAAAGCCCAGAACCGTGGAACCGATCTGGAACCGAACCGGTTTTCACGGTTCGGTTCTGGTTCGGTTCCAGGGTGCTAACGGTTCGGTTCCGGTTCCAAAAATCCTAGAACCGCAGGGAACGGTTCGGTTCCGGTTTGACCCCAAAACCGGACCAAACCGAACCGTGTGCACCCCTAGTTTCAATGATCTCATGGTATTGGTTTTAGGAAAGATCAAAATTTAAACATATGTGCTAATTTCTAGTTTAAAACTAGTACTTCCTTTCAAATGTCTTTAAATAATATGATTGAAATCTAGCATGAGTCATCTCAGTTAGCTATTCCTTTTACATTGGTTCACTCTAATGCGTGGGGCCCATCCACAGTTGTTTCTTTATTTGTTTCAAGAATTTGTCCTTTATTGATGATTGCATTCAAATTACACATATCCTCATCATGAAATCCAAAGATGAGGTTCTCTCTATCTTTACTATTTTTCACAAAATGGTTTCCACTTAATTCCGTGCAAAAATCAAAATCTTATACTTTGACAATGGTGGGGAGTATATTTCCTCTAATTTCGGAAACTAGTACTTACTAAACAATGGTGTTGAATCTTAAACCACATGTTTATATACTCCCCAATAAAGCAATATTGTCAAGTGAAAGAACAGACATCTCCTTCAAGTAGCATGTGCCCTTATCGAGATGAATGTTCTCAAATCCTTCTAATTTGATGCCATTATTACTGCAACATACTTGATAAATTGTAAGCCTTCAAGAGTCTTAAGTGGGAAAACCTTGTTTAAAATGCTTCAACCTGCCAAGTGATTATTTTCTACTCCCCCAAAAAATGTTTGGTTTTGTGTGTCTTGTTCATTTTCCTACCATCAATAATTATAAATTGGATGAAAGCTATAAAATGTAAATTCCGTGAATAATCCAATCCCAAAACTAGAGAACAATTTAGCTCAATGGATGCGACCTTCGTTGAGAATATTCTGGTTTACTCTTCTCAAGTCTTACTATCTTTGTCCAATTCAGTGAGAGTCGTCCACTGTTGATAACGTAACTCTTCCAATTCTTGAGAATCTTGTTCAACATTCTGATCATGAATCTCATAATCCATCTCCATCTACCAATACTCCGGCAGACTGTAATTCAGGAAACATGTTCAATGAAAAGACCCTCAATCATGATGCCATTATTCAATCTTATATTTTGAAGTCAAGTTTTGTTACTTCTCTTAGTAGTTTTATTCCTCAAGAGAATGATTAAAATGATCTTCCCATTGCCTCACAGAGACACACATTCAATGCTCATCCTCTTCCAAATTCATCTCATACAAGCCTCTCTCCTTCCTATCGCACTTTTCTGTTGTTTCTTCTGTTTCATTACCTTTCAAAGGCAGTTAAGCCCTAAGATATACTATCACGCCCCAGACTCGGTGACCAGACCCACAAGGAATCCGATAGCCAGTTCTGGCCACAACAGCCTCCGTAGTACCCCATTCTCGGTTCCTAGCTCAGGTTCCGATCCTGGGATCCTACAAGGAGGATTTCCATATCACAATTCCAAACCAAATCGAGCATACCCAAGATCATAGCAAGTAAATCTCAAAAATAAACCAAGGAACACACTGCAAAATCCACTATGAATTTAAACTTTACAGGTACAAGGCTCAAAAGGAAATACATAATATAGAAAGAGGGAAGGAAAGGTCTACAACAGGTCCTCAGCTCGCGCCAATCCAATCCACAGCTCCATCCATCGCCTTTGTCGCATGTTCAACTCGGACTGCAAAAACAAATACTTCAAGCTCTTATGGTCGGAGAAGAGATCGAACCTAACCCCATAAAGATAATCCTCCACACATTCAGTGCGAAGACAACTGCTGCTAGCTCCAAATCATGGGTAGGGCAGTTCAGCTCGTGGACGTTGAGCTGGCGCGAGGCATACGCCACAGGCTTCCCGCGCTACATCAGGACAGCACCCAAGCCAACTCTGGAGGCATCGGTAAATACAACAAAACCCTCACTCCCATCAGGAAGAGTGAGAACAGGAGCAGACGTGAGGCGGTCCTTCAACTCCATAAATGCCTCCTCACAGGCGTCACTCCAGACAAACTCGGCGCCCTTCCGCGTCAACCGGGTCAGCGATGTTGCAATACGGGAGAAATCCTCGGTAAACCATTGATAATATCCCGCCAGACCAAGGAAGCTACGGATCTCGGACGTGTTCGTGGGCTGGCCCCACTGACGCACTGCATCAACCTTCGAGGGGTCCATAGTGACACCCTCCCTCGTCACCACGTGACCGAGGAACTTCACCTCCTCCTGCCAGAACTCGTACTTCTCCAACTTTGCATACATCTGGTGGGCACGAAGGGTCTCAAGCACAATCTGCAAGTGCTCTACATGGTTCTCCCAGGTCCTCGAATACATAAGAATATCATCAATAAACACCACCACGAACTGATCGAGGAAAGGCCGGAAGACCTCGTTCATCAGCAACATAAATACGGTGGGCGAATTGGTCAGTCCGAACGACATGACCAGGAACTCAAAGTGACCATAACTCGTCCGGAATGCCGTCTTCGAAATATCCTCCTTTTGGGCCCAAATCTGATGGTAACCGGAGCGCAAGTCTATCTTGGAAAAGAACTATGCGCCTTACAGCTGGTCAAACAAATCATCAATACGGGGAAGCGGGTATTGATTCTTGATAGTGACTCTGTTGATCTTGCGGCAACCCACACAGAGCCTCAACGAACCATCCTTCTTCGCGAATAATACCGGGACTCCCCAAGGCGAACTGCTGGGATGAATAAAACCCAACTCTCAGAGCTCATCCAACTACTCCTGCAGTTCCCTCAACTCCATCGGTACCATCCGGTAAAGGGCCTTCAAGATAGGCGCGGTACCGGGCACCAAATCAATCTGAAACTCAACCTGCCGATGCGGCGGCAAACCCAGGATCTCCTGGAACACATCCAGGTACTCGCAAACTACTGACAACTACTCAAAACACCCTGTCACGGACTCCTTGACAATTCAAGCCAATAAACTGGACAATGGCTCTCCTCTGGGCTTAGCAACGAACTGGAACACTGGTAAGCCGGGAATATGAAACATGACTGTCCTCGCGGCATAGTCCAAGATGGCATAATAATCTGCAAGCCAGTCCATACCCAGGATAACATCGAACTCTGCCATCGCATTACGAACAAACCGGCGGGCAGGAACATCTTGCCAACCAACACCGAGCAAGACGGACAACAACGGCTCAACACAACTGACTTCCCCAAGGGAGCCGAAAAGGCGAAGGCCTAAGACGCGGACTCCGCCGGATACCGGTCGATCGGCAAAACTGCTCGGCCACGAAGGAATGGGAAGCGTCGGAATCAAACAAAACATGGGCAATGCAAGCAGAAACAAGAAGAATATCCTTGACGACACCACCGGTCAAAGACAGCTGATCCTGTTGGGCTGCATAAAATCTACCCTGCGCTGGCAAATGAAGCAAGCCGGAAGACTGCGGGTCCTGACTCTGCACCTGCCGTGTAGCGATATATACTCGGCCCAAGGACTGGGAAGGTGCATGTCCCCTTGGTTGTTGCGGGCTCTGCTGCTGTTGTGGCCGCTGTGGAGGCCTGCCTGGCTACCTTTGCTGCTGAGGAGGCCTAGGAGAGGAAGCTTGATGCTGCTGCTGCTGCTGAGGAGGATGGGGAGGAGGCAACTGCGGTGGCCTCTGCTACTGCAAGGGAAGAGGGCAATCACGCCTCCGATGCCCTATCTGCCCACATCCATAGCAAACACTGGTAAACGGACCGGAGGAAGAAGCGGTTGGCTGTGCTGAAGATGAAGCTGTTGTCTGCGCTGTGGGCTGCCTGAACTCAGATCTGCCTCTCCACCTCTGCTGACGATGCTGTCGGGAACTACCGGCTGGTGCCCTCCTCTTCCGGTCTCTTGCTGGAACTCTGATCTCGGATCCTCTGGGTCATAGCCCAGTCCTCATATATCAACGCTCGATGGACAACCTCATCGAACATCTCTAAGCAATGGCCCACTACTCGATTGCGGAGAGTGGGACGCAAGCCGTTCTGGAAACAGCGGGCCTTCCTCTTCTCGTCATCGGCGAAATAAGGAGCAAATCTGGAAAGAGCCAAAAAACGGGCCTCATACTGAGACACCGACATATCACCCTAGACTAAAGTCTCGAACTCCATAGCTCTCTACTCCTAATCATGCTCGGGGAAGAACTTCTGGTCGAAACGGACCACAAATTCCTCCCAAGTCCAAATAAACTGAGGCCCAACCATCCTCGACACTGATGACCACCAATGTCGGGCCTCACCTTGTAGAAGGAAGGTAGCTAAGGAAACTCTCTGATCAGCCGGACACTGCATAGTGTCGAATATCCACTCAATCTCGGTGCGCCACAACTCAACGGCAGAAGGGTCAAGCTCACCCCTAAACCTCGGGGGATCATGCTGCCGGAACTCATGAAAGACCGCGCTCGCACGCGGTAGGTCAGACTGCATAGGAACCTCGGTGGCAGGCTGACGGGACTGAAGGACAGCAGTGACGGCCTGCATCATCTGCTGAAAATGCTCAACCCCAACCGAAACCGTAGGATGAGCGGGGGCGGCACTCGCCTCAAGCGGAGGCACGGGTGCTGTAGAAGGAGTTGGAGCCTCTGAAACCGGAACAGCAAGCTCAGGCGGGGGAACAGGCGCCACAGGGGGCGGAATCGAGACCTTGGGAGCTGGGTCCTTAATAGCGAGAGCTGAATGCGCTCAGGTAGAACGGGTCGCTAGAGTAAGATGAGAACCACGGCCAGGGGCACCACGGCCATGGGTACCACGGCCACAAGCGCCCCACTTAGGCGGCATTGTCTACAGAAGAACAAGGACGATGATGCATAGGGTCAGAATATTGCAGGCTCAAATGAAAGAAACGTCCTCGGGACACTACTTGTCCTAAGCTCGCAGCAGATATGCAATGTTAACCCAAGTTATTCCAAAATAACTTGCTATGCTCTGATACCAACTCCTAAGGTCTCGATTCTGCCCCCTGTGGCGCCTGTTCCCCCGCCCGAGCCTGCTGTTCCGGTTTCAGAAGCTCCAGCTCTTGCCGCACCCGTGCCTCCACCTAAGGTGAGTGCCACCCCCGCTCATCCTACAGTTTCAGTTGGGGTTGAGCATTTTCAGCAGATGATACAGGCCGTCACTGCTGTCCTTCAGTCTCGTCAGCCTGCCGCCGAGGTTCCTATGCAGTCTGACCTGCCACGTGCGATCTTTCGTGAGTTCCGTGAGACCTAAAGGAAAGACATGCACACTTGGGTTAAGGTCTTACACACCAATCTTTCCTTTAGGTCTCACGATCCTACCGGTCAAATTCCTGCAACCCGCGACCTACGGATAGTGTTTGCGGTCGTCCTCAAGTTCGGTCAAGTAGACCCGACTCGGATCGACCCGAAACCTATGTCATTGCGACCGCATCGTCGCCGCGGTTCCAAAGTCGCGTCTTGTGCGTTCATCCGAGTTCTAGATCATGAGATATGGGGCATACACCATGATGGACCATTTAGTATGATTGTGGGGCCCACCTAGGGTGGTGTGCACGTTCCCCAAGGTGGCCCACTCTATTGCACGTTTTCCCTAGCCTACACCACCTACACTACCTACACCACCGACACCTAGCCTACACTACCTACACCTAACCTATAGCCACCACCTACCCCACATTTGCTAGCTAATGATGACATTTCTCTAACCAATGCCTCCCTTTCCTAGAGAAAACACCATTTCTTTTCTCTTCCCAAGCCCTCTTGCCATGATGACCTTCCTACAACCACCTCCCTTCTCTCCTTTCTCCCTAATCTCTCTCTCTCCCTCTCTATTGCAAGAGCTTGGACATCCACACCTTGCTCTCCCATTCCAGCCCTCCTTCCTCCTATTTTCCCTCCATCCTTCCATCACAAACTCATCTTGGCCTTTGATCTTGCTTCCTTGGTGCCTTAGAAACTTGAAGTTGAAATTTGGTGGAGATCCAAGAGGTGGGTGCTCCTCTAGGATAAAAATCTGATTTCTATGGCTTAGATCATCTTCCTTCTTTCATATGAGGGAAGTGTAGGACCCACCAATCAATGTGGAGATCCTACACAATCCTATGGGTGTGGCCAACGGCCCACCATGTGCATGCATGATCCATGCATGGGGCCTTTCTCTATGGGCCCCATCATGGTAGTTTTTCTTAATATCATGGCATGATTGGGTCATCTAGACCTTAGAACCTTAGTGGGGGTGGCATCCCCACCTTAGATTTTGATTCTAGGCCCATGCATGTTTAAGATCTATGTTCTACTTGTAACTCTATGCATGATGTATGGTTGTGATTGATCTTGAAGGGCTCATAGTGGCGGAGCCCTTCTTGTGGCCAGATCCTGATTTCTCTTTCCTTTTCTTCTTTTCCCCATCCTCATTATCTGATTTCTGAGGTGTGTGACCCACTTAGAGGCCTTGCAACATCCAAACCGTCCAAATATAGTGGACATCCATTGTACTCTACAGTAGGGACATTGGTGCCCCTTTTGCCCCACATATGATGCATGCAACGGATTTTTGGGGTGGGGATATGGCCTGGATATTTGTGGGGCCCACTAAGGTGGACCATAGCACCAATTTTATGAGGTAATTTCCTTTTAATTTAGCTCATATACTTAGTTTATTCCATGTATATGTTGCTGTCCAGAAATCCTCTAGACAGTTTCTGGTTGTTTTTGGACCAGATTTTGGGACTAATTAGGGGACCTTTCCTACCCCTCAAATATACTTTTCTTGAAGGAGAGGACCCCACGTAGAAGTCCCCCAAATTTCAGCTTCATCTGACCTTGATTGGGGTCCCAAAGGAGTGGGCCAAGTGGGATGGACAGTCCAAATTTTCTGGACTGTCCAACAACATTTCAGTTTGGAAATCTTAAAATATAAAATAGTTTTTGTATTGGTGGGCCACTTTTGTGGACCCTACCTTGTAGTATACATATGTGGGGAGGTTAAGATTAATTTTCCCCAAATTTTCGAGACCTTGGGCCGGACTGCCAGAATTCTGCTATAACCAGATTTCTGGATAGATAGTTTTCTATTAAATCATAAAAATAGTTTCCAAGCTCAGAAAAATCTAAAATTTTACCTGGAGGTGGCCCACCCATGCTGGGACCCACCTACCAATTTTCAGGCCCAACGGGCCACTGTGCAATTCATGGCAAGGGCTGGACCGGCCCACATGGCTGGACGCCCATGGTTGGGAGGCCCATGGTTGGGACGGCCAACATGGGCTGGCCGTCCACCCCAGCCTGTGACCCACCATGATGTATGTTTTGTATCCACGCCGTCCCTCCATTTTGTGGGGCCCACGTGTGTTGGGTCCACCCTAGGTGGATGTCCCATGTGGGGCCCACTTGGGACGTGGGAGCCCACCTTGTTGCATGTGTTTTGGGGCCCAGGCCGTCCACACCTTGGACTGCCCAGGCTTGGGACGCCCCTGCCCTTTTGGGGCTGCTGCTGGGCCTGCAGTCCAGCAGCAGGCCCACCTTTCTGAGTGTCAAATACCCATCTCCAGATTTGGTGGGGCCCCTACGACGTATTGATGGACCCTATGGGAGTAACTCCCAAGCATTTTGACATGTTTCTGGGCCTCAATAGGCCAAGAAGATTTGTTGGACTAAAAGTCCAGCCATGGCCATGTAAATATACACCATATGGCTGAAATTTTTATTGGAATTGGGGGCCCACCACATTGATAGTTTTGGGTACTTGTTGCTCACCTATTCTTAGAGTATTTTGGGCTTAATTGGTGCATGTTTTGGGCCACCATTTATGACCAATTGTGGGTCCCAAACTTATGCCAGATTTTGGGACTTTCTAGAGGGCCCAGAGTGGGCTGGAATGTCCCACCTTGGCCCAGCCATATGTTGGGCTGATTTCCACCATTTAGATGGCCTTGTGGGTTAGATAAAGGTGGTTTTGGGCCCTTGGTTGCCCACTTAAATGTGCTAGCTTTTGGGCTGATGTAAAGGGGCCCATTCCACACAACTTAGACTTGTTTTTGGGCCATGTACTTGTGCCCATGGGCTGCCCCTTAAGTTCACCTAAATGTATGGTCTTGTGTCCAATGTGACTTGGGCTTTGGGCCTTGGTTCCCCTCCTTGGGCCATGATTGTTAGAGGTAGTATTGGGCCTATTTCCTTATGCCTTTTGTGGGGCCTATGTGCATATGGTTTGGATATGAGCCTTGGGCCTTATGTTTATGTGGTTTGTGGATTAGATGCCTTGGGGCAATGGTGGTTGAAAGTCCTCATTTGGACCCTTTTAGGCCCATTAGTTGCTAAGTGTGGTTGAATGCCCACCTTACTCCCTTGCTAGACCCGTTTCCATATTATCTAGGCCCTAGCTTTGTATCCTTACTCTCTATTAGTAGGATAGACAACAAACTTACCATAAATAAATTGTACAATTATTTCAGTTATTTAGGAAACAGATCTATAAATATAGATGTTGTTGCAATTAAGAGATATAGATGTTGTAATTAGGTGATATTATGCTATAATTAGGGGATATAGATGCTGCTGTAATTAGGGGATATAAATGATGTAATTAGGAAATATAAATGCTGTAATTAGGAGATATATATGCTGTTGCAATTAGGAGATATTATGCTGTAATTAAGGGATATATTGTAATTAGGGAAAATGATTTCTATATAAGAAAAGGACCACTCGATTGAGGGTCATTGAGCAAATCTGACATGGTATCAAAGCCACTCTCTGCAACCTTGTCTTTGGTCCAATTTTCGTGGTCCTAGGCTCTGGTTTTCTGGTTTCTTGAGTGCGGGTTCTGGTTTGCAGTTTTTTTTTTTGCATTTCGAGAGATTCTAATTATGGCTAACAACTCCAACTCAAAAATCTTTCAAACTCGATTTATAGGGAAGAATTATGTTGCCTGGGAGTTTCGGTTTCAACTTTTTGTCATTGGAAAGGAGTTGTGGAGTCATGTTGATGGGAGTGATCCAGCAACTACCGATTCTACGACGTTGGTTCAATGGAAGGTGAAAGATGCTCGCGTGATGACTTGGATTCTTGGGTCTATTGAGCCACCGCTTATACTCAATTTAACGCCGCACAAGATGGCTAAATCGATGTGAGAGTACTTGGAAAAGGTCTATCATCACGATCATTCCACCCGGCGATTTCAGTTGGAAACTGATCTTGCTGCCTATTCCAAAGGTACACTTTCTATTCTAGAATATTTCTTTGGTTTTCAGAATCTTTGGGCTAAGTTTTCCAACATTGTGTATGTCGACGTGTCGGTCGTGTCCCTCTCTGTTGTTCAAGCAATCCATGAAGTTAGCTAAAAAGACAAGTTTTTAATGAAACTAAGACCAGAATTCAAATTTATTCACTCCAACCTGATGCACAGGGATCCTTCACCATCTCTTGACGCATGTTTTGGAGCACTTCTTCGAGAGGAACAACGTCTTCTTACTCAATCTTCTTTTCCGCAAGAGAATGTTGTCGCATACGCTGCTCAAGGCAAATGGAGGGTTCGAGACATGCGTACAGTTCAGTGCTACAGTTGTAAAGATTATGGGCATATTGCTGCCCACTGTGCTAAAAAGTTTTGCAGCTACTGTAAACAGAAGGGGCACATCATCAAAGAATGCCCAACACGTCCTCAAAACCGACCCATGAATGCTTATCATGCAACTGCTGCTGGCCACACTTCGGATGGGGTAACCAACACTCAAAATCTCGCTCCAGTGTCATCTTCCACTGCTGCTACACCTGCCCTTACATCAGAAATGGTGCAACAAATAATTGTATCGGCATTTTCCGCTTTAGGGCTGCAAGGTAAGGGTACTATACGTACTATACCCTCTCAATCTTGGCTTGTTGACTCCGCTGCATCCAATCACATTACCAGTTCTCCTGATATGCTTAGCAATGTTCGTAAGTACACTGGTTCTTCTAATATTCAAGTTGTTAATGGCCATCGTTTACCGATTACTGGGGTTGGTGATATCACACCGTCACTTACTAATATTTTTGTATCACCTGGGCTTTCTACGAGTCTTATCTCGGTTGGACAATTAGTGGATGATAATTATAATGTTCGGTTTTCTCGTGATGGTTGTCATGTGCAGGATCCGGTGTCGGGGAAGACAATAGCGAAGGGGCCAAAGTTGGGAGACTGTTTCCATTATACTTTTCCATTCCTAGTATCATTTCTTTGGCTTGTACTACTGTCTCCAATAATTGTGAAGTAGGCCATCCAAACAATGTTGTTTTATCTCATTTGCTGAATTCTGGTTCGTTGGGAAAAAAAGATTCTTCTTTGCCTCATGCTTTATCTTTTTATTGTTCTACGTGTAAAATCGGAAAAAGTAAGATTCTTCCCTTCCCTTCTTCTGGGAGTAGGGCAAAGAATTGCTTTGACCTTGTTCATAGTGATGTATGGGGCATTACTCCTGTCATTTCTCATGCTCATTATAAATATTTTGTAACATTCATAGATGACCATAGTCGGCATACTTGGGCATATTTTCTACACCATAAGTCTGAAGTCTTTGCTGTTTTCAAATCATTTCTAGCATAAGTTGAGAATCAATTTACCACTAGCATTAAGACTTTACGATCTGATTCTGGTGGAAAATATATGACTCATGAATTTCTTGAGTTTCTTCATCACAAAGGAATTGTTTCTCACCGTTCGTGTCCTTATACGCCTCAACAGAATGGTATGGCTGAGCGCAAAAATCGACATTTGTTAGATGTTGCTAGGACCTTGTTACTTGCATCTTCTGTTCCTCCTAAATTTTGGGTTGAAGCTTTAGCTACAGCAGTATATTTGATTAATAGGTTGCTTCTAAAGTGCTAAATTTCGACTCCATACTATCGTCTACATAAGCAGCACCCTAACTTTCTTGACTTACACACTTTTGGCTGTCCGTTTTGTGCATCTACCTCCGCGTCAACGTCACAAACTCTATGCGCAATCTGTGAAATGTGTCTTTATGGGATATAACTTATCTCAAAAAGGACTTGTGTGCTATGATGCTTCTTCCAATAAATATCATATATCTCGTAATGTCGTTTTCTTTTAGCATCAATATTTCTTTCCTAGTTTTATTACATCATCTCCTGCAGTTTCTATTCTTCCTCACTTTGATGATTTGATGTGCCCTCCTGAATGCTTCAAGTCCGGTTTTGTGTATGAATGCCGTCAACCAACTCTACCCCTTCCTAAGTCTGATCTGCCACCCGATCCCGTTTTGCACCCTCCTCGACGATCTGGTCGTACTTCTCATCAACCGGATAGGTATGGTTTCTCTCATACCTCCTTCATGGCTACCTTATCAACTGTGTTGATTCCTAATTCTTACTCACAAGCTGATAAACATGAGTGTTGGAGAAAGGTTATGCAGGAAGAACTTCAAGCTCTTCAAGAAAATCAGACTTGGGACATGGTCCCTTGTCCTTCTCATGTCAAGCTAATTACGTGTAAGTAGGTTTTTTCTGTGAAACTTCGGCCTGATGGGTCTGTGGACCGTTATAAGGCTCGTTTGGTTGCCCTTGGTAACCGCCAGGAGTATGAGGTTGACTATGAGGAGACCTTTGCTCCTGTCGCTAAAATGACCACTGTGCATACTATTATTGCCATTGCAGCCTCTCATGGATGGTCCCTTTGCCAGATGGATGTGAAGAACGCATTTTTTCACAATGATTTACAGGAAGATGTTTACATGACACCTCCTCCTGGCCTCTGCTCGTCGTCGACGTCGAATGTGTATACGCTGAAATGCTCTCTGTATGGTTTGAAACAGGCTCCCCGGGCCTAGTTTGATAAGTTCCGGGCTACCTTACTTCGATTTTCTTTCATCTAAAGCCAGTATGATTCTTCGTTGTTTCTTCGTACGACTTCTGTTGGTATCGTTATTCGATATCTCCGGGGTTCCTCTCACCGTGGCTTGTTCTTCTCTACTGGTATTCCTCTTTGCCTTGTGGCTTTTAGTAATGCTGACTGGGCAGGATGTCCTAATACTCGTCGGTCTATCACCGGGTGGTATATGTTTCTTGGTGATTCACTTATCTCTTTGAAGAGTAAGAAACTGGATCGTGTTTCCAAATATTCGACCGAGTCTGAGTACTGTGCCATGTCGGCAGCCTGCTCAGAGATTATGTGGCTCAGTGGCTTACTTGCTGAAATCGGTTTTCCTCAGTCTACTCCCACTCCTCTTCGTGTTGATAATACGAGTGTTATTCAGATCGCTACCAATCCCGTCTATCACGAGCGTACCAAACATATCGAGGTGGACTGCCATTCTATTCGGGAAGTTGTTGATTCTCGGGTTATCTCTCTTCCACATGTCTCAAGCGACCTTCAAATAGTGGACGTCTTCACCAAAACTATGACACGACTACGTCATCAGTTTCTTATTGGCAAATTGATACTTCTTGATTGACCAGCATCAATTTGAGGGGGGATGTTAGTAGGATAGACAACAAACTTACCATAAATAAATTGTACAGTTATTTCAGTTATTTAGGAAACAGATCTGTAAATATAGATGCTACTGTAATTAGGGGATATAAATGTTGTAATTAGGTGATATTATGTTGTAATTAGGGAATATAGATGCTGCTGTAATTAGGGGATATAGATGTTGTAATTAGGAGATATTATGCTAAAATTAGGAGATAAAGATGTTGCTGTAATTAGGAGATACTATGCTGTAATTAGGGGATACTGTAATTAAGAGATATATTGTAATTAGGGAAAATGATTTCTATATAAGAAAAGGACCACTCGATTGAGGGTCATTGAGCAAATCTGACACTCTTGTGAGCTACCCCAGGTAAATGGGCCCCCACTAGAGGTTGTATTCCTTATGAGGAATTGGTTAAGTACCTAGACCCTGTTGGTTAGGTAGAGAGTCATTTACCTCATTGGCACATTTATTTATCTTCATGGCCCACTCTCATACGCATCATATGCATGCTTGGTTGAGGTATGATTGGTCATGGTTGTGCCATTGTGTAGGACATGTTGGTACCTCCCCGAGGGATGGAGTTTACCCTCTTGAGCACGGTGGATGCTTGGGATTGATGCATGGTTGATTGTGTGACTCACGCATCTGGCATTGCATAGCATATGAACATTCGCCCTTGCTTCATCAGGGCCGTAGCCTCCATATGTATATCGTTGATGGTCACGTTTGGACACCAAAAATGTTACTTGAGCATTGGGGTGCATAGGATATCTCTGGGTGAAAGCCCCTAAACTTCCATGGTACCGAGGGAACACTCCAGCGCCGAGACCAAGTGGAAAACATAAGCACATGAGGGCCTTATACCATTAGGCCACGACTCCCACTGCAACGTGGTCGGTTGGGATGGGGTGTGGCCTTACCCTCCTGAGAGAGAGGGCAATAGCTAGGCTGAGTTTGACCAGCTCGTGAATGGGTCCGCTAGGAATATAATATCAAGGCCCTCAAATCCAATGAGCTATGGATCACCCGCGAAGATGGAGTCGAAAAAAGCAGATCTGATCATGGCTAGTTCCTTGTTCAATGACGGTCCTGTTATTGCCATTAGAAGATGGGAGAACAGCTCTGTGTTCACCGCAGAAGATGCATGGTTCCTGTTCTAGGGTATTCCATTGGAACTTTGAAACGTGGAGGTATTCAAAGTCATCAAAAGTTGCCTAGGAGTTGTCCTAGACATCGACGAAAGCTTAGAGAAGGGAGAAGTGAGTGCAGCGAGAATCTGTATCAAGAAAAGGAAAGCTATTCCAGTGTCAGACAAGATAGTGATTCATGTCGGACTGATCTCAATTCTTATTGAAGTTCAAAAGGAGAAGTATGGGGGGGTTCCATCCCGCTGCGAGGAGATGTGGAAACTGAGAGAGAGGGTCGCTCGGTCCAATCCTCATGCAGGAAGTTATGGGGAAGATGAAGCTTCTCTCCCATTTTACAGAGTACCGAAACACAGGTTCATGAGGTGTGAGACTGTCATCCGCCTGCAGAAGTTAGGTGGATAGGTGTCCACCGTCGAAGAGGCCTCAACGTCTCCATGCCTTGCAGGTGTTGTTGCCGAAACATGCTCTTGCCCTTCTCTCAACGTGGTGATGGAAGAATTGTCGCATGTGGCTTATCCTGCGGCACTTGCTTCAGAGCCATAGTCTTCACCTACACGTATCGAGGCATCTAACGAGGTTTGGGAGGTTTCATCGGGTCGAGCTCGGGATCAGAACCTTTTTGTATTATGGAGAGCCCCCACGTGGTAGGGTGTGATGAACATATTCCTGAGGCTTGGGCACAGACCTCCTGCTTGCTCTCTATGGGTTGACACATGGGAATTGCGCTCCCATAAACCCAAGCGTTATACCTCGAAGTGCAACACATGGCTCTCCGAACATGGATACCTTGATGGACGATCCTCCTGCCTCACCCGTGTCTCCTCAGGTATGTGCGAGACAAGGTTCCTCTTCGCTCCTCATGCCACCTCAGTCATGTGCGACCGCACCTTCAAAAGCTATTATGCCATACTATAGAGGGGGGTCAGGAGTGATGCTTCTCAGGAACATCGACATGAGTCCTCCGAAGTTTTCTCCTCTAGATTCCAGTAAGGTGAATCAAGACTCTAAAATGAAGATTCTAGACATGGATCCTCCCTCTTACAAGAAGCTCTCATAAGCAGTCCTCCCCTCCAAGTAGCGCAAAAAAAGGTACTGGAGAAAGCTCTGGGGATGGGCCAAGAGAAACAACTTAGAGATTTCGATCAGGAGTTTGATGGAGCAGCTTTAATTGAAGCCCAAGTCCAAGCTGAAGGGAGCCCACTCATCTCGAGAGACATCTTTCTGGAGGCCCTGGATGTTATGCCCCTCCAGATCAGAACTGAGAGGACTGATAATGATGTTTCTTCGGAGGCCAGTCAATCAGAGGATCGAAGATCAGAAGTCCTAATACCTTTGCAGGTTATATCGGAAGACGAGATCGACTAGACCAAAGATGTTATCGATAGGGTTGGCATGAAGTTGAGAATGTCTCTCCAGGCCAGAGACAAAGACGCAGTGGCTTTCATTTAGTTTGTTGAACAACGTGGTAGAGAGGCTACAAGAAGACCCCCACGACGCACGCCAAAAGTTCAAAGAGTGTTGATGAGGTTGGAAACATTCGTGAATTTTGTTTCTAGGAATCGCCAGGGGAGTCTCTTAAGGGGTAGAAGGGCGAGATCAGTTTTAAGATGAGTACTCTAAGCTGGAATGTGCAGGGCCTGGGAAGCAAAGAGAAGCGACGTCAAGTTAAAGATATGTGCAGGAAGTCGAAAGCCCAGATTATTGCTCTTCAGGAAACTAAACTCTCCTCTGTCAGTTCCAAGCTAGCAGAAGAAGTCTACGACTCTCAATCTAAGGACTTCTCATCTCTGGATGCGGTGGGAGAAGCAGGTGGGATTCTCGTGGCAAGGAACTCTCGTATTTGGAGAAAAGTTGATAGTTAGTGCGGGGAATTTTCAGTTTCTGTGGTTCTCTCTGATATCTCTTCCAGGTTCACTTGGTTCTTCATCGCGGTGAATGGGCCTTATAGGGAAGTTATCAGATCTAGATTCTGGGAGGAGTTGCAAGCCATCCCGGCAAAAGGGTCTCTTTGGTGGTGAATAGGAGGAGACTTCAATGTTACTCGCTTTACTTATGAGAAATCTTCTGGCAGTAGGATCACTACAAGTATGAGGGAATCCTACGACTAGACTCAGAGGCACGGGCTAATTGATATTCCCATGTCAGGCACTAAATTTACATGGTTTAATGGGCAGAAAAAACCTGGTTATGTCTCGCCTCGACAGGTTTTTAGTTTATTTGGAATGGTTGGGTAAATTTCCATTGATCCATCTCAAAGGTCTTCCCAAAAGAGTGTTAGATAGACCATAGGCCGATTGTTCTCGAAGCTCCATCTGAAAGTTGGGGTCATAAACCCTTTGGATTTGAATTGGTGTGGATGGAGGCCAATGGATTCTACAGGTTGGTGGAAAAGTGGTGGAATTCTTTTCAAGTTGCTGAAGATTCTAGAGTTGGTCTTCATATCAAGTTAAAACTTCTTAAAGGGAAGCTCAATGCTTGGCGTAAGGAGGTGTACCGGGAAAGAGAGGTAGAACTATTGGCCATTTTGGAGGAACTCCATTCCCTTGATGTCAAGGAGGAGGAAGATCATCTAAGGCGCACCCAATTATTATTGAATCAATCCAAGCGGTTGAAGAAGATGGAAACAAAATGGCGCTAAAGATCAAGGGATATATGGTTATAGGAAGGAAACTGAAATACCCGTTTCTTTCACAGCTTAGCCTCAGAAAGAGCTAGGAACAATAAAATTTCTTCAATCTCTTTGGACGGGAAAAGAATTAAAGAGAAAACGCAGATTTGTGGGACCATTGTTAGCCTTTATGAGAAACTTCTTTTGAAGGATTCTTGGGTTCAACCTCTTCTAGACTACCTTCATTTTGACAGGTTGGAGAAGGACAAGGCTGATTTTCGTGAAAGCGAGATTTCTAAACTTGAAGTTATGGAGGCAGTGGACAATCTCGGTAGAGATAAATCTCCAGGGCCGGACGGCTTCCCAATGGTCCATTTCCAAGTATTTTGGAATACAGTGAGGTGAGACGTGTTGATCTTTGTTAAGGATTTCTTTGACCATGGTCATCTCCATCAGGCTTACGGTGCGTCCTTCATAATCATTGATCTTATCCCCAATATTGACAGAGCTCAGCACTTCAAAGATTTCCGATCTATAAGCCTTCTCAGAAGTCTATATAATAGTATTGCTAAATCTAGGAATCTGAATCTAAGGACTTCTCATCCCTGGATGTGGTGGGAGTGGCGGGCGGGATTCTCATGGCGTATGATGATGTCGAGTGGGACTTCCTAGATTACTTACTACAAAGGATGGGTTACGGTGAAAAATGGAGAAGATGAATCCAGGTTTGCATAGGTTCCGCAGTTTTCTTGGTGCTTGTGAATAGATCCCCTAAAGGCTTTTTCAAGTCTTCTAGGGGTCTTCGTCAGGGGGACCTGCTTTCTCCATTCCTATTTCTGGTGGTAGCATAAGCTTTTAGCCGGATGCTAGCAAGAGGCCAAGAAACTAATTTAATTGAGGGGTTTCGAGTGTCTCCATTCGAGGCGCCCATCTCTCTCATCTTCAGTATGCAAACAACACTATTATCTTTTGTGATGTTAACCAAGCCATGATAGATAATTTGAGCAAGATCATAGATTGCTTTGAGGTGGTTTCCGGTTTGAAGGTGAACATGGTAATGCAGGGGCATTTTCACACCGAGCTCGAGTGGGGTGGCAAGTGGGATGCAGGGGCACACTCGAGGTGAGCGGCCCGTGTAACCCATGGAGATTTGGGGCCCATGTGAGGCGGGTGGCTCGTGTGAGGTGAAACCCATAGATTTGGGGCCCATGAGGAGGGTTCGGCCGAGGACCTAACCCATGGATTTGGGGCTTGGGCTATATGAGATAAAGGGATTAATTCGCTATGCTTTATCAGTTCGAGCTTTTAGAGCAGGTGGTTAATTATACTGCATCACATAGGCAAGAGTGAACTTAAGGGCATTCATTTATCTCAAGACAATGTCTCCTCTTTCGGCTTTTTTATTATTATTGGGTGTAAGGTGGGGTGTTTTCCTTCCTCTTATTTGGGGCTTCCTTTAAGTATTGGGAAACCTCAAGTATCTTTGGGATAAGGTAGTGGGAAGGATTTAAAGGAAATTGTCTAAGTGAAAAAGTTGATATCTTTCACTTGGAGGGAGGTTTACTCTCATAAAAGCGACCTTCTCCAATATGCTGCTTTATTAAATGTCCTTATTCAAATGCCCATCTTCAGTCAGATCAAAACTAGAGAAGCTTAGGGATTTCCTATGGAAAGGCTCGAATGAAGGTTTCAAGTTTCACGTAATGAAATGAGAAGATGTCTATAAGCCTGTTGAAGGAGCTGGTATAAGAGATCTTCTACTATGAATCTTGCCCTTCTTGAGAAATGGTTATGGAGGTTAGGCACAAAGGAAGGAAACCTTTGGAGGGAAATCATCACCTCCAAGTATGGTCTTCAATAGGGTGGCTAGGAGACAAAGGATTCAAGATTATCATGGCGCTCAAATTAGAATTCAAGAAAGGTATTTCCTTCACAATAGGTGATGGAGCGAGAGTCAGATTTTGGAAAGATGAGTGGTGCGGTGATATCCCCCTATCTCAAGCTTACCCAAATCTAGCTTGGTTAGCCCTTTTGAAGGACATTTCAGTGGTAGGTTGTATTTAGGTAGAGGTTTAGAAGGTTGCTTAACACAAGGGCATTTTCACATTGGGCTCAAGTGGGGTGGCTTGTGTGAAGCAGGAGCACACTCGAGGTGGGCAGACCGTGTGAGGTGGGATCCATGTGAAGTGGTGCCCACGAGGGGGGTTTAGCTAAGGGCCTGACCTGGGCTATGAGATAAAGGGATTGATTCGCCACGCTCTATTAGTCCGAGCTTTTAGAGCAAGTGGTTAGTTGTCCTACGTCAAAAGTGGTTTCAAAGCAGGTCTCGTGTTCGAAACTCCTCACCGAGGGTGATTAATGCGGAGGCATTTTCACACCAGGCTCGAGTGGGATGGCTTGTGTGAAGCAGGGTCACACTCGGGGCGAGGCCCATGTGAGGCGGGTGACTCGTATGGGGCGGGACCCATGTGAAGTGGGCCACACGAGGGGGGTACGGCCGAAGGCTTGACTTGGGCTATGAGATAAAGGGATTGATTCGTCACGCTCTATTAGTTTAAGCTTTTAGAGAACGTGGTTAGTTGTCATGAGTTAAAAGATGGGATCCCGACCCTCACAGACCCTAACAGTAGTTACCCTAACCTACTCCCTGATCCATGGCCTTTACCTGATTTATCGTCCCAGCGCTTGCCACCCATACCTTCTTTACCTGCTAGAAGTAAGAAAATTGAAGGTATATTGGATGAGCAAGTGGTCTCCACCCGTAATGGAGGATTCCAAAAATTACTCGTCAAGTGAAGAAATAGGGCTGCTTCCCACAACACATGGATCACAGATGCGGGATCTTATAGAGCGGCATCGCAGTTTTATTTCGCCAGAGGTGAAATCTTGTCAGCTAGGGAGAGTTGATGAGGATATTCGATCGTTCAGAGTGTATCAAAGGAGGAGGATAGCGACGCAGCCTTCTTTGTTGCTAGATGAGTGTTACATGGTGCCCACAGGGTCCATATCACATCCCTAGCTATCGTAGAAGACCTCATGTGCATGGTTTGTGCATCTTTGAAGACCCCACACTGGGAAGATGCATGTGGATTGCGTATTGTGGAGTTTTGGACTATTAGATCATGTGCATGCCTTAATCGGACTGTTGGATCATTCGTATCAAGCTGTTAGCCCACTTTTGATCGTGACCTGCCTCGATCGTGGACACTTTAAGAGTTAGGTGTCTTAGTTTTTATTTCTTACTTTATTAGGATTTAGTTTATTTCGCAGTTTTATTTTGTTTTATGCACGAAAGGACATTTTAAATATTAGGGTTTTTTAAGAAATATTTCATGAGAGCATCTTTTCGTAAAAACGAGTTTTTATGACTATATAAGGGGGGCTCTCTCCATGCTATTTCTTCTCCAAAAACTTCAAAGTTTCTCTTCTTATTTCATGTGATTTGGAGATCAGGATTGGTGAGAGGGCTATTCCTATTCGACAAAGGTGCGAGTCTTCGACTTATCTTCCATATTCTTCCTTTTTCTCTATCAAAGAGGTATTTCTTTCAAATTTTTATCTTTCTTTCTTCCACTTTTTTTCTCAAAACCCACCAAAATCCCCTTCTGTCTTCCTCTTTACACCCTCTCGTAGGGTGGGGGGCTCTCTTCATGCTATTGCTTCTCAAAAAAACTTCAGTTTCTCTTCTTATTTCATGTGATTTGGAGATTGACATTGGTAAAAGGGTCATTCCTATTCAACGGAGGTGCGAGGCTTCGACTTATCTTCTATATTCTTCCTTTTTCTCTATCAAAGAAGTATTTCTTTCAAATTTTCATCTTCCCTTCTTCCCCTTTTTTTCTCAAAACCCACCAAAATCCCTTTCTTTCTTCCACTTTACATCCTCTCGTATAAATCCAACCCTTAAATCCCAAACCCTAGCCAACATAACCCACACGCGTGCCCGTACGGCCACACATGTGAACCCCTATAGGTGGTCGTACGGCCCACCCTTCGCCCCTTTGATTCCTACTTGCTTCCACATCAAAACCCCCTTGAATCCCATACCTTAATCCTAACCTAAACCTTAGATCCCCAAATATCCAAGCTTCCCCAAATCACCTAAACCCTTAATTCCCAATTTCCCTAATTGGCCCTAAATTCCAAACATCTAAGCATCAAAATCCCCAATTCCCTTCTATTAAGACTCAAAGCCTTAAATCTCTTTACCAATTAAGCAACCTACGCCTTAATTTAACTATTCCCCAGATCACATGAACCATAGGCTGGCCTAAACCCTAATTGAGCAAACCCTAGGTAGTAATAGCTTTCCCTTTCTAAAATTAAACTAATTCCTATGCTACTTGAATGTTCCCACATCCATAAGATCCCATCTTTTAGTATTTAATGGTCATGCATTGCGTAGTTTGATATATGTGGCCTAAAATTCTCATAGTTACATGCTTGATTCTTGACATATTTGATGATTTAGCGTAGTTTGTGAATTATGATTATTTAGATTAAATCGTCGATTGATCTTACTTAATTATTTAGTCACAGGCATGCGTCCTGCATCATTGCTGGTTTTCCTCTGCAAAAGAGCCCTCTCGGATTTGGAAGAGGAAGAGCTTTTGTCTCTATTGGAGAGGCTTAGACTCGTGTCTCCTCCTGGTGGGAAAGATGAAATGGTTTGGAAAGGCCATCGGTTTGGGAAATTTTCAGTTCAATCATTTTATATTATGATTTGGCTCCCTTCGATGGAGGGTGGGAAAAGTCCACACTTACCATTTTCGGCGGTATGATTTCCCCCCTAAAGTGGCAGCTTTTACATAGTTGGTGGGAAGGAAGAAAGTCTTGACGATCGATAACTTGTAAAGGATGACAACTTTATTAAAAGAAGAGTGGCAAAGCCGAAATAATATAAAAAGAATGGCCAAAACAAAGAAAAAGAAGAAGAAGAAGAACAACAACAACAAGGCAGGGAACCATTAAAAAAAGAAAATGACGCATGCGCTGCTGAGCTAAAATTTAAATAAAAAAAATAAAAAAAAAATAAAAAAAAACAGCCTCTACATATAAGCAGCAGCAACCCATTCTACAACATAAGAATGCACTCAAGGAACATGCCTTAGGACCACTATAAGTGTCTCGAATGCATCTATTCTTTCATTCACCATGCCATTGCCTAAAGAAATCTACCCCTCCACCATGCCATTGCTCCACCATGCCATTGCCTAAAGAAATCTACCCCTCCACCATGCCATTACCCAAAGACCAGCCAGAAGAGACATCTTCATCTCCCTCTGCATGAACAATCTACCCCTCCACCATGCCATTGCCTAAAGAAATCTACAATGGACCATGGCAACACCCATGACACCTCGAAGAGATTGAAAAACTATTCCACACCTCCCTTAAAAACAAGCATTGTGTAAAGAGATGGTTTACTGATTCTTCATCCTGCCACTATAATGAGAGCCCTTTTACATAGATTGTTGATAGATAGAACCTTGTTCCAACCCATAAGCCAAGCTAAAGAAGTGTTCGAAATATCGGTATCGCATTACGTATCGCACCCGTAGGATACGGATAAGTATCAATTATCGCATGGGATATATCAGTTGCATCACGTCGTGTATCTTTGTTGTTGGAAACATGGGGAAACATTGGAAATTGGTTGAATTTTTCAATGAAACTTCAGTGATTGTTAAAAAGGACATCAATACACACTTATAAATCATAACATTACAAAAAACAAGTGCACATAATAGGTATTCTTTGTATGGGGTCCTAATCTATGTGTTGTCTAACTGAATTAATACAAGTATATTCAAAGTGTATTCATATAATTTATAAATTTAAGAAGACGTGTGGAAACACAAGCAATACATTTAAAAGCAAAAGAAGAATCACTAGATAAGGTTATATACAAGTTTGATTTTATGTTTGGACACAAATTGCAACCGATTTGCGAGAAATTCGAATTTTTATTTTATTTTTTTCCAATTTTCTGCAAGTTAATCCTCTTCCAAATCTCAAAACCGAAGCTCCCAATCCATGATTTTTCATGTTTTATCATGAATTTGTAACAATTTGACATTGATTTAACATGATTTACATTTTTTTGTTTTTAAAGGATCAAAAATAAAAAATGCTCACCGGATTGAACATGTGGGATATATCCCACTACTTGTGTGTTTCGTATCACACAAGTGGCATACAAGATATATCATGGGATATATCGGCCGATATCGTAGATATTTAAAACACTTACCAAAAGCTACACCACCTTTGGACCACTATAAAACCAAATGGGGAAAGTATCAGCCTTGATACTAACAAACAACCTACCTGAAATCCAAGCATGGATGGACTTGACAGAAAACTTCCAGGAGTTCAAATCGATGCCAAAAGACCGAGTCGCTATCCTCTAAGAGATATACCCCAGCGAGTTGATTTAAGAGAACCAATAATTCTTCGAACTCTTCCTCTAGAAGATCATTTTGACATAGGGGCGACCAAACGCCACCTGATTGGAAAGCTTCTACAATGAGGAGATTGGCGTAGAAGATCTTGGTCATTTGCATTACTTTTTTTGGAATTGAGGTGGCTTTGTCACGTCAAGGCATATTCATCTCTAAATGGAAGTATGGCCTGGATTTGTTATGACTGTAGGCAACTTGGTGCTCACCCAGTTGATACCCAAATAAAGTAGAATCAGCAACTTCAATTAGACAATGAAGACTTAATTATAAGAGGTCGGAACATGTTAGCAATTGTTTGGAAAGCTCATCTATTTGACAATTAACAAACCAGATACTTCCTAAGCAGTCCTCCCTCGAATACATTTTAAGCTCAAACAAAACAAAATTTTAACAATGGCTAGCACATATTACAAAAATATGCCTCACCTGCAAAGCAAATATGATGCAAGACATGAAATTAAATATGACATGCAAGAGTTCAAGCTTTAGATTATACCAATTTTAAACAATCACAATTCCACATCCTACATATGTTCAAATATTCAAAAAGGGGAATCTATGAGGGTCCAAGCCTACACAAGTTTAGGGCTAGATCAAATAAAATTATAAACCAAACAAGCCCAAAGGAGTGTAAGATTCATCCATTCTTACAAAGGATTGTTCCCCAATTCAAGAGATTCACCATGTTTCAATTCGGGGGAAAATCTAGGGTTTACAAAATTGGGGATAATTGGGATTTGAGATTTTTTAGGGTTAAGGACCTGGATTTAAGGCTAAAGAGGAGGAAAATAAAGGAAAGATAGAACCTGAGATGAGCCACATGCATGAACAGCAGCTGGTCTTGGACGCACGTGTGTGACCACTCGTCCGCACGTGTGTGGGGCCCACAAAGTAGGAAAGCGACTCCTAGGCTAGGATGGGCCAGGGTAGGGCTACCTCCATGCCAAATTTCGTGTCGATCCGATCCACGGTTTGTGCATGGTGCTCCGCCGAAGTTTCAGCTCCTCTGACGGGCCAGAATCTGAAAATTTGTTGTAGAAGTGAACTTGGGTACAAGAAAGGGTAAATCTGAAGACGGGAGGGATGTAGAAAATGATGGATGTAGGGTGTAAGAAGTGGAGATGATTTGGGATGGTTGTGGCTTCGCACCACGGTAGTTAGCCCTTCGAGGAAGGGAGGGTTTCGCATCCAATTCGATTCTTCAACCCAAAGAGATAGAGAAGAAGAAAAACGCAAAATTTTTATTTATAAACTTCATTGAAAATACCTACATGGGGTTGCTTATTTATAAGAAAACCCTAAACCTCAAAAGACAATTTTACCCTTGCGCCATGTGCGCACACTAATACTTAAAGTTGAAGTAAATAAAATAATAACTAATCTGGAGCATCAGAACTTGCAAGTGCAACCTCTATTCTGGGAAACCGAACCTAATTAGACTTTGCACACTAACAGACCAAACTGTACGATAGCAATTGTGGGACGTGGAATCATTAGAACCCCCATCCATCCGAACCCTGATGTTCAGTCAGATGAAATCCCCACTAAAATGCACTAAATTGAATGTTCGATTCAAGCGATTAACCAATAAAACACATAGATCAGACACCAAAACCCTAAAACAATGAAAATTTCAATTTATGAGATGACATGATGCTCTGTCAATTATACCTGCAGACCTATCGGTCCGACCGACTGTGCAAACCTAAAAACCTAAGAAATTTGTGCTTTGTCAGTTTGAACGACAAAGTTGTCGGGGTTCCTAACGGTCCGGCCGACAAACACTCATTAGTGTGCACTCACGAACCACCAAACTACGCATTTGAAGGCTATAAAAAGCCTTTTTCATTTTATTTTTTTCTTCATTTCTATCCCCAAACTTAAGCTGAGAGAGAGGATGACAAAGAGAAAAGAAGTGAAAAGGCGAGAGTGAGTGGGGTAGCTGGATATTGCCACCTCAGATTGGCACGCCAAGCCCAAATTGTGTTGCGGGAGATAGTAGGGGAAGTTAGAATCGTGGTGGGCTGTTTGTTCAAGTCCACTAGCCGCTTACGACCCTACCAAGCTATCTCAGCTGTCCTTCGTCAAATTCGGATCGTGTGAGTGACTCAGGATCTTCTCTACCTAGCGCATACATGTTACTTGGCCTCTAGTCAGCGCATGTGTGCCGTTCCACATGCTCCTGGAAATCCGATGTCAGATCGAGTTACTAAGCGAGCTATCCTTTCCATCCTTTTGAATATTGGGAAATTCTAACTCGTTGAGTTTGTGCGTGTCAAGGTTTCGGGTTTCTAACTGCCAATAAAATCAGCCTAGCTGCACGCAAGTCTACGGAAGTCTAGTCGACGGGTCGTAGTCGTTCGAGGTGAGACCATCCCTGATTTTTATTATTTGAAATTCAATTAGAGATTAACCTGATTGATTCAATTCAAAATTGATTCTAGGTAATTGGAAATTCTCCCCCAACCCTTGCACATCGAGTGCTTCTGAATCGAGGAAACCTAATTGCAGGTGAAGATTCACCCTTCAAGCTTTTCCCGACATTTTAGTTATGTATTCATTTCCATATATGCATCATATTGTCACCTGAAACTGTTTATAGCTCTTGAAACTTATGATCACCAGTGAAATTCACGTATAATTCGCTCGATTATGAACCCAAACATATTATCTTATAAGTTCATGCACTAGATTGTCAATATGCCTAGAATTGTAGAAATTGCAGAGGATTGTGAATTATTTGTGGTTTGATTGCCATTCTTATGAATTGTGTATATGGTTCGCATTGCCACTTTTATAGCTCTTGAAACTTATGATCACCAGTGAAATTCACGTATAATTCGCTCGATTATGAACCCAAACATATTATCTTATAAGTTCATGCACTAGATTGTCAATATGCCTAGAATTGTAGAAACTGCAGAGGATTGTGAATTATTTGTGGTTTGATTGCCATTCTTATGAATTGTGTATATGGTTCGCATTGCCACTTTTATGAATTGATGAAAGCACACCTTGGACTAGTGGCCTTGCCTTATGGGGAGCTATTTGAACTTGTTTGATGAATTCCATCTTCTGATATATTTGTGCCCAACAGGGCTTTTTAAGATGAACCATTTTTTGTGTCCTTTAACGGACTTTACTGGCTTTTCCGGCTTGAACCCTTTATGTGTCCCTAATTGGGCTTTCGACGGAAAGGATCGGTTGGTCTATTATGTAGCTATCAATTTTGAGAGGGCCATTAGTAGAACGGATTTATCATAAATGGATTGCTCGTCAATTGGACTAATGATGGTTGGGCTAATTGTGCATCCACGGCATGCGGACTTTACTGGGTGGCTAGCCAGTATGGGTCGTACCCCGGAGTATTTTAACATTTGACTAGTTTACTATAGGTCGTCCTTTTGCGTGGATTTTACCGGGTGGTTGATCATTATGGGTCGTACCTTTTGAGTATTTATCGAGTGACCAGTTCATTATGGGTTGTCCTTTTACGTGGATTTTACCAGGTGTTTGGTCAGTATGGAGTTTGCATCAGAGAATTTTACCAGCTGGTTAGTTCGCTATGGGATGTCCTCTTGCAGGGTGGATGTGCATTTCGTGTATTCATGCATTTCAATAAGACTCAATTTGTGAATTACAGGTCATTTTGCTACATTTCATTGGTACACGAGAATAACATGTATAAACTTCGGTGATTTGTATGAGTGTTTGGGGTTTTACTTTTTGCAACTATACCTAGCATCATGTATGAACCATATGTGTGAGAATCTTTGCTTCTGTTTAAAGACCTTACTCGGCTAACAGGTCGTGCGAATAATCTTGGGGGTATTTGTTCACCATGTTGGCCACTGACGCCTTCCCATTTGACATATACAGATGATTCAGGAGCAACGAGGGATAACGATGCGCATGAGGGCGCTCGCGTAAAGCTTGGTGGGGAGCTAGGAGTTAAGGAGCCTTACGATAGTGTGGTTAAGAAACGCGAGCCCAGCCTGTAGATTTTAGTCTTCCCTTTGTTGGTTGCATCTCCTGTCCATTTTGGATATTGTGGTTTGTATAGTCCCTAGCAAATGGGATTTTGGACCAGTAGATTTTTGGATATTGCCCTGATATTATATGGTACAATTATCTTTGCTCATCTTTGATACTCGTTGCATGATTGAAAGCTACTTTGATTATGCGTAAACGTAAATAAAATCATAAGGCACGTGGGAAATGCACCCACGCGTGAGGTATCCTTATTGTAATACTTAGGCTTTCAACGCGAGAGCACTATACTCAAGTCGTGAAAATCAGGGCAATACAAGAGTTGGTATCAAAGCATATGTCCATTATTTCGTTAACACCCACGTATTCAGGATTTGAGTCTCCGTACTCGAGTGTCCGGTTTTGGGGCATTACAGAGGTGGTATCAGAGCAAAGTTTGAGATAACCGGGCCTTGGGAATGGGACATATACAACAACCAAGAACTTAATGTTGGGATGAAAATTTTGAGAGGTTCGAGAATATAGAAACACCAAATTTTAGGCCCTCTTGAAAAGTATTAGGGTAGCCTTCCAACTTAGAAGTTAAATTGCGATGTTATGGGAAGAAAGTTGCCCCACTAAAGTGCACGTTAGATCAAACAAGAACCCTGCTTGACGTTGACCTTTGAAGAAATTGTGAGTTTGGAATTTAGATTTTTAAAGTCTTTTCTAGGTTAAAAACAACCAATTCAACAAGTCATGGCAATTAGAAATGGCTAGGGTTGGATTCGTGGAGTTTTCGATGAATTCTCACCTTGTAGGATGAGAGTCTAGACCCGTTTGATGTCTATGAATTACCCTAGATAGGTTGCAAGTCCTGAAATTTGGGTAACTTCTCCAGAAGTCATAATCTCACCCCTTAGCAATCCTATAAAATTTTAGGGCAATCCGAGTCGCAGAAAAACCGTAGAAATGCCGACAGTAGATGGAACACTAGAGAATCTGCAGGGTCAGGCCGGTTTCTCCACCCTAACAATGGTGAATCCTTAACAAAATATATGAGATTAAGCTTGAAGATTCTTCGGGTGATGCACCAGATAGTCGGCTAAATTGGGTTCAATTCTTGAGTCGCTTTAATCTACAGATACACTGGGGGCGAAAGATTCTCAAAATGTAACACTTCTGATCACATCTATTTTTTGTGAAATTAGTTGCACTAAAGCCTAGGTTCAACTAGTGTTCGAAATATCGGTATCATGTTACGTATTGCATTCTTGGGATCAGTGTTCGAGTTGTCGGTATCGCTACAAGTTTCGCTGACTAGAGATAAAGATATATTATCGTTATCGCCGATAATATCGCCGAAAACTGGAAATGCGAAAAAAAATGACGAATAACGGGGAAAATGATGGAATTTTTCAGTAAAACTTCAGGGCATGCCTAAATACACATATTTGCATATTTAGGAATAAAAAAATTACAAAAAAAATACATTAAATAATAAGTTTTCATTTAATGAGACCCAAAAAGCATATGCTGCCACAAGAAATCGCTCCAATTGTAATCAAAATGAGTTCATATAATACAAATGCAGTTAACATATAATAATTAGGACATGTAAAAGTTAATGAACTAAAAAAGTACACCTTTTTTGGGACATGGAATCTATTTATTGGTGTACTTGGTGATTGATGGCTTGGATATGGCACTTGTTTGACATATTGACGCATCCATTCAATTTTCCATATCATTTTATGGAATAAGCCCAAAAATTAGATAGATCCAAATCTCAAGTGAACCACATCACAGGACAGTGTTGATTGAATGCACACCATTAAAAACTTCTCAAGGGCCATAAATTTTATATCAAACTAGTTTGTATAACCTAATTAACAGGTTGGATGTCAAATAAACATTACATTGAACCTTGGGAGGTTTTTAATAGTGGACATTCAATTGCTACTAATTCTTGTGGTGTGGTCCACTTGAGAGTTATATATGCCTGATGTTTTGGATCAAGATCTAAAATGATCTGAAAAAATAGATGGACAGCATGGATCAAATAAATACATCATGATTAGGCCCACATAGCACCAACCACTAGCCATCTTGACAATGGCAAGGTCACTAGCCAAATCAAGTCTTACAGGTGGTGTAAGGACTTTGTGGTACCCACCGTCTCCCATATGTTTTATGATGCTGTGAATAACGAGGTGGCTACTGGAGAGTGTTCCATGGGCCCACCATGATATATGCGAGAAATCAACTCCATTAATCCATTTCAGCATATCATTTTAGAACATGGTCTAAAAAATGAGGTAGTTCCAAATCTCAAGTGGACCACATCAAAGGGAACAACAGCTATTAAATCCCACCATTAAATTGGAAGCGCATTCCGTTCCCTTAAAACTGGAAGCGGATTGGTGGTGTACCACACACCAGCTATATAGTTCTTTTGCAGTTCGTGTAGTGCGAAGACGTGCACTGACGCCGGCTTGAGCTCGAGTTGTACGAACGGTTCAAAGGAGATCAAAGTTACATGGGCCCCACAGTGATGTATTTATTATATCTACATCGTTCATCTATTTTTAGAGATCATTTTAGAGCATTATCCAAAAAATGAATCATGTCCAAAGATCATTTGGACCGCACCACAAATAGTAGCGGAGATAATGATTTTCACCGTTAAAAAATTTGTAGGGCCCACCATAACGTTTATTTTCCATCCAATCTGTTCATAAGGTCATAAAGACCTGAATGAAGAATAAAAACAAATTTCATATTGATCTAAAACTTCTGTGACCCCAAAAAAGGGTTTCAATGGTAGACGTTCAATCTCCCACTGCTTTTTGCAGTGTGGTCCACTTGATAGTTAGATCTGTTTTACTTTTCATCTCAAGCCTTAAAAGAGCTCACTAAATTGATGGACGGTTTTGATATAACAAATACCTTGAGATCAGACCCACAGAACTTGCTTATGTATACAGCAGCTATACAGCGGGTGTGAGTGGACGCGGATTAGATGGATACTAACAAGTTGAGTAGCCGGTCGGCCACTCTTGAAGTGACGTCACCAAGTTATGTGGCCCCACTATGATGTATATGTTATATCCACACCGTCCATCCATTTTTAGATATCATTTTAGGGTATGAACCAAAGAATGAATCAAATAAAAATCTTTTGTGGACCCCACCAAAGAAAATAGCAGGTAGAGTGATTCCCACCGTTGAAACTATCCTAAGGCCCATCATAATGTTTATTTGAAATCCAACCTGTTCAAAAGTTAAAAAAGACATTAAATAAGGGAAAACACAAATATCAGCTTGATCTAAAACTTTTGTGGCCTCTAGAAGTTTTTAATGGTGGGTGTCACTGTCCCACTGTTTTCTCTGCTGGGGTCCACTGGAGCTTTGGATTTAACTCGTTATTTGGATATTGTCCTAAAATGATCTCTCCAAATGGATGGAAGGTGTGGATGCAAAACATACATCATGGTGGGGCCCACGAAACTTGCCGACGTCACTTCAGTAGCTAGTCTCGCAACTCAACCTGCGAGTATACTCAACCCGTCAGTAGCTAATCCCCTCCCGGACGCGAGAGAGATTTTGTTTTTACGAAATTCTCTCCTCTTCTCCGGAAAATCGCAATCAATCTCATGTACCGTAAAAAATCTTTCCAGATATTTATCTTTTTCTTTTTCAAATCCGAACCGAAATCTCCGTAAATCTCGGTGAAATCAAGTTCTCTTTCAAATCTCTTTCTTTGAAGAAAACAAAAGGGTTTTTTAAAGGGGTTTTCTTATCTTGGATAATTCAGAGCTATCAACAGCGATTTGCCCACTAAATCTAGCCGAAATCCACTTCCGCAGGTAGATCGGGAGAAAAAGAAGGTAAGAGATCTTTTTTTATATATTTTTTGTATTTATTTCAATTTTTTTTTTCAATAATAAGGAGAACAATAGCTATTTTTTCAATAAAATCGAAAATATCGCCGATATTTCGTCGATATTTGGAAGAGAAACGAAAACTTGGGGTTTCGGTATCGCCGGTTCAGCGACACCGATAATATCGCCAATATTATCGATTTCTCGTCGACAATTCAAACACTGCTTGGGATATGGATACCTATCAATTATCGCATGGGATATATCGGTTAAATCGCATAATGTATGGCTATTGTTGGAAACATGGGGAAACATTGGGAAATTGGTCGAATATTTTAATGAAACTTCAGTGATTGTTAAAAAAGACATGAATACACTTATAAATCAAACATTTTTTATATTAAAAAAAAAAATGCGCATAACAGGTTTTCTTTGTATGGGGTCCTAATCTATGCGTTGTCTAACTGAATTGATGCAAGTATATTCAAAGTCTATTCATATAATTTATCAATATACGAAGACGTGTAGGAACACAAGTAATACTTTCAAAAGCAAAAGAAGAATCACTACATCAGGTTATATACATGTTTGATTTTATGTTTGGACACAAAGATTGCAACCAATTTGTAAGAAATTGGAAAGTTTTGATTTATTTTCTTTTCAATTTTCACAACTCGGCCCATCTCCTTTAAATCTTGAAATCGAAGCTCCCAATCCATGATTTTCATGCAAAACATGAAAAATTATGGATTTGTAACAATTTGACACGATTTAACATGATTTACAGAAAAAAAGGATTGAAAATTGAAAATGCTCAATGGATCGAACATGTGGGATATATCGCACTATTTGTGTGTTTCGTATCGCACAGGTGGGATATCATGGGATATATCGGACAATATCATCGATATTTAAAACACTGGGTTCAACCAAGGATCGACCGTTGGGGCCGATTCCTCATAGGCACGAGGCGCCTATTTACTTTGAACATGGGGATTGGCATAGCACTCCCTAGGTGTCTAGTATGATTGGGAGCACAGACTTACAGAACCGTGTTTCAGCGAAGTATATGCGGTTTGATTCAAATTCTAAATCTTAAGTAATCACCAATGGACTCAATGCTTTGATCAAGCAAAAGATGGATTTACCAGGATTAAGGAATGGTACCAATGAACTCGCTGCCTCGGCCAGGTGGAGGTTCAGCGTATCGAATTCAGGCCCACTACAATTGTCCTTCCATGTTAGCCCGAACACTAGAAATAAAGGTGTACATGAGTCAAACCCAGTTCAAACTCGACTCAGCTCGGTCCTCGATCCTGACTGGCCAGCTCGAATCGGTTCGATCAGCAGCTCGGGCCAATTCGAGCCAAGTTCGCCTGTGAAGTATTTTCACAAACACTTGGACTGCACCTTCAAAATCTCACTATATGTAAAACAGCAGCAGTGGTTTTACAAGTATTTCATCAAACACCTTGTAGGCAACATCAAAATCAAGAAAAAATGGTATTTGTTTCATATACATACCTTCCTTGCCACCAGTCGACACTTCATTGAGTCATTTCATCAAACACTTGGTGAGTAACATCAATATTAAAGTAACCGAATCACCAAACTGGTTTGATCCAAGTTTGATTCGAGTTGGGTTCGATCTGAGTCAAGTCAAGCTTTGGCAAGCTCGAACTTGATTTGAAATTTTTTCGAGCTCAAAAATTCAGCTCGAACTCAATTTCGAACCGAGTCAAATCGAGCTTTTTCGAGTTGAGTCAAGCAAGCTAACCGAGCTACCTCGGTTCATGTACAGCCCTAACTAGAAACGGGGGGGGAGGAAGATGCCTTATATCATTCCTTAGATAGGGAAAATCCTTGTTAAAACACCTTAGACACACCCATTTGCACTTAGGAGAATATAAAGTCACCTTAGGGCACTGTTGGTTCGACTGACAACACTTGTCGATCCAACCAACTGAAATCAATTGAACAAGCAGGGAAATTGTGTTCTGTCGGTCCAACAAATAGAACCATTGGTTGCTATCGGTCCAACCGATAGCGTGCAAGCTTCATTTAAAACCCGCGATTCGTTCTTATTTTTCATTTCCCCTGTCTCCTTGCCCTAGGGTTGCATTGGTCCCACTTTTCCTCCCCTACATTGTCCTCAAATCCTCCAATTTTCCCCCAAGATCCTCTCAATCTCCATTCGTGTTGTGGTCTTTCTCCCCCCTTTACCTTTGTTTTCTCATTTTTCCCCTGCTCATACAAAATGCCTCGTACTCGCACCTCAGCCCAAGATGAACGTCGTACCAAGGATTGGCATGACGTCGGCCCGTTAACCTCCACGTGCACCAAATCGATCCCTCGTTGTGGTCATGGTCGTCGCAAGAACCGTCTCCGTCAGAACCCTCGTATTCTGATTCCTCTATAGATTCACCGTTAGGAGAAAAGGTTGAGGCCCTAGGTGCCTTTCTAGTGAGATTCTTATCCCGTACAATTAGATGCGAGCATAAAGTCCAAGTCGATTGTCTCCGGGCGTTTTTAGTGACAAAGTTGCTTGCCCGTATTGGTTGGGACTCTCCATTTTGTCATTTGATGGCCTTGTGTACCAGACATTAGTTCGTCTCTTTTTCTCTAGATGCTCTGGCCCCATCCATGGACCCTCCTAGTTTCGATGTTGAATATGATGGGATAGTCACCCATGTGACTTTGGCCATCATTGGTCGTTTGATTCACATCCCACCATCCAGGTTTGTCCCTCCCGAGTCCAATTTGGCTCCTGAAGCCCAAAGATTGGAGTGGACTAGGTTTCTGTGCAGTGGCCGACGGCCGGAATGTCGCCTAGTATTAGGGGAATGCCTTGCGGGTGTCAGAAATGATTGTCAATTCAGCATCTTACATCTCATCTTCGCCTCAAACATGTATCCCGCGAGCGGGCAGTCGCACTAACCTGACCCCTTTTATGGTGGAGACCTTATACCGGGTGAGCCAACACCAGCCCCTATGCCTTCCTTCCCTGATCGCACACCAGATTGTGTCGGTCCTGACTTCTGGCCACTCTTCGACGCTACCGTTCAGCCACCTCATCCACATGCTGGCCCAGGAGTGTGGGTTTGCAAACCCTTCTGAGCGCCCCGTCCCCATGAAGCTTATTGCAATGGATAACATCTAGAAGATGGACCTGCATCCTCAACGGGCTCCCGCTTAGCCCCAAGTGGTTGTCCCACCAACTCCTCCAACACGTCTTTGGAGGGCAGGTCTCCCGCTTCACCAGATGTCGATCCAACTTCTCCACGTGTTATGTCGTCAGCAACCCAGGTTGCACCTAATGTTCAGGCTCGTTTGGCTGCTATTGAGCGCTAGCCAGAGATGGGCAAGCAGCTGACTTGTATGGAAGAGAGGTAGGCGCGTATGGAGCAAATGCTATAGAGGATTCATCGCTACATCAAGGACTTGGTATCCAGCTTCCGCCACAGGGGAGATGTTCCCTCCCCTAGCAACTCAGGATAGAGGGCATATTGTTGTTGATACGAGTCATTGATGATTTTTTATTTTAGTTGTACCTTTTCACTATCCCGGACATGTGCCAATATGTATTAGTTGTTCATGTTCTTTATTGGACTCTTTAAGTATATTGTGCCTTGAAACTGTGTTTGCATTTATCTCTTTATTAGTGTATGCTTGCCATTTATCTTGTTGCTTATTCCTACACTTATGGGTATGTTTGTGGTGTTATCCTGCTGTGGATGCATATTCGGTCTTTGTCAATTGCCGACGGGGGGGGGGGATCGATATCCAACCAAACGTGTTGAACTAGGAATTGTAGATCCTTCTTAGACGCAAAAATTGTTGGATGTAGGGAGAGTGTTAGAGTAGTTTGTTGCAAGGCTTGCCCATGTAATCATTTTGTAGAAGTCGTAGACATAAACAAGGGGCTTATGTTTGATTAGTAGTGTCATTGGTGAGGGAGATAAGGTAGATCATAAATAAGTTGGGTTTGCGTAAGTTGAATACAAACGTCCACTTGCACACAAACCTACCAAGATGAGCACAAAGAGAGCTTAGGCATTAGGAGTTAGAATGTCTTTGTTTAGTTTTACGACAAAAACATTAGAAAATTTCGGAGAGGAAATTATTTTAAGGGGGAATAGGTTGTAACACCTCTGCCCTCCAATACCCGGGTATTGGATGTCCTAGAGTGTTACCAGAAATTCCTCAATTAAAATATGCAATCACATGCGTATAAACTTGGAAACATCAGAACTTGCAATCGCAACCTCTATTCTGGGAACCCGAACTTAATTAGACTTTGCACACAAATAGAGTAAACCATACAATAGCAATTGTGGGACCTGGAATAATTAGATCCCTCGTCTATCCAAACCCTAATGTTCGGTCAGATGAAATCCTCGTTAAAATGCAATAAATTGAATGTTCTATTCAAGCAATTAACCAACAGAACACAAAGATTAGACCCTAGGACCCTAAAACAGTGAAATATTCAATTTATAAGATGAGATGATGGTCTGTCAGCTCAACCTACAGACCAATCGGTCCAACCGACTATGCAAACCTGAAAACCAGAGAAAGTTGTGCTCTGTCGGTTCGACCAACAAACACTCGTTAGTGTGCACTCACGATCCACCAAACTACGTGTTTGAAGGATATAAAGCCTTTTTCAAATTATTATTTTTCCTTCATTTCTATCCTCAAACTTCAGCTGAGAGAGAGGGTGAGGAAGAGAAAAGGAGTGAAAAGGAGAAAGTGAGTGGAGTAGCGGGATATTGCCACCCCGAATCGTCGGGAAGTCGGGCATCGGCGCGCCTAGCCCAAATTGTGTTGCAGGAGATAATAGGTGAAGTTAGAATCATAGTGGGCTGTTGGTTCGAGCCCACCAGCCACTTGCAACCCTGCCAAGTTGTCTCGACCGCCCTTCGTCAAATTCGGGTCGGATGAGTGACTTTGGATCTTCTTCACACAACACATGCATATTGCTTGGCCTCTAATCAGCTCATGCATGTCGTTCCGTATGCTCCTAGCAACCCAATGTCGGACTGAGTTATTGGGTGAGCTATCCTTCCCGTCCTTTTGTATTTCGAGAAATTCTAACTCGTTGCGTTGGTTCATGTTAGGGTTTCAAGTTTCTGATTGCCAATAGAATCAGCCCAGCTGCGTGCGAGTTTAGCCAAGTCTAGTCGACAGGTCATAGTTGTTCGAGGTGACACCATCCCTAATTTTTATTATTTGAAATTCAATTAGAGATTAACCTAGCATAAATTGAGTCCATTTGGAATTGATTGTAGGTAATTGGAAATTCTCCCCATCCCTTGCACATCGGGTGGAATCGAGGAAACCCAATTCCAGGTGAAGATCTACCCATCAAGCTTTTCCCAACATTTTAGTTCCCCATTCATTTCCGTATATGCGTCGTATTGTTTCCTGAAATTGTTTATAGCTCTTGAAACTTATGGTCACATGTGAAATTCACATATAATTCCATCGATTATGAACAAAAATTGTTATCTTATAAGTTCATGTACTAGATTGTTAATATGCCAAGAATCGTAGAAATTGTGGAGGATTGTGAATTATTTGTGGTTCGATTGCCATTCTTATGAATTGTGTGTATGTAGTTCGCATTGCCACTTTTATGAATTGATGAAAGCACACATTGGACTCGTGGCCTTGCCTTATGGGGAGCTACTTGAACCTGTTTGATGAATTCCATCTTCTGATATATTTGTGCCCAACAGGGCTTTTTAAGATGAACCATTTTTTGTGTCCTTTAACGGACTTTACTGCCTAAGTGGCTTTTCCAGGTTGAACCCTTTGTGCACCCCTAATTGGACTTTCGATGGAAAGGATCGGTTGGTTTATTATATAGCTATCAATTTTGAAAGGGCCACTTGTCGAACGGATTTATTATAAATGGATTACTTGTAAATTGGACTAATGATGGTTGGGCTAATTGCACATCCACGACACGCAGATTTTATTGGGTGGCTAGCCAGTATGGACCGTACCTGGGAGTATTTTAACAGTTGACTAGTTTACTATGGGTCGTCCTTTTGCGTGGATTTTACAGGGTGGTTGGTCACTCTGGGTCATACATTTTGAGTATTTACCGAGTGACCAGTTCATTATGGGTTGTCCTTTTGCCTGGATTTTACTGGGTGTCTAGTCAGTATGGATTGTGCCTCAATGTATTTTATTGGCTGATTAGTTCGCTATGGGATGTCCTCTTGCCGGGTAGATGTGCATTTCATGTATTCATGCATTTCAATAAGACTCAACTTGTGAATTACATGTCTTGTTGCTACATTTCATTGGTACGCGAGAATAACATGTATAACCTTTAGTGATTTGTATGTGTTTGGGGTTTACTTTTTGCGACCATACCTGACATCATGTACGAACTATATGTGAGAGAATCTTTGCTTCTGTTTAAAGACCTTACTTGGCTAATATGTTGTGGGCATAATCTTGAGGGTATTTCTTCATTACATTGGCACTGACAACTTCCCATTTGACATATATAGATGATTCAGGAGCAGCGCAAGATGGTGATGCGCATGAGGGCACTCGCATAGAGCCTGGTGGGGAGCTGGGAGTTGAGGGGCCTTGCGATAGTGTGGTTGAGCTATGCGAGCCCAACCTGTAGATTTTAGTCTTCCCTTTGTTTGTTCTCCTGTCCATTTTAGATATTGTGGATTGTATATGATGGGGACATCATGCGCACACGCACGCCCCCCCTATGCACATATACGAGGAGGAGGGCCCCACCATCGATCTGGATAGATGACGACGTCCAGGGAGGGCCTCCTAGTTAGAGGACTGTGTTTTGGTTCGTTGGAGTGGACCCGATAGTCATGTGAATCTCACCATGGGTTCTCATGATCATGACCCACTATTCTAATTAATCTAATACTTTGGGTTTTGCTTATTATTGTTATTAGGAATATCATGGACGGTTTAGATTGTTTTGATTAGTTGCTATACGGTTTAGATTGTTTTGATTAGTTGCTATTTTGATTACTTCATCTACATGGCACGAGTTTTGGGGTATAGGGTTTTATTATAAATAGACCCCCCTTGTAGTCTTTTTTCTCATTGAAGATTAATAAAATTTCTGCGTTTTTTTCTGCTTCTCTGAGTTTCTGAGTTGTGGAAATCCAATTGGGTGTGAAACTCTCCCTTCCTTGAAGGGCTGACTACCGTGGTGAGAAGCCACACTCATCCCGATTTGCTCCCATCTTCTACCTTCCATATTTTTCCTCCTACAGCCATCCTCCCTGCAAATCCATCAATATTTTGCCGATGCTTCTTTTTTACAGCAGATTTCTAGAATTTGGCCCTGTAGGAGGGCTGAAACTTCGGTGGAGCACCGCGCACAAACCAATCGTCGGATCGTCACAAAACTTGAGGGTTTTGTGGTCCACCCTTGGCCAACCAGGGCCAAGCTGGCCATTTTCTAATTTGTGGGCCCCACACACATGCGGGACACCTCCAGCACACGTGCGCCTGGGCCTTCATCATTGTCCCCGCATGTGGTGCTTCTTTAGTTCGTCTCTCTCCTCTCTTTCAACTCTCTTTCACCCCAAATCCCAAACCCTAACCCTAAATTACTCGAATCCCCAATTTTATGCCCTTTCTTCAACCTTAGGGTTCCCCGAATTGAAATCTGTGAATCCCTTGGATTGGGGAATTATTTTTGTGCTTGTGTGAATGAATTTATCCTCCTCTGATTATTGTTTGGTCTATAATTTTGATTGATCCAGCCCTAGCTTGTGTAGGCCTGGGCCTGCATAGATTCCCCTTGATTGAGTGCTTGAACTTTTGTGTGGGATATGGAATTTTGTGTAATTGTTTCTAAACTAGTGTGATCTAAAGCCTGAAAATCTTGCACATCATATTTGAATTTCATGTCATGCATCAGTATAGTCCCTAGCAAAGGGGATTTTGGACTTGTATATTTTTTGAGATTGCCCTAATATTATATGGTATGGTTATCTTTGCTCATCTTTGATACCTGTTGCGTGAATGAAAGCTACTCTGATTATGTGTATAAATGTAAATCTAACTATTTGGCACGTGGGAAATGCACCCACGTGTGAGGTATCCCTATTGTAATACTCAGGCTTTCGCCTCAAAAGTATTATACTCGAGCTGCAAAAACCTGGGCGTTATAAGAATTGGTATCAAAGCATCCGCCCATTATTTAGATAACACCCTCAAATTCGGGATCTAACTCTCCATACTTGGGTGTCAGGTTTTGGGGCATTACAAATGATAAAGTAGAAAACCACAGGAAAGCAGAAGATATGCCTATGTCTTGAGGCAACATTCACTCGCATATCCAGATGATTACTTCTTATATCCAGGTTCAGAAGAGAAATTTTAATCATTACTCATGACATTAAACAAAGGATAACAGCTAAATAATTCTTAGATGCAGAATGGAACATATGACTACTGAATTTTAACATACTATCAGTAAAATTCAGTGCATAACATGTGCAGAAGGAGCATACATGACTTGTACTGAACATAAGTCTCATGAATAGGGTTTGGCATTCATGTGCTTTTGTTTAGAGTGAACTTGGAAAAAGCCCAAAAGACCTGAAAGGCATTCACATAATACACGCATGAATTCCAACAATCTGTCATATATTCAAATGCCAAAAGATTTGGTACCATGGACCAGTGACTCGGACTGAAACAGATCCCTGCCCAGCTACCCTCTCCTACGCCACAATCCCGAGGCAATACTGAATATGTAGGTAGGTCAATATCTGAAAAGATCAGTGTTATAAATTAGTAACATAAGCCATTGCTAACCACCACAAATCTGAATGCAACAGTCTGCAGCATAAAACTGTTGCACTGAAATCCATTACCGACAACATGGTAGTCTGTCAGGCATTGCATGGATCTATTGCACTAGAAAGTTGTGTACCCTTCTGACTCACCATGCCATGATCCAGATTGTTCATTGAAAATGTGAAATTGCAGATCGGCCGCGTCGCAAGCGTGGTTGCAATCTACTTTTTCACACCATTTTATGGATGGTGACATATTAAAGAGTGAGTATTTATCCATGTCCTACATCTCCGCTTGAACCTTCTACTTGAGCGGTCATCATCATATGGTGATGAGAAGGGCAAAATCGTAGGTGAGCTTCTATAGATAACTCTCAGCATTTCTCTTGCATATTAGCTAATCAACACCTCTTTTAATGGGTGGGACAAGAAAAAAAAAAAACTTTTTTTAAAAACCTCAGAGTACAAAATAGATTCATCACCATAGTTTTCCTTATCAGTATCAACCATATTGCATCCATATCAGCATGATACAATATGTGATACGGGACCAAATCAGCTGAGCCTAAGAAAAATGGGTCGTAGCCAATATGGGTCGGATACCAACGATATGGATCGATAGCAGCCGATACGTTCAAAAAGGCCCAATTTTGATTGATTTTTTTTTTCCTTCAAAATTTCACTCATTTTTCCTTCTTCTTTTTTCCATGTAAACCATCATGGTGGAAGCTTAGAAAGTCATTTTAGGCCAGATCTAGACCTATTTTCGGATCAAAACAAAATGATTTGAGTGGGATTCAACAAATTGAAGCGGAATGGACCATTTGGGGGGGGGGGGGTGATGATGTTCCCATCTTCTTTTTGTTATATTTCAATGTAATGGCTCCTAATTCACCAAATCACACTTAATTTGTGTTCAATTAGGGCCCATTTGGTTGACTTTCAACAAGTCAAACCAACAAACTCATACACCATTTTATGCATGTCTAATTTTATTTTTTTTAAGATAGATTCTTAAATATCTCATTTTTCCTTTTTTTTCCCTTTTTTTTTTTTTTTTGGCTTAAAAAAAAAATGACCAATATGGGAAGATACCAATACACCCCACCCCCCTAATATTCAGAACCATGCTCACCAAAGTATTTTGCAATGACTTTATTTGTGAGGAGATAGTTAAATAAAATAGCCAAGCCCAATTAATTGGGATAAGGCTTAGATGGCGATGATCGTTAAATAGAATAATCAACATTCTCAAGGCATACAATAAAAGTAGGATGGTGTGTGCCTGAAATGCACATGAAAAAATTGCAACAGAAGCATCCAATGATAATGTGACTGCAACTAAACACCGAGACAGAGCTCGTGTGGACACAATAACTTATGAACTAGGGCCTTCCAAACTTCAATATAGAAAGGGAGGAAGGAAAGACTACCTTGACCACTTGCATCTATTCGAGATACAATAAGGTGACCAAAAGAATCCACTGTCCCCAAGATTACACCAGAATCACCTGGAAATATTGCATCAAATAAAAGAATCAGTTATAAGGATTTATCAATGCCAGTGGCAGTGATCGCAAAAAGCACAAAAATAAAAACTACATTTTGCTTGAACAATTTGTAAAAGGGATTATATGCATATGGGCATGCAAAGTACCCAAAATCGTGTTGTCAACTCCCAGAAAGAATTAAAAATAATAAATAAATAAATAACAACAGAAAGGGCCAAATAGACCACGGGAATTTCAACCATGATGACTGTGATGTCACTGTGCAGTTAGGTAGTACCTGATAGTTGGCCAGCAAGTACTGTTTCGGGTCGATGAGTAACCATAACACATGGAGCAAGGTTGGTCATGGATAGGTTTGATCTTCAGTGTGAGTTTAAGAAAATTTAATTGATTAGGAAAGTAAAGGGACTCTAGTTAGAGACTTTGAGCTAGTTTTGAGTTCTCTCACTTTATTTTCTTTATTGTAAACACAGTACAAGAAGTTTGTAGAAACTTCTAGGAGTAGGATTGAATTAGGAAATAATTTGATTCACATTAGCATCAAGGATCAAGTGAAAAATATGATCAAAGTGGTTACATCTGAGTGGGATTTTCATAGATATAAGGGCACGATGTTACATTTATCCATCTAGATCACTTGTTTTAGTTATTCAACTTGTTGCAAGATTGTTCCCTTTCATATAGCACTGCTGCTTTGAACCGTGGATTTGTACTTTCAATTCAAGTTCTTGTAGGAACAACAAACATACCTATAGTGATTAGTGGTTCCAACTCCTAGGAACTGCTTTTCCTTTTGTTTTGTTTTCTTTTCTTTTTCTTTTTCTTTTTTCTTTTTTTGCCTTTTCCAAATGGGATCCATTGGTATTTATATCCTATATAAATATGGGAGTCATTGTTTGTCATGAAACAAGATAATCATTCATATAACCTTGATTTCAAGAAACTTAAGATCACTAATATGTTTACGAAAAATTTAAGAAAATCCTTTTGTTTTGGAGAAATATTTTAAGAAAATCGAAGTTTTTATAAGTGTATCTTTCGATAACTAGAGATTTATTTTATAATATAATTTAATATACATATAGGACGGATCTCCTACATTAGGACCAAATCAGTCCAACTCATGCAAAATCGGGACTAGTTACACCAATTTGAGTCAATTTCGTATGAGTCAAGGCAGGTGCAAAGTGCAACTCGTCCAATACTATATAAATTGCAAATTTCGCTTCTTTTCTCCATTTTTTAAAATAAATTGTACGGTGACTATATGATGCAGGACAATTAACCACTTGCTCTAAAAGCTCGAACTGTTAGAGTATGGCAAAGTAATTCCTTTATCTAATTAATTCCTTTATCTCATAGCCCAGGCCCCATATCTCATGGGTTAGGACCTCAACCTAACCCCCCTTATGGGCTCCAAATCACATGGGCTGCCCACCCCGGGTGTGTCTCCGCATCCCACGTGCTACTCCACTCGAGCCCGGTGTGAAATGCCCCTACATTAATCACCCCCGGTGAGGAGTCTCGAACACGAGACCTCCCCCGTGAGCCCCAAATCACATGGGTCACCCACCTCGAGTGTGTCCTCACATCCCACGGGCTACCCCACTCGAGCCCGGTGTGAAAATGCCCCTGCATTACTATGATGTATGATGGGTGTACAAGGCCTACCTAATTATCGATTATCAATTAAATGGTCCACTGGGAAGAAATGGTGAAAAGTGGCGAAAACAAAAACGATGGATGTTCAAGAGGGTGGATCGAATGCTTCCATCTTTGATAAGGAAAAGGTTTTGACAGATTTGAAGAATGTTGATGAAGAAAGGAATGTTGAAGATCAAAGGCCATGGATAGAAGTTTGAAGGAAGAAGGTTTTCACAAAGAAAGCTCCAAACATGCTCCCTGAGTATTCGGCATTGTTTGTTGAAGGTTTCCCGGAAGGTTGGCTCCCGATCAACTTCAAGAAAGCATTTAGCAGAGTAGAGAAGGTCATGGAGGTGGTGATCCCTCAAGCTCTAACTCCTTTGCTAACCGCAGTTTTGCACTTGTCTAAGTGACCTTGGAGAGGGAAGTGGAGAGAGTAGCTAATCTATTAAATGGTGAAAGTTTTGGTGGGAAGAAACTAGTTGTGCAGAAGGCATGTTTTGGTAGGGGAATAAAGAAGCAAAGAAGAAACAACCAGAAATGAAGAGAGGTCGAAGATAAACAGTGGCATCATTTCGAGCAAAAATCGGGACTCTTATCAAAAGGCGAGTACGGGTACGAATGAATATGCTGAGGGTGGAACTTCACCGCTTAGAGGAGATGTGATGGGGACATCAGAAGACCTACTCGGGTGTACCAGAGACGGCAATGGCCACCCACATCAGCGCAACTTCTTTATGGATTGGAAACGAGTTCCAGATGGGACCCGCCAGGCCATTTTGAAGACCCCACATGCATTGGACGTGCATCAAGAAGACCCCACCTTAGGATGATGCATGTGGGCTGCTTAGGAGATCATTTTAGTCATAGGATTTCTATTTCGTGTCAATCCGACCGTTGGGTCTTGTCGATCAGGCCATCGGGCCATCAGATCTTTTAGATCATGGCCCCTTGGACTCTGATCTTGCTTTCTTTATGTTATTTGTTATTTTTATGAGTTATTTAATGGTTGAGATTGATAATATATGTTTTAGTTTTCTTATTTTGGATGATGGATCACTTTACTTAAGTGAGTGACATAGTTGTAATTATGCTATTTTTTATTTCCGAATTTTTAATTATGAAAGCACATGGTGGGTGGAGTTCCAACCCAATTGGAGATTTGAGAAGAAAAAAAGAAGAGAGAAGCTCTCTTGTGTGAAGGAATTTTCCTCATTCTTTTCTAGGGTTTATAAAAAAAATAAAAAATAAATTTAAAAAAAAATCTCCCTTCCAATTAAATCGTGGCAGGGTAGAAGCTTATTTGGTGGTGGATTCCCCAAGGTATTCTTCGTCTTACATCCTTCCTCTTTCTTCTTCGAAAGGTATTATTCTTCTTCTCTTTTCTTCCTCTTTTCCCTTCCATTACAACCTTTTAAACCCTACATCTTCAATTTCTTATTTTCCTCAATTTTTTTGTTTTTAAAAAAGCCCTAATTCCAAAATCCTCAATTCCCATGAACTCTAATTTTCCTAATTTCAGATTTTTCCTCTTTCCTAACCCTAATCATAAAACCTACAAATTTTTCCATTAAGTGTGGAACGTGCCTATGCTAAATTGAAAGCTTTATCCTTCCATCGGTCCTAGTTTTAATTGATTTATGTGATTTCTTAGCATGCGAGCATGTGATTTAGGCTAGATCAGTAAAAATTATGAACTAAACAATACTCAAAGATAAGAAAAATCAGCCACACATGCATAGTAATCAGTCTCTAATCTAAGGGATTCCCCAATTTCAATTCAAGGAACCCTAGGGTGAAAAAAATGAGCAAATAAATTAGGGTTAATGCAAACTAAGGCTAGGGTTTAGGAAATATAAATGAAAAGAGGAAAACCTGGCTCGGAGAAAGCTCCTACGTACAGATGGTGACCCGGGGCTGACGCACGTGCACGGGTGGGCTAGCCACACGTGTGATGGAAGCCCGCCTCCCCAAAGTAACACCCAAGCCTTGGTCGGCCAGGGGAGACCTCCAATCCCTCCAAGTTTGATAACAATCCGACGTAAGGTTGAGGCGTAGTGCTCCGCCGAAGTTTCAGCCCTCCTACAGGTCCAGATTTTGAAAAATGGTTGTAGGAGGATGAATAGCTGCAAAAGCTGAAAAATTCAAAGAAATAATGATGATAGAAGATGAGAGATATGGATGGAAGAGGGTAGGGGCGGATGGGGATAGATGTGGCTTCGCACCACGGTAGTTAGCCCTTCGAAGAAGGGAGGGCTTCACACCCACTTTTGAATGCTTCCACAAGTCACGAAGAGAGCAGAAAAATAAAGCAGGAATTTTTATTAAACTTGAATGAATGAAAAGAATTACAAGGGGTACCTATTTATAGGGAAAATCCTATACCCCAAAACTCGCACCATGTGCACAACCTATTACTTGGCAGTGAAGTAGACTAAAATAAAAACTAACAAAGAAATCCAAAGCGTTCACGATATTCTAAATAATAACAATAAGCAAAACCAAAAATACGACATCAATCCGACGAGTGGGCCACGATCATGAGATCCCATGATGGGCTTTTCTTGACTATCGGGCCCACCTTTCTGAACCAAAACTTCGTCTTCTAGCTAGGAGGCCCTCCCTGGACATCGCCATCGAGCCAGATCGATGATGGGGCCCTCCTGCGTACGTACGTGCGTAGAGGAGTGGTGTGCGCATGATGTCCCCAATCACCTAGCCACAATACTATCGACACATGGGACGGTAGTACTATAGGCTGATTAGTGCGGAAAGAGATGATGACCTTGAATGCCTCATAATTTCATGTAGGTTTGAGGCATAGGCAAGTTTTTTCATTCTCTTTTTTTTTTTCAAAAGATCCTACTATATTTCATTGAGAAAAGAACTTTACACAGAGCACAGTATGAAAAGGAAAGCAGAAGAGGAGAAACTAAGATCTAGACATGCGCACCGCGCCTAAACCAGTCCTATCTAGAACCAGTTCACCTTGCGTGGTCCGAGGGAGGTCGGCCGTAGTGTGGAAAACCCTATGAGACTGATTCAAACTACCCCAGCGGGCCAGGCTGTCGGCCACCTTATTGGCCTCTCTGGGAGTGTACATGATGGAGATAGAATGCGAGCCCCTGAAGGAAAGAAACTGGTTTTTCCAATAGAATACGATCCATGGCATATTACCCACATTGGATAGGGAGTCTACCACAGCCCGTGAGTCACTCTCAACCTCGATGGAAGAAAAGCCCAAATCCAGACAGAGCTTGAGACCGTCAATCACCGCCTTCACTTCGGCCATAAAGCTTGATCCCTGCCCATCCCCGAAAGCGAACATGAAGACCCCTTTATCATCTCTACAAACACCTCCACTACCCGAGGGACCCGGGTTCCCCATCGAGGACCCATCCACATTCAGCTTAACCTTACCTCTGGACGGTTTGGACCATCTCACGACCTCAAAAGGACGGCACATCCCACTGCCATGGGGGATCCGAAGCTCTGCCATCACATCCTTGTCTTCCTGCGACTTAGCCGAAGGGAGCGAAAAGGAAGTACAAAGCAGGAAAAGCTAAGACCGCACCTGGGAGATCGTTAGAGAGAGTCTGATCAGGGTTCCGTCAAAACGCTGAGCATTCCTCGTCTTCCAGATCTCCCAGAGGATCAGCGCAGGCGTGATACCTCTGAGGAAACCCACGAAAGAAGTTCCATTAGAAATTGCCCCACCACTGGGCCATCCTTCCCCCCGTGGCCTGGTTTGAGAGATACGGCACCGACAGCAGCGTCGAGAAGTGGGACCAAGTAGCTGTGGCGAGTTCCCCTTCGATGAAGAGGTGCTCGCTGGATTCTTCATCCCGATTGGATGGGCTGCAGCAGGCACAGGCTGAGTCCAGCGAGACTCCTCTCCGCTTCACCCTGCTATCGACGGGAACAGCCCTGTTGAAAACCTTCCATGAGAAAATGGCTATTTTTCGAGGGAGAAAGGGGTGTGACGTCCATCTAGTCCAAGCACGAGGGTGGCCCCTGGACCTGATCAGCTTCCACGCTAATTTGGTTGTGAAATTCCCCAGCTTCTCCATAGTCCAGATGATGTGATCTTTTCCCTGATTTAGCGCTAGACCCTCAGCCTGCACGTGTTGTTTGACGGCATCTGGCAAGGAGGCAGGGAAAACACCGTTGTGGCGAAGGCCGGCCGAGTCCAGCACGTCTCTGATCTTCAAGTCTGGCGGGTGTAGGGCTGCACCGTTCGGAAGCCAGTTCGCTAGGGGGCCAAGGCCCGTCCAATTCTCAAACCAAAAATTGTTGGTCCCATCTCCCAGCAGAAGGCGGGAGTGATCGAGAAGGAGAGCGTGGAGGTTCCTCGCCTGCTTCCAAATGGGTGAATCAGTTCGCCAATACACAGAGACGTCCCTGGAGTGATTGACAACGTATTTTGTGCGCATAAATCTCGCCCATAGGCTAGATTGGTAGCCGAAAAAAATTGTCCAGGCCCTCTTCATTCTCAGGGCCTCCGAAACCTCCTGCAAGGCCCTGATGTCCAGGCCACCTTCCTTCGACGGGGACGCAATATGCTTCCAGGCGACCCAGTGAAATTTCTTCTTTCCATCCGACCACCCCCAAAAGAAGTCGGCAAAACCTCTTTCTAGTAAAGACAGCGTCTTTCTCAGGGCCTTTATCGATGCCATGGTGTGAATTGGAATGCTCGAGAGGACATGTTTAATGAGCGTGATCCTGGCCGCCTGATTGAGGAACCGAGATTTCCATCCTGACATACGAGCCAAGATTTTATCAATCATGGGCTGGAAGGCCGCAGATGTAGTCCTCCCTCTGGACAACGGCACCCCAAGGTAACGAAGAGGGGGGGACGATCTTGAGATTCCAAAGTCTCTCCACGCACCGCGCCCTCCTCTCAGTCATCCTAGAGGAGACAATGAGGCTGCTCTTGGCCCTATTGATCTTGAGGCCCGACACTTCCCTGAAATTCTGCAGGAACGCCATCATGTTCCTGATGCTAGGGGTGCTAACATTAATGAAGATCGTCGTATCGTCCGCGAAGAGCAGGTGGGAAATCAGGAGGCATCCTCTGCTCGTGTGAAAGGGTTAACACAAATTGGCTTCAAACATAAACTTGAGACCCCTGCCAAGGGATTCCATCATCAAGATAAAGAGACTGGGGGAAAGAGGGTCTCCCTGGCGGAGCCCTCTCTCAAATTTGAAGAAGCCCGAAGGCTCCCCGTTAAGAAGAACCGAGAACGACGAGACTGACCAACATTTTTCAGCCAAACTGATCCACTCGTTGCAGAAACTGAACTTCTGGAGCACCGCTTTGAGGAACATCCAACTGACCTTGTCATATGCCTTTTCCAAGTCGATCTTGAAGACGGTATTGCTGCCCCTAACTTTTTTGTCGATGTCCGTAAACAGTTCCTGCGCCAAAGAGATGCTGTCTGCAATTGATCTTCCCTGCACGAAGGCCATCTGCTCAGCCGAGACGATCCTTGGCAGGATGGAACTCAACCTAGCTGCAATCACTTCGGAAAATACTTTGTATACACAGTTACAAAGACCAATGGGGCGGAAATCAGAAAAGGATCTAGGCGCCGGGATCTTTAGGATAAAACAGAGCAAAAGACGAGGAGAACGCTCTAGGAATGTTACCTCCTTGGAAAAGGAATTTGACTGTGCAATGAAGGTCCTCTCCAATAATACTCCAGCGGGCCGAGAAGAAAGAGCCAGAAAATCCGTCCGGGCCGGGAGCGCCATCCACTGGAATGGCAGAGACTGCAGATTTACTTCTTCCAACGTTGGCTGGGCCATGAGATGGGCATTGTCTTCCATGGAGATCAGCGAAGGGATCGGGGATAAGAAATCGCCCGACGGGGCAACCTCCTCTGAAGAGAAAAGGCCCTTGAAGAAATCCACCGCTGCAGCCCTGATCTGAGCTTGGTCGTGGGTTGTGGTCCCGTTCAGAAGCTTAATTTCCCTGATATGAGCTCTTCTGGCCCAGTTGACAGTAGAGGCGCGAAAGAACTTCGTGTTTCTATCACCCTCCTTGAGCCACCTATTCCTGGACTTTTGTTTCCAGAAAGTTTCCTCCATACACTCCAACTTGAGCAACGACCTTCTCTCCGAATCTAGATTGGACAGAATCGCCGTTGTTGGGCTAGTAATCGACTCTTATTGTAGCCTATCAACCCGCGCAAATGTGGCCTTGATCTGGCTGAAGATGTTCCCGAGAGAATCACGATTCTAAACTTTCAGGGCCTGTTTGGTACTCTTCAGCTTGCACAACAGGTGGACCATAGGATTAATGAAGACCTCCGAGTTCCATGCGTTGGAAACAATCGCCTGGAAGTTATCATGTTGCATCCACATCCTTCGGAAGCAAAACGGACGGGGAGCGGATGGGGGGGCTGAGGGGGAGGAAAGGAGTAGAGGGGAGTGATCCGATGTGATCCGGGGAAGGTGCTTCACGTTAAAGGAAGGGAAGAGCTGAAGCCAGGAAGGGGAGCACAGGGCCCTGTCCAACCTCGCCCATTTCCTACTAATGCCTAAACGATTGTTACACCAAGTGAAAGCAGATGCAGAGAACCCCGCATCAATGAGGCCTACTTGGTTGATCGCATCCGAAAACTCGGACGTGCTAATCCCCGACAAGGAATTCCTGCCAATTCTCTCCGCGTGGGACGAGACGGCGTTAAAGTCCCCACAAACAATCCAAGGGCCAGCCACCACATTAGCCTGAATGAGAAGATCAGCCCACAAACTCCTCCTACGCAGGTAGGAGCACTTAGCGTACACACATGTGAAATAAAGAGGAGTGCTGATGCCTAGGACCGAAGCCCTGAAGGCCAGGAACTGATCAGAAGCCGAAAGCGAATCCATGGAGATCGCTGAGTGATGGAACACCCAAATCTTCCCCGTTGCCGACAAATTAGACAGGGAGAAATGAAATCCCAGCTTCAGCCCAATACTGACTCTCGTGGAATCAGCAATCATGGGCTCCATGATGATGACAATCGAAGGCTTGTAGGACTTGACAAACCACTTCACGTTCCTGGTCGAGGGGGAATTGCCAATTCCCCGCACATTCCAAAGAAGGATACTATCCATCCGAAACGCTACCTGAGTTGATGGCCCTGTTGTTCTTAGTAATCCTCCTACCGCTTCTGGATTTGGCTAAGCCATTCTGACTCTGCATCTTGATCCCAACACGATCCCTGGGTCCTGCTATACTTACTGCTGGAAGATGGGAGTAGTCCAGAGTTTCACAGCCGCCTATCGAATCATCAGTCTCAAAATCAGACAGCCCACTGTGAGAAGAATTCAGGGACTGGACCTGGCTATCTTGAATCTGAGGATCCCTGGTTCGAGCCTGTTAAGAGAGGAAATAGGGAGACAGATCAACGTGTAACTGGCCTACCACATCATGAGGAGCCCTTGCCTTGGTTGCTTCATCCATCCTTGGAGGAGAGCCTGCTCCTGCAGCTTGAAGGCAAATTGTTAGGTTCCTCGGAGTTGCGTCCTCAGATTGAGAAAGATTTCTGCATCTGTATATGATAATCTTCTTGGGCCTGCCCTTACAGTCTATGGTTGCTTTCTGCTGAGGGGAGGGACACTGGGGGTCTCCGAGCGGGAGATGGTGTTCCTTGGAAGCACATTGGGGGAGATGGGGTGTTAGGGTAGTCTGGTTGATTTCCAGAACCTGGATCTCAACTAAAATGGGGCGATGATCTTTCCGACTGGGGGAATTGCCCTTCTGCAGGGAAGAGTTGGGCTGCTTATTGCTACGAGCCCTACTTCTTTGATCAGATCCTATCAGTAGGGGGGGAATCGACTGCAAGTGAGGGGAGAGCGGGGTGGTCGGTATCACTGAGTCGTCTTGGGAGGGTGGAGTGGCCAACATGTGAGCGTCGTTGGGACTGCAATCTGACAGTAGTCGTAACTGTAGCCCGCCCTGAAGATGGGGAGGAACCAGGTCAGTAGAGGCATTTTGACAAACATTTGGGGGGCCTTCCTGGAAGTCTCCTCTGTTTGGGTAAAAGGACTGCAGAACCCATTGTTTTGTGTTCTGATCCTTCCTAGGAGGAGGGATATTGGATGAGGAATGGAACTTGTGAAGATCCTCCCCAGGGTTTTCAATAACTGCTAGAATGGGGTAGGAATCCAGACCCACCTTCAGGTCCACAGCTTTGAATAAATCTCTGCCTAGCCTGACGAGCACCTTGATTCTGGCAAACACCTGAAATATGCCGAAGTTAGACACCGAGTCGATCTCCACCACCTTCCCATAGTATTGGCCGATGTCGACGATCACCGATTCCAGCCAGGCATAGGCAGGAATACCATACAACCTAATCCACACCCCTCTACGCCCGAGGACGGCATTGGGATGCCAGGGCTCAATCCTGTCCAGGCCCAAATCTGAAATGAGGTCACTATCTGCACTGAAATCCTTGAGCTCCTCCTCAGATCTGAATTGGAGAAGGAAGGCATCAGGAGCTACTCTGTTAACATCAACTGCCGACACTGCAAACCTGGGAGTTCCAGAGCGTCCGGATTAGGTGAACGATGGGAGTTCTGTTACGACCTACATATCCCACCAGGGACAAAGCTAAACACTGGCATCTCTGCTCGACCGCTGCTTTATCAGCGGTGACCGTGAAGGACTCGGATGCTGCTGGGGAGGCGGATGCATGAGGGGGCCTTTGTTTGAGGATGTTGCTGTAGGAGTTAAAGATAGGGGGGATATGACTCTGATGCTGGGTTTCTCTCTGCTTTGTCTTCCCCTGGGATCCGGACTTCCGAAATGCGGGTTGAACAGTGACGACTCTCCCATCCAAACGTTTACCATTCAAAACCCCAATCGCGGCTCTCGCATCATCTTCGTAGACGAATCAGACGAAGGCATACCCTCGCGGTTTGAGAGATCCTGGAAATGTGGGTTGATATACCTCCCTCACCTTACCGTATCTCCCAAAAATCATATGGAGATCCTCCCGGGAGCAATCATAGGGAAGATTCCCAATGAATGCGATGAAGAAATCATACCTAGGTTGTGCCGGCGAAGGACGATGTGGGGACTGGGCACGCTTCGTATATCTATCCGTCTTGCTTGGATCGTGAGGGAAATCCCTAAGTGGAGGACGGCCTCTGCATTGTTCTCTTTGACACTCTGGCGAATGTTGATTGTTCGGAGGGCGAAGATGGCGAGATGAGGAGTGAAACTTCCTCATTTTCCTCTTCCTGCACCAACTAACTAGTGTCTTCTTCTTCTCTCCTCCATATCTTTGTGGATGGACTGCTTATGTTTTATTACTTGCGAGTATAGTATTTGAATATTACGAACTCATTTTGGTTATGGATACAAAGTTTTTTTCTTACAACACATGGTTTAAGCCCCTATAAAATGGAAAACTTATTATGTATAGTTTTCTTTCCCCAATATTTTGACTTATAAATGTGTAAACACGCGTCTTTTAACATCTCCTAAAGTTTCATTGAAAATTTCCACCTTTTCCCTATGTTTCCCTTGACCAATGATATTTTTCCACATATCAACGATATCGATACATATTTTTGTATCCCCAGTCATGCATACATGTAATAATACCAATACTTTGAACATTGAATAGTCGCATTAATGCTTGGATCGAGATCGTGAGAAAGTATACATAGCATGTTGACTTGTTGAGGCAAGATAACAAATTTTAGTTTTAGGCCCCAAAAACCAATACGATGCGATTGTATCGGCCGTTTTTTAGGCCCCATTTTTTTTAACAAGTAGGAAAAATATGGAAAATGTAAAATACCAAAATCTAACATTTTATTGTGTTTTAAACATATATTCAATAGTTTATAATGTTATTGTTTGATAAGAATGTAGTTTGCCGGCCTGACCAGTTGAAAATCAACCAAATAGGCCCTAATCAATCACAAATTAAGTATGGTGAAAGAAGAAGAGAAAATGAAATGAAAATGATGATTTACCCTTGACATCTGATTTTTCCCAAAAAGTCCATTCTAGAGGTGGTTGTGCGCAACGAGAACCAGGGTTGTAAGGCCTGGGCATGTAACCCTAAACAAGGCTTGAGTGCCAATCTAGTCTCAAAATCATGCATGGTCCCCAACCTAGCCAATTGACCGTAAAGTCATATAATTTAAAGGGTGGAAATAATTCTATAAGGCCTCACTTAAGGATACGATGTTTCCATCTATGCATGAAGCATTTACCTTGGTGCCCATTAGATAAATTGTCTGGATATTATGGACCATACCATCAGCCTACTCACATGGAGTCAAGCTCTAAGGTAATTTTATAGGGCCAAGGCCTTTTCAGCCTAATTAGAGTCGGGGCTGAGCTAGGGCCGACCCCGATCCAAACCTAGCTTGACCCTAGTCAATTCCACTTTAGTTCATCAAATCTCACTCAAATCTTGTGATTTGATCCCCAAATAGCCCTATATCTAATCTAAAATAAGTTTTTAAGCTTCATTTGAGGTTGGAATAAACAAAAATACAAGAGAGAGAGCGAGAGAGTTAGCAAGAAACAACAAAAGGAAGCCTTTATGGCCATACCTGCCATATCATGAACCCCATAACAAATGCGATATAGTTGTATCAACTGAAACATCCCTTTCCTCTAGTATGATTGGTTGACCCACATATAATGCACCGAGGGGTAACGCTATGGATATTATCGATTGTGTAGAGATGAAATAGGGAAGAAAAGAGAAAAGAAGGGGGAGAGAGAGATGAGAGAGGAAAAGGTAGGATTAGGGTTACATGTCCCTACCCTTCTATCTTTTATATTTAAGCATTAAAAAAGCAAAAATGGCAAAATTGCCCCTACTATATTAGATAGAATGACCAGCATATTCAAAGACTAAAAAGACCAAGAAATAAGTGGCATGTAAGTCCATAACCAAAACCAAGTAGGTCGTAGGCTCATAGCCATAACCTTTAGCATTTCCCCTCAAGCTAGAGCATAGATGTCCCGCATGTAGCTTGGAAACAAGTTTGTTGAATTGAGATTTTCCAAGAGCATTGGTGAATAAATTGCGATTTGATCACAAGATGAAATATAGGGTGTGTGGATCGGTCCTTGAGATATTTTGTCTCAAATGAAATGGCAATATACTTCTATATGCTTCATTCTCTCATAAAACACGTGATTATTGGTGATATATATCTCAGCTTGATTATTGTAATGTAAAGACATTAGAATCTGAATTTCGAATCCCAATTATTTGAGAAGAGATTTCAACCATATAAGCTCACAAGTCGTATGCATCATTGATCTATATTCAGCTTCAGCACTTGACCTCGCAACCTCGTTCTGTTTCTTACTTTTCCAAGTTACCAAGTTACCACCTATGAAGATGCAATAACCTACAGTCGACCTTCTATAATGTCTCGACACATCATAATCTGCATCTAAATAACCGACTACGTGAAGATGACCATGAGCTTTATACATGATACCTTTCCAAGGGGAACATTTCAAATACCTGAGAATCCTCATAACTACTGCTAGATGTTGTGCCCTTGGACTTTGCATGAACTGACTCACAATACTAACTAAATAAGCAATATCAGGCCTAGTGATGGTCAAATAGATAAGTTTGCCAACATTCCTTCTGTGCATACCAGGGTCTTCTAACAATTCTCCTTCTTCAACTTCAAGTTTGAGACAAGGGTCCATTAGTGTATCAACCGATTTAGCACCTAACATTCCTATCACTTTCTAAAAGTCACACGTATATTTTCTCTAACATAGATTTATTCCAACTTTTGATCTTGTCACTTCAATATCCAAAAAATATTGAAGAAGACCAAGGTCTTTGATCTGAAACTGAATTTGAAGATATGACTTCAGGTTTTTTATACCCTCCAAGTCATCACCAATCACTATAATATCATCCATATAAGAGTGCTTGAAGAAGACTAAATGATCTACTTCTGTTTAATCCAAATAATAAAACCACATTATTGAACTTCTAAAACCAAGCCATTGGTGATTGCTTCAACCCATATATAAACCTGATCAATCTGCATACTTTCGATGACTCCCTCTAAGCAACATACCCAGGAGGTTGCTCCATGTAGACTTCTTCGTGTAGGTCTCCATGAAAGAATGCGTTCTTCACATCCGGCTGAAAGAGAGGCCAAAAATGATTTGCAGCTAGTGATATAACAACCCGAACTGGCTCTCACCACTGCCCATATAATATTTGGAGAATCGGCAATATCTTTTGTCATTCATAGGGGGTATTTTCTTTCACCCTTCCCATTACACTATGTAGGTCTTATGCACGGTTGGCTTATAGCACATACTGCGGCCTGTAAAAATTTGAGATAACTAGTGATAATTGGAGATAATCAGCGATCCATCAGAGATGATCTTGGAGACAATAAGGCATTTGCACTGCTTGGTGCCTTTAATATTGGCGATAACCAGCGATAATTGATGATAATCGGCGCGGCGATGATTTTGGAGAATCTTGGAGACAATCGGCGATGATTTTGGAGAATCTACCGGTCATCATTCTGAAGTATCGATGATTATCATTTTGAAGAGTGGGCGATTATCAACAATTATCACCCCACATGTTATTGTCCTGGAGAATCAAATATTATCTTCAAGAATCAGAGATAATAGGGCTTATGCGTAGCTTCTTGCCTTAAACTTAGCCGGTCATCGTCGACGATTATCGTCATGGAAGATTGATGATTGTCATCCGTTCCGAAGATTTGGAGAATTAGATATCAGATCTTTCCTGACATAACTATTATTTAACATTCTTCACTCTTGCTTTATTGGAGTGGTTTTTTTTTTTTTTTTGTCATTTGTAACACCCCAGATTTTTGCCAACCTGGAGTTAGATGTCCTTAGGCAAGGGGTAGATCCTAACCCCTTATGAACCTCTCAAACCTCAAATCCTTTAGAAATTAGACAAGTTTAACTAAGTGTTAAACTGGATTAGCTACGAAATCCGCTTGAATCACTTTAAATACGATCTGCAAGACCCAAAACATGTAGAATCATTGACGCTAGGTTACCCTAAAATCTCAGACCAATCCCATTACCCAATTGCTCTCGGGAGCACATTGAAACTCCGTATCGAATCTGGACCGCACGTCGAAAATCCGATTACTACGAAATTATATAACTAGGACCACCTTTCTGGGCTTGACAACCATCTCGGAAATCAAATTCAGATAGTGTCCCGGGGCTATTCGCTTGAGCCCGGAGCGAGGAGTGTGAGAAAACGAAGATTTCTTTAGAAATGTAATATAATTTAAGTGATCTGAGACTTGTCACTTGCAGGCCTGAAATAAGCACTCAGACCGTCAGAATCTGACCCAAATACACCCTCGGATCAGGGGAAATTTTATACACAGGTCAGTATACTTGTAACCCTGATCGAGTTTCGGTGACCGTTGAACTGAAACTGGTCCGCCACGTGTGATCTAGGAACCCGACTGGAACGAAAACTTAACTCGACCTAAATCCATAGTCAGTGAGCTTAAGTCCGACCTTTGGCTCAAGGGGAGGCTCCAGAAGTGCTCCATTGAGACGGAACTGTCCATATTTGGACATAACCTAAGTATACCATGGCCCTGAGTCTAATTTGGTGAGTTTTTAGCCTATATAAGGACCTTAAACCCTCTCTCATTTAGCTCATACGAATTTGAGAGAAACCCTAGGAGAGAGAAGAGAGAAAAGAGAGAGAAAGGGTGAAAGAAGTGAGAGAATCTTCCTGCTATTCTACCCTGCCGATCTACGTGCTTAACCATCACTTTCCAATCGCTATCCCGGCGATTCTGACTTCGTTCTTAGATAAGAAAACCTAACCCTAATATGTTTTAGGGTTTCAATTGTTGTAAGTAGCGGAATAGCTAACTTAACTCATGCTATAGGTTGTCATATCAACGTTGGCGAAGGCTTAGAGTTTCTAGTGAATCCATTATGTTTCTACGGCATAAGGTGCGGACTTCAGATGTATAGGTTATAGTTTTCAACGCTTTCAATGTCAGATAATGATAGATTCATGATCTGGGTGTTATTGTACATGCACAATCCGATGTTCGTTTTGCGTTTCGATTGCGTATACAAATTATGGCATATTATGTATTCTGTATATTTGTAGGAAATACCGTATACGTACAAATTTTGAAAGTGTGTTTGCCATGATTAATTATTGTATGAACATGCTATATGTATGTGTAATACTTACTCGGCGAAAGGATTCGCCCTAATACTTGTTTTTGCTACTATACGTTATGTATGTTAAATAAGTGTATTCTAAGTGTTTGTGAAAATGCTTGTATGAGTAAGTACATAGATGATTGTGCTTTAGGTAGGTGTTGAGATAGGATTCTCAACTACCTTAGTGATGTGTATGATTTCCTTCATGTAAGTTGTTTAAGTTAATCGCTTACTTATGAAATGTATGTGTTGTATTTTCTGTTTATATTGTGCTTTATCACATGCTTGTTAACATGTTTGAATTACTTTGTTAATTCTGCTTTGACTATTATTCATGCTTTTTGGTTATGACTTGAATGTGATTGGGGCTATGTTATAGTCCAGGCGATCGGTAACAGACTGGAATTCGTGGTTGAGATTCCTTCGCCACGTAGGATGTGTTTGATGAACCCGAGTCGTACTTCGGTTGGCGACAGTGGTTAGGCCACGCGAAGTGCTTATGCACTTCATGTCATTCAGCTGGTTGTGCACTCGTGCTAGTCGAGCTCGTCAAGTAACCCGATCTATCTAATGTATGTTCACCATGTTTGGACGCTACTACTTGAACCTAAGGTACCAAACTTACCAGTGTAACCCCGTTAACCTTGGTACCTCGATCCGCTATGACTCATGAGCCGGGCATGGTGGTATGGGACACCGTGGTCAAGCTGTCGGCCTACGCTAGGGCCACGAGCCTCCCCGTAGTGACCAGTGAGCAACCCTGACTCGTGAGCCGAATACGATGGTATGGGACACTGTATTCGAGTTGTCGGCCTACATTGATAAGGTGATGGGGGAGTAGTGTAACGATTGCGTGTAACAGCCCTGGCAGCCCTTTGTAGTGACCTCGAGCATACTCTGCATCTGCGGAGAGGCGACGAGCCTTCCCGTAGTAAACAGAGTATAAACTAGGCCTGTATTGATAAGGTGATGGGGGAGCGGTGCAACGAGTGCGTGTAAAAGCCCTGACAACCCTTTACAGCGACCTAGAACCGCATCATCGTATGAGATTATCTAGGACTGACGACCCTAGAATGGATCATTGTTTGGTAATGATATAAGGGAGGTACTTTAGTTTCCCAATACTACTGTATGAAAAGGATTAATAATAACTCGGTAATCACGCTCATAACATAGCACTGCATGTGCCTGAAAGATGTGAAGCACTGAGGGATGAACGCATGCCGCGGACGTAAGATGGTGTCGCACGAGGGTGGTTTGGCAAGGGCATGCATCATAACTGCATTCCATATTTGCATTAATAAGAGTATTTAGGAGTGTTTGATTGTACTACTTTATCATTACTGCTTGACTGAATTGATAACATGTTAACCTATACTTTATTGTTCCACTGAGTTGATCACTCACTCCCACGTTACGGGACTGTTTAAACACCAAACCAGACCCTGTTTGAGTTTCAGATGATGGCGATGCTCGCGAAGCGGAGCCGGATTTTTTTTATGATGATGAGGGTTTCTCCTTATACATCTATCAGGTGAGTCTATGTAGACCATCTTCTGATCGACGGGGTTACAGGGTTACTGATTACATACCATTACACTTTAGTTTGCTCTTTTAGAGCACCCTTGTATATTCATTTTGTCCATTTTTGAAGTATACATTGATATATTTAACCTGGTAATATGTTCACACTCTAGAGACTTACAATAGTTTATATTATATATATCTATCACAGTCTTCCGCTTGCATAATTTAACTGTCTTTGGAGTATGATATGTTGTTTTGGCTTAATCCCATTCATCTTTAATGCACTAATACAAAAAACATTCAATCATCATTCTTTATGTTGCATAAGTGATGCGTTGGAACTCGGGAGTTGAGTTTATGCTCGACCCCCGATTTTCAGGGCGTTACATCGTTACATGGCATTTTTTTGTCATTGTGCGGCATTTTCACTCTTCCTCAGAGTGTACCCTCTACCCCCTCTTGATTGGGCCGGATTTTCCATGAAAAATCTTCACAAAAGGAACTTCTCCTTCAAGGATAGCACGACCATTGACAGGTATTCCTACTCCCCGTCGATTCTAATTCACGACTCGGTAGGCTTCATTGGAGTAAACCTCTAATACAATGTATGGACTGTCCCATTTAGGGTCGAATTTGCGCCCAGTTTTGTGTGTAAACACAACGGGTCTTTTAAGCATCAGTACCATGTCTCCTTTCTTGAAGGATCAATGTTTGACTTTCTTATTAAAGGCAGTCGTTATCTATGCTTGATATAGCTCTAAATGTTGATGCATTGCTAGCCGTTTTTCAACCAAAATATCTAACTCCATTAACATTATTTTGGCGTTTTCATCTTCTATAATTGATTCATGCACTGCCTCCCTTAACGATGTAACTTGCATTTCGATTGGCAGAACAACTTCAACTCCATAAACCAAGGAGTAAAGAGTGGCTTTTGTTGCCATACGATGGGTCATTCGATAGGCCCATAAAGCTTCTTCCAATTTTTCATCCCAAACCCGTTTATTCTTTGTGACAATCTTCTTTAAAATTCTGACTATTGTCTTGTTGAAAGCAAGGAATGCCAAATCGGTTACGTATCGGCCGATACGTATGATAACAACGTGACGGCCGATACGCTGATTCGGGTCGTATTGGCCGCATCGTTTTTTGTACCAGATCGGCCGATCGATCGTTCTGGGCGTAACGGCCGTTATGGGGCCGTTACATTCTTGAACTTTCTTGATCGGTAAAAAAACATTAACTTTTTTTAATGGTTGTTTTGTTGTATTAATCATGTCATATGATGTGTTAATCATAGTAGAACATGTTAATGTGCATTTCTGATTTGGGGTGCCATTTTATATTTTTTTCTATTTACGCATTTATTTTGGCCGCTTTTTTTGAAAATTCGAAAAATCATTTTTTAATGATTCTTTTTCTTTGTTTTAATGATGCCATATGATGTGTTAATCATAGTAGAACATGTTAATGTGCATTTTCTGATTTAGGGTGCTATTTTATATTTTTTTTATATTTTTTTCTATTTACGCATTTATTTTGGGCCTTTTTTGAAAATTCAAAAAATCATTTTTTAATGATTCTTTTGCTGTTTTAATGATGCCATATGGTGTTAATCATAGTAGAACATGTTAATGTGCATTTTACAGATTTGGGGTGCCATTTTATATTTTTTTTAATATTTTTTTCTATTTACGCATTTATTTTGACCCTTTTTTTGAAAATTCGAAAAATCATTTTTTAATAATTCTTTTGTTGTTTTAATGATGCCATATAATGTGTTAATCATAGTAGAACATGTTAATGTGCATTTTACATATTTGGGGTGCCATTTTATATTTTTTAAATATTTTTTTCTATTTACGCATGAATTTTGGCCCCTTTTTTTAAAATTCGAAAAATCAATTTTTAATAGTTGTTTTGCTGTTTTAATGATGCCATATGATGTGTTAATCATAGTAGAACATGTTAATGTGCATTTTATAGATTTGGGGTGCTATTTTATATTTTTTTTATATTTTTTTCTATTTACGCATTTATTTTGGGCCTTTTTTTAAAAATTCGAAAAATCATTTTTTAATGATTCTTTTGCTGTTTTAATGATGCCATATGATGTGTTAATCATAGTAGAACATGTTAATGTGCATTTTACATATTTGGGGTGCCATTTTATATTTTTTAAATATTTTTTTCTATTTACGCATGAATTTTGGCCCCTTTTTTTAAAATTCGAAAAATCAATTTTTAATAGTTGTTTTGCTGTTTTAATGATGCCATATGATGTGTTAATCATAGTAGAACATGTTAATGTGCATTTTATAGATTTGGGGTGCTATTTTATATATTTTTTTATATTTTTTTCTATTTACGCATTTATTTTGGGCCTTTTTTTGAAAATTCGAAAAATCATTTTTTAATGATTCTTTTGCTGTTTTAATGATGCCATATGATGTGTTAATCATAGTAGAACATGTTAATGTGCATTTTACATATTTGGGGTGCAATTTTATTTTATTTTTTTATTTTTTTCGATTTACGCATTTATTTTGGCCCTTTTTTTGAAAATTGAAAAATCATTTTTTAATGATTCTTTTGCTGTTTTAATGATGCCATATGATGTGTTAATTATAGTAGAACATGTTAATGTGTATTTTACATATTTGGGGTACCATTTTATATTTTTAAAATATTTTTTCTATTTACACATGAATTTTTGGCCTTCAAAAATAATTGCAAATACCTAAATGTAAGATATTTTCATATTACATTCATTGTAATATATCTATCATTGATAGTAGATAGTTAGAAAATGAAATATATGAATTTTGTAGTCAAATTCAGGTTATCTGGTTCATAAATTCATCAGACAGTCCGATACAACTTCTCACCAAAGAGTGGACCGTTACACCACCATAAACATGTTCCAATTTATAAATGAATGCATATTTGGAATGCTTATAATATTCCGGATTTAATCCATATTTTTTCATATTTTTTTGGCAAAAAAATTTTTTTGCGCCGTTACAGGCCGTTACTCTCAGTATCGCCGTTTTACCAGATATGATATCGGTTTTGGAGGGCACCGTTACGCCAACCGATACCGATACAGGACACCTTGGTTGAAAGCTTCCCCCAATCCATTGGCCCATGGATAATAAGGCGTCGAGAAAGAATGCTTGATTCCAAACTTCTGACATAGCTTCTCCATATTCTTGTTTTTGAACGGAGTACCATTATTGGTAATAATTTTCTGTGGGAGTCCATGCCGATATATGATTGTATGACAAATAAAATCTGTCGCAACCTTTTCCTTGATATTGTGTAGCGCAACAACTCTCGCCCATTTAGAAAAATAATTTATTGATGCTAGGATATACTGGCGTCCTCGTGAAGACGGTGGATTGATGGGGCCAATAACGTCCAACCCCCAAGCCGCAAAGGGATAGGAAGTCACTGACTGATGTAAGTCATCAGGTGGTATATGTATAATGTCACCATGTATTTGGTATTCATGACATTGTTTGGCGAAGGCTATCGCATCTTTGAATATAGAGGGCCAATAATACTCCATGCGATGTATACGGTGAAATAAATTTCGACTGGCCTAGTGGGCTCCTCATTCTCTTAAATGGGCATCCTACAAAACATATTTGGCTTCTTTCGTATCCAAACACCACAACAACATTTCATTATAAGATCTTCTGTATAACACTTCATTGTGTATGACATTTTTCTTCGCCCTTTGTTTAATTTGTATTTTCAACTATGGTTCCTCTGGTAAGATTCCATACTTCAAGTAATCTATAAATGGTTGCCGCCAATCATGGATCGTGACTTCTAAACAAGACATTGGCTATGATTTCACAATTTTAGTCACAAATTCAAGCGGCAGCAAGAACCTTCGTTCTTCTATTGTCAACTAGAGAGGGCTCCTGAAAGGATAGGAAAGTGCCGTAGCCAAACTAGTCAGTGCATCGGCTTTTGCATTTTTGTGCCTAAGTACATGTTTAACATCAACGTCATGAAAACCCTCTAGTAACTGTCTCGCCCAATGGCAATAGGGCAATTACTTTGGCTTTCGTATTTCAAATTCAGTAATTAACTAATTTATCACCAGCTTGGAGTCTCCAAAAATTCATGTAGGCCGTTCAGACAAAAGTTTCACTACTTTCATATCTTCTCATTGTTTCTTCGTGACAGTAACATCATAGGATGATAGCTCTTCCCACATTCCAGTCAATGAAGTACTCACCAGGGGGCTTTTCCCCCTTCTAAAAAGAAAAGATATCCTCGTATAATTAATATACACAAGAAATATTTTGTTCTGAGAAGTACATCCTTCTCACAATGTCCCAGACATCTTTTGTCGTGTTTAAGAACATTGGATCAGAGATCACTTCAGACTCCATACTATTCCACAACCACGATCGAATTTGGACGTCATTACACACCCATTGTTTGTATTTGGGGTCAAATTCCTTCAGTTTAGGATCTATGAGGAACTGCTTTTTTTCGTAGGTCAAGAGGAATATCTCAACAAACTTGGCCCATAGAAGATAATGCTTCCCATTCAACTTTATAGAGGTTATTGACGCATTGAAGGAGGGTCTCTGCATTTCTCCAAAGATTAGGAACTGCCAACCACACTTTGGGCTCCATTGACATTCCACAATTAACTTATTTCAAGGCTAGAGAAGAACGATGATCTTAGAGGAAGATCTGCACACAACTACACGTCCAAAGTCACATAACATAGAGATTTCTAGTCCAGACTACCTTCAATCCATGTCAAAGACATTCCCGCATTGCACACGACTTTAAGGGTAAGAATCTTCAATAAAAACAGCATCTACACAATGCAACCAACATAAACGAACAGCTTTAAACATTACCCTATAAAAAGATCAGCAAGCCTTCATTATCTAGAAAGGCATCTATGCTCCTTGTTGTGAGTGTTTCCTTCTAGTCAAAGAATGATGCAAAAAAACAACATGTTTTCTACACAAAACGAACAACAACGTGTTTTCCTTAAAGGCTCGACCAATCCCCTCTACTTCCGAAAGATCCACAAAGCTAGATCCAGCAACTTGGGTTGGAATGGAGAGGATCACAGGGCCCGAACCACTTCTAATCGTGCTCTGATACCATGTAGATTGTGTAGAGATGAAATAGAGAAGAAGAAAGGAGAAAAGAATAGAGAGAAGAAAGATGAGAGAAGAAAATGTAGGGTTAGGGTTACACATTCATACCCTTCTATCTTTTATATTTAAGGATTTAAAAAATGGCAAAATTGCTCCCATTACATTAAATAGAATGACCAGCATATCCAAAGACTAAAAAGACCAAGAAATAAGTGGGTCGTAGGCCCCCATAACCAAATCCAAGTGGGTCATAGGCCCATAGCCATAACCTTTAACATATATAATACGACAATATCATATTTGATACTTGGAACTTGTACCAAGGATAGGGCCTTGGATAGGAACGAAAAACAGGATCTATAAAGCCAACCCTAAATCGTTGAGGGCTATGATGATGATGTCATAAGGCATGCATATGCTATGCAAAATGGTGACTTTCTAAAATACAAGAACACTCGATACGTTGATAAGAAAGGTATCATTATTAATAGAGACAATACAGCACAGTTACTTACAGTCCATCTCAGCAAGAGCTACACTCTGAATCTCAGCTCGATGCGGGCAACGATTGACTAATGAAGAATCACTTACCTTCATTAAGGCATACAATACTATCTCATTAGCCTATAGAAGAAACGAGAAAAGAGAACAAATTTGTTCAAATAAATTATAAGTATCTTTTGAGTGTTTAGACTTTCAGGAATCAAAAGGGAAACAATATTTCCATATAAAATGTTTTAGCAATCACACAAGGAAAATGAAGAAAAGTAATATTCACCTGCGCATGCACAGGAATGAGGAGGCTCTCCTTTCCCTTGGTAACAACAGAATCTTCCATTGAGATCTGCAAAGGAAAAAAGGACAGAAAAGATAAATGAACATTGCATAGCAATTAGAAGTACAGCTTACCCAATACAGAAGGAAAAGAAAAAAGAAAAGAAAAGAAAACTAATCGGATCAATTAATAAAGACACAACTTCAATGAACAATGTACACCAAGAGTTGGTGAACATATCTCTCACCATCCAAATACAGTGGGCAGAAATCCAGCACATACTTCAAATGGTATTTTGAATAAGCATAGGTTTGTGCCCACCTTAGAATGGTGGGGGATGAGTGCACAAACTTCAGTTGTACATTGTGCACACACAGCATTTTCCCATTAATAAATTAGTTGTTTTTAACAAAAGCATCCCATCCATGTTAAGGGCTATTTGAATATGTAAATTCCAATTAGCTCAAGCAATAACCAAACAATTTTATTATGAGAAACTGGTGAACAAAAAACCAGCCAAAACTTTTAAGAATAATCCAATTTTGTGATGGCATGGCATTCATGAGTTAATAAATTTTGCTGATCTTGGCTTCTTAATAAAAAAATAAACAAAAGCACAATTCAGCCAATTCATTTGGTGAACTCATAGCTCATCTAATTCCATGCGCTTTTTCCATTGAAAGTAGGGCTATTGGCAAGGATCCAGTAAAACTATTTCCTGCCTCCAGGTTTTTTATGATAATTTTTTTTTAAGTCCCCAAATAATGGGATCATCTCCACATTTATCTATTTCTCTAGATCATCTAATTAACTTCTATATGTGGGGAGGTAATTCTCACTTCTGTTTTCCTTTCCTAGTTAGCAAGTTCCATGGGAAACCCAAGCCCGTTTAAACCAGGTTGGATCCCTTGACCACCCGTGTCTAGGTATCCATTGATACCCTACTTCTTGCTTTTCCTTTCACCGTTCTCCATTCTTCCGTTGTGCTCAAGGTTGTCTATAAGTAATTTCTCAATATTTTCAAGATTTGTTGCTTTGATGCACTTGATAGAATGAAAATGAACCATCACTTGATGGAGAACTCGGGAATGTTGAATCTTAAGGAAGAAAGGTTGAACTTCTTTAACAAATAATGTTCCACCAACTCCAAAGGTTCTATTTGTCCAAATTTGCTACTGCTCTGCACTTGATAAAATGAAAAAGAACCATCACTTGATAGAGAATTAAAGGAATGTTGAAATCAAGGAAGAACGAGCCAGGTTCTTAAATCCGAATGCTTAATTGAATTGTTCTTTATCAACCTAAGTTTCTTCCAACTCCAAAGGTTTTACTTCTCTCCTACACAAACTCTCTTTGCTGCATGGTTTGACAGTGGGTTCACTTCACAGATAAGAATTTATCATTCTTCTATATCTAGATATTTGTCTCTTTTTTACTCTCTCCAAGCTTGTTCACTTTTATTCTCCAAAATCATTTCTGCAAAATCTTTTCTTCCTCCTTCCCTCTAAATCATTTTTCCATCTCTCATTTTTCTTCTAAATCAGGCTTCCTTCATCTCTACCTCAAATAACTTCCTCCCCTTCTTTATTCATCTTCAACTTCCCTTTTTCAAAGAAACCCTACGCACTTTTTCAATGACCAAAATAGTCAATATCTCATTCATTTCCATCTAGTCCTAAATCACAATGACTTCCACTCACAGTAATAAGCAGCATATACCTTCACATGCTATCCATTTTATCTCCCAGGATCAACGATCGTAGTATTGCAATTTGAAAAGAGATTCGAACATGCAAAGGACCAAAGATTAAAGTGTTGACTTTTCTGAAGCCGAGAAGATAGTTGAACGAAATATTTATGGGGCTGCTAGTAAAACTCAGCGGTGCATGGAAGCCATGACAAGAGATGACATCCTCATGTAAAAACCATAAGTCAAAAATTGTGGCCTATCCTCCAAACAAGCATGTGGTTGCCTACCAATGGATACAAAAGGTCCACAGCACCGATCATTCCATAAAAAGATTTAAAGCCCAACTGATCATGAAAGGATATATTGAAGAATACGGCCTAGCCTTCTAGTTGTTGAGATGGGCAAAGTATTTATCGTACTCTCCTTCCCAAGTAAATGCAATTGAACATCGGTGTGGGGTTGGGTGGGAGCGAGACGTTCGAGTTGAGCGAGTATCTCCCCCATTCCCACTCCCGCAAGTAGGCTCTGCGTGTGTAAGTCCCCAGCGCTCCAGCTAAGAATAAAGGCGAGGCGAGGCGAGGCGACGCTCCTTACCTCAAAATCACAACTGCCCAAATAGTAAGAACCACTGTAGGGTGGTCATGTCTAGAAACGGGCATTAGCATCATCTTTGGAGATTACAGTGGATCCCACTATTTGGGCGGTTCGGATTAAAAGGGACATGCCACAGTGGAGAGCAAGGAGGCAAACAAAGTCTGAGAAACATTGTAAAAATGAAAATGTGCCTACCTCCACTTTGTAAACGCGGCATCCGGAAGCGATGTAAACCGAGCAAGACGATTCGTCGCGATTGACCTGAGAAAAAGAAAAAGATGATGATGATGATGATGATGATGATGAGGGATGATGGTGAGTTATGGGGATGGGATGCTGACATGGGGAGAGAGGCGAGTAGACTGAAGGTTTGCAGGGGATGGATCAACAAGGGGGAAAGAGGAAGGAATGACCGCCTTCCTCAGACGCTTCGCCTCTAGTCGACTCATTATTCCAGAGCGCCCGGTGAACAAACAAGAAAATGAATTCAATCCCTTGCGTGCTTTCTTACTGCGGCCAACCGGGCTTATGCGACAGGAAATTTGGGCCGCGCATCACCCCTACTCTCTTTTTTCAGGAAAAATAAGCCTTGTTCTCTTTCTTTCTTTTGTTCTTTTTCTTTCGTTTTTTTTTTAACGTAGATTTCTTGGGAAAGCCTTCCGTAGAAAGTTCTTGCGCTAGGAAATTAGTTTCACCGTGCTGCTCGACCAGTCGAGGGAGCTGCTCAACCAATTGAGGGTCACTCAACTCAAAGTCCAGCGAGCTCAGTTTTCTGACCTCAACCAGTCGAGTGAACAGTGCTGGACCAGTCGAGGCCCTGGCTCAACTAGTCGATGGTTACGCAGATTCATGTCTGGATTTGTGCGGACTGCCTAAATTGGAAGCGGTTTCACAGAGGTGTGAAAGGGAAGTTGCTTAAACTATAGGGCTTTTCTAAGGTATTGAGAAGGCTTTCTAAAGCTATTGTGTTAAGGGTTTTCACGACCAAGGTGAGAGAGAGAGAAGAAGCTTGTGGAAGGGAGATTTCGCAGTCGACATCTCAGCGCTTCTACTTCGTCATGATCGGTGAGATCTCTTCTTTTTTCATTATTCTTTTATTATTTATCCACTCCTGCGTGAGTAAAGAAGGTTTGATCCAAACGGTGTATGCTTGTGATCGGTTGTAATGTTCTATTTCATAGTGGATTATTGCTCTGGACTAAGTCCCGTGGTTTTTACCTCTTTGAGGGTTTTCACATAAAAATCTCGTGTCGTGTTATTTGTGCTTTGATTTATTTCATTGCTTTATTATCCCATAATTCTGGTGTTTTTGGGAGGCTAGATCCTAAGGTTTTGTGCAACGGCCCCAATAAAGTGGTATCAGAGAGTTTAGGTTGGTTGAACGGGGTGGGATCGATTTTGAATTATGGAAGGTGGCTCATCAAAGATGATTAGTCTCAATGGTTCTAATTAGACCATATAGAAGGCTAAGATGGAGGACTTGCTTTATTACAAGAACTTGTATACTTCAATCTTAGGCATATCAACAAAAACAAAGGATACGACAGATGATGACCGGAAGAAATTGGACCGGAAGGCGGTTGAGTTTATTAGACAATGGTTAGACGATTCCATATTTCATCATGTGTCTACGGAGACCAAGCCGCTAGCCAATGGCTAAAATTGCAAGGCTGTATGAAAGGAAGACAGCCGGCAATAAGATTTTTCTGATAAGACAACTTGTGAATCTCAAGTTCAAATATGGTGGTTCTGTGGCTGAGCACATGAATGAGGTCAGCAATATATTGAACTAGCTCTCCGCCATGAAGATGGTCCTAGACGATGAACTACAGGCCTTACTTGCTTAGCTCATTGTCTGATAGTTGGGAGACATTGGTGGTGTCTCTAAGTAACTCCGTGCCAGACAAAAAGATGTCCATGGAACAGGTAACTAATCGTCTCTTCAATGAGGAGACAAGGAGGAAGTCTTAGGGGTCTACTCAACAAGAGGCTCTTGTGACACAAGAATGGGGGAGAGAAAAAAACAGAAAGGGCGGGAAGGCCCAAGATAAATCAAGAAGTCAAGTACCAGAAAGGATGTTGAATGCTGGAATTGTGGCAAGAAGAACTACTACAAGCATGAATGTCGTAATAAGAAGAATGACAAGAAAGGAAAAGGAAATGAGAATGAAGATGAATTAGATTCCATTGCAGTCGCTTCAGATGGTGACGTTATAGTTATTCTTTCAGCAGATCACAATGTTTGTCCACGGCTATAAGTTAGGACACCGACTGGGTGATAAACTCGGGAGCCTTGTTTCATGTGACTCCACGCAAGGACTTCTTCACAAGCTACAAGTCAGGTGACTATGAGATCGCGAAGATGGGAAATTCTATCATATCAAAGATCGTAGAGGTCGGTGATATTTGTGTGAAGGTGGGATGCATATCGATTCTCAGGGATGTGAGGCATATCCTAGACCTTCACCTCAACTTGATGTCGACGGGAAGGTTGGATGATGATGACTATGAAAGTTGGTTTGTTGGTGGGTGCTCGAAGCTCATCAAAAGTTCGTTGATCGCAGCCAGAGGAAAGAAGTGTTGCACCCTTTACAAGGCAAGTGTCAGTGTGTGCAAGGGTGGGTTGAACGCAGCGGAAGATTCAACTATTGACATGTGGCATAGGCGTCTAGGCCACATGAGTGAAAAAGGGCTTCAGGTACTAGCAAGAAAGCGACTCCTTCCAAACGTAACAGGTATACCTCTCAAAACCTGTATTGATTGTTTATCAGGGAAATAGCATAGAGTTTCATTTGGTAAATCTACTTCTCATGTTAATAAAGTGCATGCATTAGATTTGGTTTATTATGATGTTTGTGATCCTATGAGGACAAAAACCTTGGGTGGGGCATTATATTTTGTTACTTTTATAGATGATGCATCTAGGAGGGTTTGAGTTTATGCTTTGAAATCTAAGGACGAGGTCTTTGGTGTGTTTAAATTGTTTCATGCTATGGTAGAGAGAGAGACAGGTAGATCATTAAAGTGTATCCACACTGACAATGGTAGTGAATACATCGATGACTTTCATAAGTATTACAAGTCCCTGGGTATACGGCATGAACAGACGGTTCCCAAGACCCCTAGCATAATGGTGTAGTTAAACGAATGAATCGCACCATTGTTGAGAGAATCAGATGCATGTTATCCCATGCAAAGTTGCCCAAGACGTTCTGAGGAGAAGCAATGCACACGGCAGTGTATTTGATAAACAGGTCTCCATCAACCCCATTGAATGGAGAAGTACCTGAGAAGGTGTGGATTGGACAAGATCCATCGTACAGTCATCTCAATGTATTTGGATGCAGGGCATACGTTCACGTACCAAAGGATGAGAGGTCCAAGCTCAATATGAAGATCAGGCAATGTGTGTTCTTAGGGTACGGTAATGAAAAATTTAGTTATAGATTGTGGGATCCGACCGAGAAGAAGCTCGTCAGGAGCAGAGATGCGGTATTCTTTGAAGATCAATGTATAGAAGACATTTGTAAGCTAGAGAAGAACCAGCCTAGTTCAGGAGAGCTAGAGGACATAGATCTGGTTATTCCTCCCGTGGTGCCTGATGACGAGGGAGTACAGCAAGGTGCAAAGGACGAGGGAGTTCCTACAGAAGATGGACCGGGGGAACAGCCCCCTACTTAATCCACCTATTGAGCCACAGGTGAAGAGGTCATCTAGGGACAGACAATCATCTAAGAGGTACTCGCCATATGAGTACATAATGCTGACTGATGAGGGAGAGTCATAAGATTATTCTGAGGCCCCAGCCGACGAACATAAAGGGGAGTGGTTAAAAGCTATGCAAGAGGAGATGAAATCCTTGCATAAGAACCACACATATGATATGGTGAAATGAATATTGCGACATCTAAGAGGCTCATCCAGGTTGAGCCTATGTTATGGTGACAAAAAACTTATGTTAGAGAGCTACACAGATGCAGATATGGCAGGTGATATAGACTCTATGAAGTCTATATCAGGGTTCATGTTCATGTTTGCAAGGGGAGCGGTCTCTTGGTAGAGCAAGCTACAGAAGGTCGTAGCATTATCGACGACAGAGGTCGAGTATATTGCGGTCACAAAGGCATGTAAAGATATGCTTTGGATCAAAAGGTTTCTACAAGAACTTAGCCTGAAGCAGGAGCAGCATGTGGTCTATTACAATAGTCAAAGTGTTATACACTTGAGCAATAATTCAAGTCAGCACTCCAAGTCGAAGCACATAGAGATTCAACATCACTGGATCAGGAATACTTTGGAACAAAAGGTGTTACAGCTTAAGAAGGTCCACACGGACGATAACGGGTCAGACATGATGACCAAGGCTTTGCTCAAGGGCAAGTTTGAGGTTTGTAAAAACTGGGATGGCTTGAAGAAGGTGAATTCCTCCTGAGTCGAAAAGGGAGAGATTTGGTGAGATTTTCCTCCTCAGTTCAGAGGAGAGATAGTGCATCCGGTTGAAAATTGAAGTGTTTCACCACGTTGCTCGACTAGTCGAGTGGACTGCTCAACCAGTCGAGGGAGCCGCTTGACCAATCGAGGGTCACTCAACTCAAAGTCTAGCGAGCTCAGTTTTCTGGCCTCGACCAGTCGAGTAAATAGTGTTCGACCAGTTGAGGCCCTGACTCGACCAGTCAAGGGTCACGCAGATCCATATCCGGATTTTGTGCGGACTGCGTAAATTAGAGGCGATTTTGCAGATGTGCGAAAGGGAAGTTGCTTAAACTATAGGGCTTTTCTAAGGTATTGAGAAGGCTTTCTAAAGCTATTGTGTTAAAGGTTTTCACGACCAAGGTGAGAAAGAGAGAGAGAGAGAGAGAGAGAGAGAGAGAGAGAGAGAAAGGGAGAGAGAGGAAGCTTATGGAAGGGAGATTTCACAGTCAACGTCTCAGCGCTTCTACGTTCTCATGATCGATGAGATCTCTTCGTTTTTCATTATTCTCTTATTATTTATCTACTCCTACGTAAGTGAAGAAGGTTTGATCCAAGTGGTGGGTGCTTGTGATTGGTCGTAACGTTCTACTTCATAGTGGATTGTTGCTCTGGACTAGGTCCCGTGGTTTTTATCTCTTTGAGGGTTTTCCACGTAAAAATCTCTTGTGTCGTGTGGTTTGTGCTTTGATTTATTTCATTGTTTTATCATCCCATAATTCTAGTGTTTTTGGGAGGTTAGATCCTAAGGTTTTGTGCAATGCCCCCCAACAATTAGGTGGTGCCCACTGTGATGTTTGTGAGAAATCCTCCCCATCCATCCGTTTTGTGAGTTCATTTTAGGACATGTTACCAAAAATGAACCATATCCAAAGCTCAAGTGAGCCGAAAATGCGATAATTAAATGTCCACAGTTGAAATATTTGTGGGGCCATAGAAGTTTTAATTCATGCTAGTATTTTTGTTTTCAGTTCATCTCAATAGGAACGACGTTATTAATGGTATGGATGGCATCTAAACATCACTGTTGAACTTAGAAAGGTTTCAACAGTAGGAATTTCCCTAACCACTTTTTCCTTTAATACGGCTCACTCAAGCTTTGGATACAATTCATTTTTGACAACATGTCCTAAAATGAACTCACAAAACGGATGGACGGGGAGGATTTCCCACAAACATCACAGTGGGCCCCACCTAGGTTTCCAGCCCAGGAACTTCCTACGAAAGGCTTTCCCAAGAAATCCACATCCTTTTTTTTTCATCCGTGCCAATTTGGACATGCGAGTCACAGGCCTGTGGATACACACTCCAACGAAAGTGGGTGATCTACTATAATGATGTGATTGTTGTCTCCAATTAACTCAAGTGGTACATGTGTTTAGGGTTTAGATTGAATTTTCATATGTGGGTAAAATGCATGCAGTGTTTGTTGGAAAAATGTGTTGGAAATATTGAAAATAAAATAAAATAAATTCTTTTCTTTCACCAGGCCGAATCATGTAAAATATACGCCATCCTTAAAGCGTGATTTGCCCCCTTATCAAATTGTTAATGGGTTACATGCAAATTACTTCCAGGATAAGACAAGCCTGTTTGGATCCAGCGTTTAGCAATAATGAAAGATCCACCTAGGAACAATTTCAACACAGTAGATCTTCTGGCAGAATCAAAATAAGAATGTGTTAATAGTATTGTAAAATGGAGATACAATCCTTAGGATCTAATGGATGAGGAGAGATGTGAGTTTGAGATGATGAAATTTGGACCAGAATGGTCCAATTTATATGGGCACAAGGGAGTAGACCATTGCTAGGTGGTCATCAATAGTCCAGAATGTTTGAAAAATGTTTTTGACCGTTGATCATTAATTTCAGCCACTTTTGGTCATTAGATCGGAAGATCTGACTGTTGGATCATTATGGCTCGTCCCTTTTTGGACCGTCGTGGCTTTCAAGGTGTAAAGTGCACCAAGTGCTCATGCCCGTACTCGAGTGCACGCGCGTGCGTGCATGCGTATGTTCTGATGTTACACACTAGAACACACAACCCGAGCGTCACAATCTCCAAAGCTCCAAGTAAGAATACTACACAAACATCCTCATATAAACCACGATTTTCTTCTTTTCATTTCCAATGTGGGACAAAAGCATACATTGCACTTTTCGATTCGAAAATCCCAAAAAGTGTTTTGGTAGCAAAATCCCGAAATTTTGAAATATTTGATTTTTTTTCAAAAAACCACAAATCTCAACAATGTTTGAGTTTACTCGACTCAAAGTTTGACCGAATCTCTCGTGTCCCTATATTGAACTGAACAAATTAGAAATTGGGATAAAAAATATAAAGTTTCCTCGATCATCAATATTTGCACTTTTTAGTAAGTGATTTGTGAAAGGGCATGATTTAGCCCTCCAAATGAATTCTTTTTACCTTTTAAGAATATATGTGAGTTTATGAATTTAATGACTTTTTTTTTTGTCAATGCTTTTAAGTTTAATATACTTATCAGGCGACTAAGAATGAATATATATATATATATATATAAAAGAAGGTTGAATGTTGCCGATTTCATTAATATTTGAAAATGATGCTTATTATAGTCAACAAGTTATGATATGATCAAATGAATAAATAAAAAGTTAAAAAAGATAAATATCTGATGCGTTTATCAGAACAAACAATCGAGGCAGTTGTGATTAGCTAAATTAGAACATATATGATCACCGTCATACAACTTAAGGTTGCAGAAATTTACTTTTACTCTCAAAGTACTGTAGCAGGAGCTGTTAGGCAGTGGCTAGGTAAAACTAGGTTAGGGTAAGTTATGCTAAGAAAGATAAATGAAATCTAATTTAAAAGATAGGTTGATATGTTTGGGGTAGGGCCTCGAGCTCTTCTTCAATTGATCCTTTTATAAATTGTCAAGGTAGTGAAACCCTTACTAGGATTTCCTTATTGATAGTATTGAATCTAAAACTTAAAGATTGTAAATTACTGACTTTATTGAATTATGAAAATAAACTCTTGATGAGTGACACATGTATCTATGAATCTCGAGGCAATATTTTATCTCTAGGGGGTTAGATTGCAACAAATCAAGATCATATAGTCACTTACCTACACTCGTACGTGTAAGTCTACCTGTACACAAAAATCTACCTCATGGGGAATTCAGGAAAAGCTTAGACATCATGAATTAGAATATCTTCACCCATATACATTATAGAAGTGATCGAATTTCGATGACGAAATTATTTTAAGGGGAATAGACTGTAACAACCCGAACTTTCCAATAATCATGTATTGGAAGTCCTTGGGTGTTACTATGATTATTTGAACTAGTATTCATGAATGGACGCACATCACCCACATTTGAATTTGAAAAATTTTCATGAAGAAATCTAATTCTAGAATTGAAATCACAATAAAGCTTTAGATTGGGCATATAGGGATAGATTTAACCATACAAAATCAATTTCGAGACCTAAATCGCAAAATCCACCATTCGTCAGGTCCATAACTATCCAAATAGTGATCCACCACTTGATCGCGTATATTTGACCATTGGATTTCAAAATCGACCTATGGACATCCCACTTAAAATGTGGATAAGCTACTCTTTGAGCTTCGACTTGACTTCAATAAATTATCTCCTACTAACTTAGAAATCATTGAAAATCCAAACAGGTTAAACTGGGAGCATACTCGGTACATCCTGAAGACAACCAATGGACCCGATCAGCTAGTGCTGAATCCAATAATGATTCAGTCACGGTCGTACCTTCGAACTCCAGAACCTCAGAAACTCTTTGTACCTAGCAACTGATGTGTGAAAAAGGATAAAATGAACTCTCTCTATCCACTGATCGCTCTTTGTACTACTTAGTCTTCCCGAATAATATTGTGTTGAGGCGTGAAAGGTCATATCTTCAAGATTGAGGAAAGTACGGTTGTTCTCTTACATAAAGTGGTCATGGTGTTATTGAAAGCAAAATATAACCATTCAAGCTGATTTATGGTTAATTGGAAAGGTGGTTAAATGATCTTCCTAGCGAACTTAAGTTTACTCAAATCCGGATTATAATGAGGAAGATCCAGCCCGTTTACCAAAATCACGCATTGCTAAGCAGTCAAAGCTGTAAAAACTCTAGCGACACTTTAGACTAATCAAACAAGATCTGATTAAAGTTGTTTCAATTCTATTAAGAAGCTTATTAGGTGACATTTCTAATGATCCTAAGATCTTTGAAAATATACAATTGGTCAAATTGTAGATAATTAATTTCATATATTGAATGATCGTGCTTTTGACAGGTTAAACGGGGTCCAATCGAAGTGATTATAGTATTGTTGAGAAGCTTACCTGATTAGCTTTCTAATGAGACAGATTACAGAAAATAGATTAATAACAAACAAAATGCAAGCATTTAAACAATTTATAGAAAAAAATAAAAAATAATTATTACGTTTCATATATATACATATACAATAAAAATAATGATTACTTTTATAAACATAATATATATATAAAGATTTATTATAAAAATAAATATATATAAAAAGTCATCATTACTTTTTAACTTTTATATATAATATATTATATATTATATACTATCGTACGAAAGATATATATATATATATATAATATTATATTATATTATATTAAGTGAGACGAAGGGGAAAGAAGAGAAGCGAGACAGAGAGGGAAAGAGTGAAAGAGAGAAACAAAGAGTGAGAGAGAGAGAGAGAGAGTAGAAAGAGAGAAAAATACAGAGAGGGTCCGAGGGTTAGAGTTCACCCGGAGGTGCTATTCAAGGTGTCTTAAAGATTTCCAACATGCCGACATGTTGGCCGACATAAGAGACAAAAAAGGTTATTAAAGTAGTCACTGAAACTAAGATTTTATCTACCCCAATTTAAGTCGCATTCTACTCTACATATTCTGTGTATCAACCACATTCATATTTCCCCGTATCTCATTCTGCATTATTCTCTCTCTTTCATTTTCTTTTACTTTATTTGCCTACTCAGGATCTTAGATCCTGTGAAGCAAGGTTAGTTGGCATTTCATCTTATTAACTACATTTTTTTTTATTTACCTACCTGGTCCTATTTAGCTCTACGAAGTAAGGTTAGTTTACATTTCAATTTACCCACTGCATTTTTACTTTATTTGCCTACTCGGGGCTACTTGGCTCTTTGATGTAAGGCTAAATAGTTTTTTTTGTCTTATTTTTACGTACCCGACCCTAATGGGTTATGCGAAGTATGGCCCAATATAAAAATATTGAAATTCTATTGAATCCCAAAAATAGTAAAATCCTGTGAAGTAGAGACCGCACATTATACAAGCAGAAAAATATTGCTTAATACCTTCATTTTCCATCATGGAGGCCCTTACTCAGAATCTATAGTCATAGACCAACCGCAGGAGTCACTTGAGTTAGAGAATCGTGAGATTTTTCGACCCCTAAGCGATTTTATGGTTTCTAGCTAGCCATAAATTTTAAGCTTCATTTGACTAGTGCCAACTCCAAATCAAATGCATGTTTACACCTGAGTTAATAACATACTCTAGCTATACTAACAAATCAACACCAAAGCCAAGGAAGTGAGGGCACCATCGCGCTCGCGAGGGGGGAGGCGTTCACAGAATGATGACTCCATTACGGGCTGTTAGTCATTAGTTTAATCCCGACTTGACGCATGAGATTTTTCAATTTTTAGGGATTCTATAAATAAGGCACATTTACTTTCCTACACTCTAGTGAATATTGGTCTTATTTACTTTTTGTATCATACTTTCTAACATTTCAGTAAATATTGGTCTCCTACTAACCCACTAACTCGCTAACAATCCAGTGTATATTAGGCCATTTATTTTCTTGCCTACATCTTGCATTCTAGTGCAAACTGATCCCTTTTACTTTATCACGAGCATCTTGCATTCCAATTTACATCGGTCCACTTTACTTTCCTGCCTGCATCCTACATTCCAGTACAAACTAGTCCCTTTTACTTTCTCGCGAGCATCCTGCATTACAGTTTACATTGGTCCGCTTTACTTTCCTTCTTGCATCCGAGAATAGCTGCGTAAAATTAAGTCGATTTTGAACTTCGTGTGAATTAAGCCTATATAAAGGGATTTTTTAATAATGAATTAGGGTAGATGGAGTCGAGCAATGAGTTGTGGAGTTTGAAGGAGTCATCCCTCCTTTTCAATCCTTCGCTTCTAGTTAGCTTTTATGTTTTTCTGTTTGAGTTTCACTTTAATCATGTCTATTATTGGCTAATCTCTTAACTAGAGCCAAGAGGTGAAGCTTGTAGTTCTTCTTCATGTTTATTTTACTTTAATTTAAGTTATTTGATTTTCATGTTGAACAATTCATAGATATTTGGTTTGAGTGAAGAAGTAATTCTAATTTATTTTGATCCATTGTTGACTCCGGGCACATTGAATGCTTACGAACACTATGAATGCTTTCTTACCAATTTTCTAAAGGATTGATCTATAATTAACTCTAGGTATGATAGATGCTTTAAATATACTACGATCAAGTCGTTGATGCTTTATGAGGGAACCAATTTAATGAAAGTTTCAAATATGTTTTGATGTATGAATGATGTACTAATTGCTCCATTATCCAACCAGATAGTATAAGACTTCGATTTCAGTTGTGTGATCCAATTGAATCAACTAAAGTAACATTAAGAAAGATATAAGTGGATCCTTGACACTCTAATTCTTTATCTCTGATAGTTTTTTTCACAATTACTCTTTTAATCCAAATTCTAGTAGTTAGTTTAGATTCTAGTTGTAGTTCTAATCTAATCCAAAAATCGCATAATAGCAAGTCCATGTGGGTATGACCTTGGTTTCACTAAGTTATTACTACATCACAGCCTTACACTTGAGGTTGTCATAACAAGTTTTTGACACTGTTGCTGGGGACTGCGGTTGCATTTTTCCGAGATACATTAGTATTGGAATTAGGTTAGAATTAGGTTTAACTTTTTCTATGTTTCTATATTAGATTTTTCTGAATTTTTCTAGATACTAACCTTGTTCATTTGTTTTGTAGAATCTAACATAGAATCACCTATCTGATAATATCCTTCAAACTCTTCTTTTTTCATATTTCTTACTTTTTTGTATTTTTTGTTTTCTTAAGATGGTTTCAATTTAGACTTGGGGATTGAGAGTGTTTCATGCCCAAGTGGGTTAGTGACAACACTCTATGTCTCTTAAGTGAAGGAGGATTAGTTGAAGGTTTGCCTATCCATCACCAGATTAAATATGCCTTGAGATCCTCAGGGTTAGAAAAAAAACTTGGATGGTAATCAACCTCACCATCCCTCTGAAGAGCAACAAGATGAGAACAATGTAGATAATGCTCCTCCACCCAGAACTTTATGTGAATACTTACAACCAGCAATGGCGAGTACACCTTCCTACATGCTGTTTCCATACAATGTAGAAAATATGGATTTTAAGCCAAGAGTGATCTAACTACCCTTAAAGTTTCATGTACTAGATTCTGAGAGTTCATATCTACACTTAAAGGAATTTGATGAGATTATAGCAACATTGCACTTTCATAATGTGTCTAAAGACACTTTAAGACTAAAATTGTTCCTTTTTTCTTTAAAGGAGAAGGCCAAGTCTTGGCTTCACTCCTTGAGACTCACATCCATCGAGACATGGGAGAAAATGACCTGTGAATTCCTTAAAAATTTCTTCCCGGTTCATAAGACTAATACCTTAAGGAGGGCGATCATGAATTTCTCTCAGAAAGTGGAAGTTACCTTCTTCCAATGCTAGGAGAGATTCAAAGATCTTTTGAATTCCTGTCCACATCATGGCTATGAAACTTCGCAGGTAATATTTTTTCTACGATGGGCTGACTTCGCACATGCACTAATTCATAAAGATGACATACAACGGGGAGTTCATGAATAAGGATCCCGATGATGCGTGGCATTATTTTGATGCACTTGCTGAAAACGCGCAATCATGGGATACCTCATCTAAGCCCACTAATCCGAGACCAACTCAGTCTAGAGAGAAGGGAGGAATGTACATCTTAAGGAAAGAGGATGATGTGAATGCTAGGGTTGTTAATCTCACAAGAAAAGTCGAAGCCATGGAACTTAAAAGAGTAGAGACGGTAAAACCCAATGAGACCGCTGAAATTGTTTGTGGTATTTGTGCTAATAACATACACTTAATGTAGATTGTCCCACAACTCCTGCATTCCGAGAGTTATTACATAAACAATCTAATGTTGTGAACAATTATCAAAGGCCATTCAGCACTCCCATCTTAAATATATATAATTCTAGTTGGAGGAACCATCCAAACTTTAGTTAGAGGAATGTGCAAACGACCAATCTACAAAGAAATCCTCAAGCGAATTTCCTCAATCCATTAAATCATAGAAGACCCCAAGAGGATACGATTCATAAGTTCATTCAAAATCAAGAGTAATTTAATCAAAATACGCTACAAGCATTCCAGAATATTAAAAATCCCTGGGAGTGTTAGCATCGTCTATTCAAAAAATAGAGTCACAACTAACCATTAGGGAGAAAGTGTCATGCTTTAAATCAGGGGACGAACAACTTCCGTGATGCCCCGAATCCGGCACTCGACTTCCATACACCAAGTCCCGAGTTCGACGCACCATAAGGAAGATTTTTGACTAAATTTATATATAATAATAATAATAATAATAATAATAATAATACCAGAGCATGAAGATCCATGATCAAAATACCAAGCAACACTCTCCATTATAAATCCTGATGGTTACAAGTACAATGCTTTTCAAAAGGTACACAAAGTCAACATTGCCAAATCAAAAAATAGATATAATGCATCGAGAAAGCTAAGTCTTCCAAGCCACTCCTGCCCTGAAAAAAATGGAAAATAAGAAGCTTAGGCAAAAAGCCTACTGAGTATACACGTGTGTGTGCAGTGTGTCCCACATGCAAGCAAGATAAATATGCCATGAAGAAATCATGTATGGTGAAAGGCATGTAGTACATAAGGTATGATGTCAATGCCAATGCAATGCATATGCATCATAGTAATACTCCGAGTCAATGCTACCAGCATCACCAAGTCATATTTTTATTTTTCCTATACCACAGCCATAACCGTATTACGCGCATCCTTAACACATCATTATCATCATATTGTCATGCCATATCATAACTATATATCTCAGAAAAACACTGTGGTCGACACCCATGCACCAGACACCAACAATCGACCTCGCTACCCACCAATGGGGTTACAACCTCCATTTGGTATATTAGTAGCAAACCTCGTTTGCGCTTCTCCTCGCCGGCGGGTCAGACCGGTCTCTATTTGCACCTCAGCCCTTAAGCAGGTTGGACCCACCTCTTCTCAACCTGACCTTGTCAGTAGGAGTCAAATCCATGACCCATGTATCCACTTGGCCTGACGGTGAGGTATCCCTAACTAGCATCAGGGTTTAGGGACTTTCAACCTAAGGGGCACATCCTCCCCTACTATTTCCACATTTTCGGTGTCCCGTTCATTTTCAGGGATAACTCAAGTCATTATCATAGATGTAAATCTCGTCGTCAAGATCCAACTCATGTTATACGGCACGACTATGGTATATCGATCATCATGTATGTCATGATTATGAATGAATTAAAACAATTATGATAAGGCATACGTTCAAGGGCATGTGGTATACATATAATGCCATGAGTTTAGGGTCTGCTTAACCTTTAAACCAAAAATGACATATAATCATCATGTGCCACTATCAACTATATCAATCCATGGTCATGTGACTAGACTGAAGAGGACAAATCTTACACATGAACAAATGTTTTGAAGTATACTTGCACATACCATCATCCCATGGTGCATGAGTATGATCAATATCAACATAGTCAAGTAAATGAATTTAGTATGCTCGGAAGTGGAACAACATTAATCAAGATATTAAATCACATACTTCTATTAACCATAATCACTAATATCACTAATATCATTCATAGCTATCATAATCATGAGCATTAATTGTATTCAGAATTACACCATATCCTTTGCAAGATAGATATTCCATTAGCGGCTTTGGCCCAACATGATTCTCTTCTATCAGGACCACATGGTTATACCCTAACTGGACCTTATAATTAATGAGTGGTGGTGAAGCAAGGTACATGCACCAAGTGGTTATGAGATGAAAGGCATAAATATAACATATAGTAAATGAGCCACAGGATGGATGGTGCTGGTGAAACTCACATAATGCAGTGGGCATCACCTTCGAGTGGGTTGTTAGTAGGTTAGATTTGCAAATAATTATCATAGTAGTTCTACAATGGTTTGGAAGGCACAGACAAACCTCATAAGATACAGTAAGCCCCAAGTTGAACGACTTGGGTATATAATATATACATAAGAGTTAGGCATGGTTGGATGACGTGGGTTTGTCTCATACAACGTAGTGGGTCATACTTCCAAGTGCTACTGCAAGCAGATGGGTCCACATGCAAACATTACGGTGGGTCCCAACAAGTAGATAGTATAGGTAACTCACTTACATTAAGGTAGTACAAGGAAGAACAGTTCAGATGTATAAGGCACATGTCAGCGGGCTTCATGATTGAACTGTTTGGTTGGTAAAACAATTGAACAGTGCGGATAAAATACGTACATTGAGTGGGTTCACAAGTGTTCAAAAGTTATACGTTCAATTAACACTATTTCATATCGTCTGACTTATTTAGGAATTGGATCTAGGTCGTTTTGGAATCATGTTCTAGAATTAGCTAGCCTAATGGATAAATGGTGAAATATGCAATACTTACATCAAGGTAGGGTCCATAATCAATCTGACACACATCCTAAGTTCACATACCCAAGAGGTTACACCATCAGCATAGTCCATGAGTCTGAGTAGTCACACAATTCTCATATGCCCACATCGTCTTATGGCCACTCTATTATCAGAAGTCCGTATGGTTGAGTGGCCACACAAATGTCACTCTACTTGCCATAATAAAGGATTTAAGTTCACATGGTTACTTATTTTTACTATACCATAACTCATACATCTATGGACAACCACTTTATTAAGCTCCCACATGGTCAGGTTATCGATGCCATAATTTCACTTAGTTGAGTAGACATACAGTTAGTATCATGGTCTAGTGACCGCATCTCAAAGCATCCAAGGCACAATCACAAGTATACCCACCATACCCGGTTACACTACGTTACACTAACTCTTAAACTATGACTGCCCAATACTTCATATAGAGAATGACTCAGATTCGGTGTCACATGATCAAGAGGCCAAGAACTAGCTTCCATCACATCAGATATAGTTTAGTGGTCCCTGCATCTGCCTCACCTATGAGCATAATGTAAGGGTTGTACTTATGTGTCATGACACCGAATTGAGGGCCACTTCATTGTCAAGTTGTATAATCCAACCCATATCATAATTCTCATGACTAAGAAAATCTGCATGTATAACCCGATTGTTCATGGTTTAGTTGACTATGGCTATGCCCATAAGCACGTGGTCATATCATTGGGTGGTCACCAATGCCACCTGATTTCATGTAGTTGGTTAGCCTTGTGTGGATTTCACAATCATATGGTTAGACGACCACATATACTCCACAATTGCATTTGATTAGGTGGCAATACATACGTCACATGCCCACATGATTAAGGGGCCAAACACATATATCGCACCCTTACACTGGATCAAGCGTTCATTCACACATCCTACAAACATAAGATTAGAAGCCACCATTTTTGTACAGGTGAGTGGGCCATACAAGATCACAAGGTCGCATAGGTATGTGGGCTGCACAAAATCACCAGTTCATTGGTTTAAGTGGGCCAGGGAATTTCAGCTCGCGCGATATCTTCATGTTTTTAGTTTATTTAATAGGGATGACTTTTGTATGGTTTGGATGGTATATAAACATAACAGTGGGGCACACAACAGCCCCCAACAAACTTCGATGGCAAATAAACTTTATAGTGGGTCCCACATGGTGGGCCCACTCAGTTTTGGGTGACAAATAAATATTACAGTGACCCTAAGGAGGTTGGCCACATTGGAGGGTCACACTCTGTGCAACACAAATGGGCAGGTTGGATCTCTCTTAAACATCAAAGTGGACAGTTGAAGGTTTCAACTATGGGCAATTTGGGCTCATCCAAGTGGGTGGGTCCCACTGACGTGGCAAGGCCACATTTATAAGGTCTGTAAAAGCCGATAGATGGTGTGGATTTAACACACATATTATGGTGAAATTCTAGGCGGTTTTAATGGCGGACATTACAACAACACTGTTTCTTGAGCCGCTAAAATAGACAGATGGTTTGGATGTAGCCTATACATCAAAGGGTGAGTCATCACCTTGGTCAAGTAATCTAGTTATGTGTGGCCTACTATATAGCACGAATGTAGCTTGATAGAGTCGAATCTAATCGATAAATATGCGACCATGACCAAATTAAAACATTAAGGAAGAATGTTAATAATTAGCTTTCTACAGGTAATAGACTTAGCGAAAGCTCGCTGAGTCTACTCAATAGCGAATAGATGAAATGAATTTCGATTTACCTTAGATTTATATCACTCGGCAACTACAAGGCTAAAGTGGGCCAACCTAAACTTAGCCCAATTCCACCGAGTCGACTCGTTAGTTGCAAAAACAACCCAAATATCTCTTCTTCCTTTTCCTTCCTACCTTCCTCCTACTTGCTCTCTCTCTCTCTCTCTCTCTCTCTCTCTCTCTCTCTCTTTCTCCTCACCTCACCTTCCTTGTTGGAAACCCAACTGGACCAGGCCCAACTTGACCCAGTTAGACTCAGCAGGACTCGGTTTCAATCGAGTCAACTTGACAACCACCAAAAACCCCAAACTCTCTATCTTCCTCTCCTTTCTTTCTCATGCACTTTCTTCCTCTTCTTCTTCTTCTCTTCTCATTTTTTTCTTCTCCCGGCCAGAATCTCCAGCCTGAACTGGAGTAGACCAGCACCCGAGTCATGTTGGACTCAACAACGACCTGGACTTGTTCCAGCGGCTGGATGCAGCACCCCTTAACAAGAGTGCGACAACACTCTTCTCTCACATATCTCTCCCTGCTTCTTCCTTTTCTGTCCTCATCAACTGACCAAGATGGAGCTGGACTTAGCTCAAACTCGAGCCCAACTCAGACAGACCGAGATGCCACTTGGTGAATCAACGGGGCTCTGGTCGTAGCCACTCCTCACTTCTCTCTCTACCTTCTTCTCCCTTCTTTTCTTTCTGTTTTCTTCTTCTCTTCTTTTTTCAACATTCAAGAGGGCCTACCCGAACCTGGACCTAACAGATTGAGCCGCGACTTGGTGCGGCAGTGAACAGCAAGGAGGACAGCATCCTCACTCTCTTTATCTTCTCTCTTATTTTCTCTGCACCGTCCAACACACTTGGGCAGGCTCGAACTTCCTCTTACTGCCTATTTCTCCTTCCTTCTTATTGGTTCTCTGACGATCAGACAGGTTGTGCATTCAGACCAAACTTGGTCTGAGTGATGCTGGTGCGGCAGCAAGTTGGCATCGAGAAGAATAACATCTCCCTCTCTCTCGTGCTTTCTTTCTTTCTTTTTATTTTTGAAAGGAAACCCTAAAAGGGTGGCATTTATAAGCCACATTAATCCCCTTCTAAAATTTTGATCACAACTAACCGCTGATTAGTTAAACTAAGCGAGTTTCAATCCTTAACGTAATGTGAGTGAAATCTCGCTGATCCGATTAAGGCTACCATGAACGGCTCGCATGGTTCTTATTCGACGTCGGGAGTGATCTTCTGGGATCTTGGTCCACCTAATGGATGGTTTGGATTAGCCAGTGGGACCCACGTACAGATGGTGGGTTTTTTTTTTGTCAATCCAGGAAGAAGGCTTAGACGATCATGGTGGAATTTCAATGGATGGTTGATTTAGTGCTCTGATGCATATGGACGGTATGGATGGATCCCATGATCAATGTGGGACCCACCAGATGGAGGGTTTTCATCATTTAATTAATAGACCAAGGTTTCAAGTTGTGGTAGCGGCGGAAGTAAGGTTCTCAAGTTACAGCTTGGGAACGCCCCATTTCAGAGGGTTAGGATGGATTTTCAATGAACGGTTGAGATCCCAGGAGAAGGTTTCATGCGGATTGCCAGCGTGGAAAGGCGAAGGAATGGAATTCTTTTTGTTTTTGCAAATGTGATTGCGCACAACCCTCTTGCACCTACGTTTGTGGGCACACGTGTGGGATCCAATGAGTGGATTGACCATGGTTCTGGTAGGTTTTAAGTCCCCTACAAGATGGATGGATCAGATCGTCGAGGCGTTCTTTGATGGTGGGCCATAAACGGTGAGAATGAACGGTGTTGGTTCGACTTTCGCCGGGCGGAAAGAAAGGAGAAAACTCCTTTTTTGGATGAGCGCGGGTCAACACTAGTCTGACCGCATTAGGGGTCTAGTGCACTGCGGGTGCACACGCATGCGATGAATGTGGGGCCCACCATGATCCTTTTGATGGATCCATTCCATTGACTGGCCTCTATTGGTCCTAATAGGCCATTAGTCCAAAATTTGGGCTGATCCAAAACGCAGGTGGACCAAACTTTGTGATTCAGGGTCCTTAGTTATAGGTTTTTTTAATCCGACGGTTAGATTATATGTGAATGTGGTCATCAATGGTTACAAAGGTTTACAGTTCAATTTAGAGGGAATTTGTCAAATACTTCTATGGTTTGTCAATCCTATATCTCAATTGGGCACACGATAATGAGCTTGAATGGCTGGATCGCTTCAACACCGATCGTTAGTGGTCCACCAAGATGTCTACTCAAAATCTAGCCTAATCATTAGATTTCTTAGGTCCAGGTATGACACCTGACTAAAGATTAGGCAGATCCATAGTTTAGGTGGGCCATACTTCATCAATTCAAGCTATTTCATTTATTTATGTTAATTTGACGGTCGGATCGACCCTGAATTCGATTATGAGTGGTTCCTAGTCTAGTTTAGATGATCCTCTATGACACTCCTATTGATCGGGCCATTTGACTGTATTATTTAAGAGTTAGATTAACTGTAGATTAGATGGATGGTGGATCTATCCATCCTAGATCCAACATTGGTGATTTGAACTAATCTACTCCTTTCATTTGTTTTGTAAACTCTAATTTGGACCTACCAGAAGGATGAGGTAGATCTCAAGGCTTAGGTGGGCCATATCTACCCATTCACATGTCCAAGTGGTTATCTTGAATGATTTAACGGTCGGATCGCTATCAAATGTGACTAAACCCGACCCTAAAGGGTCCTATGGATTGTTTAACTGAAATCTACTGGTTAGATTTATACGCAGATGTTCCAATGGTGTAATCTATTGGCTGACTCACCCAATCAAATTACCTAGACTCGATGATCAGTGGATCTATTGATTTGGGTCCCGAAACTAGTGATGTATGCTTCAATATATTGGTTCATATTCTTCAAGTGGTCAGACTTAAACTGGATTGTGTGGTTTAGGTGTGGTTTGATCGTAGGTTATTAAGAACATGATGAACAGTGGATCTTATGATATGTCGACAATGGATGGTTTAAATTTATCTATCGAGGAGATTAAATCCCTAAAAGTAGGTCCATCTGGTGGTGTGATGGTCCATCTTGAAAGATGACGGATGGATGGCTTGATCTATGGGTGAAAATTGCCCCCAACTACCGATTCATGTTAGAGCGAAGGAGAGCATTCAGACAAATTGATTTTGCGTTTATTGTAAGCTAGGTCCTCATGGTAACACCCAAGTACCGAAAAGTATAGGGTGTTACATGTGTCTCCCATTGTGTCGTGGTCGGTTGGGAGGGAGTGTGGCCTTATCCGCCTGAGGGTAGGGGCAATGCTAGGCTGAGTCTGACCAGCTCGTAAATGGGTCCGCTACCGACATGCTAGGTAGATATTGGCAGACTACTGGCCAGGTGGGTAATGAGGTCTCTTCCACTTACATGGTTGTGTGTCCAAATGGGGCGGCGATCTGGTATATAGTGTACTAGACCCCAGTGATATTTCAAAGATGAGCTGTATCAATATGTGGATTCAGATGAGGATTGGTATGCTTGAGTTGCATCTCGCATATGTCATTCGGCCATGTAGGCCTTACATTGCATAACCTTGGTACGGCTGATAGCATTCATGGACTTACCAGCATGATTCCGCATTACTCTGATATTGCATTCTTGGCATATACCTTGCGCACACACTTACACCACCCTCTAAGCTTTCTATAAGCTTATGCATGATCGTTACGTGCATGTGACTTTAGGACGCCGCAGCAGTACTAAGTCAGGAGCGTGCCGCTGAGTTTTTGGAGCTTTTAATATCGTTATTGTATTTCCCTTTATGCATTGTACTCAAAGTTTTTTATTATAGTGGATATGTGGTGATGTTTCTTGTTGTTGTTGTGGGTTATGCTTATGGTTTTGCTTCTTATGAAACAAATTTATGTAGAAAATCCTCCTTGTAGGTTTCCAGGATCGGAACCTGGTATATGGGTGCCAAGAGCCGAGAATGGGGTACTACGGAGGGTGTCTGTACCGGATTCGGTGATCAGGAATTTTGTGAACCCAGTTTCTGAGTCTGAGGCATTACATAGATGATCGTCTCAAATCTTTGGAAAAGAAGGTTGAAGCGCTACATGTCTCATAGGAAAATTTGGTTCAAACTCAAAAACCTACAATGAAGTACATGAAGAAGTACTTCCATCACATCAGTCGGAGTTTGAATCAACTTGACCCGTCAATGCCTGCTCCTTCCTCATCTGGATTAGATTGAGATTAGTTATCTTTTGATAGAACTGATTTTTATGGATATCTAATTTTTAAACTTTACTTTTGATGGTGCTTGAATGATTTCCTTAGACTCCCTAAACTTTTTAATGTCCTTTACTTTTCCTGACATTTGCAATGTTATATGCTTACCTCTTAAGCTTAATTCCTACTTCAATTATCTCCTAGCTATATACTTCTTCTTCATATTCATTAACTATCAAATTTATGTACTTGTTCTTTCATTGTCTATCTAGTTTACTTGATAGATAGTTCATTCTTCCTTTGTCAACTTGTGACAAAAAGGGGGAGAGCTGCTTAGAGAATGCATGATTGCATGTGTGCATGTATGCATGAATGAATTTGAGAATTTGCTGAAAATTTGTTGTTGCATGTCATGTAAATTTGCATGTCACGTAGTTGATTGTAGAATGCATGTCATGTTTGATTAAAGAATGCTATATGCTATGGAATGCTATAGGGGAAGTACAAATTGAGGGGGAGTAGTACAATTTGAGTTTCATAAACTTCAAAAAGCTTCTACAACAAGATTACAAGGCTTCATTATTCTGATATTAATAAAGATATGTGTTTTGCCACAAAATCGATAAAGGGGGATATTATAAGTGCTAAAATGATTAAAGCACACTTTAGTTGTCAAATTTCATATAGTCAAAACAACTTGTCAAGAAATCTTCAAGTTTGCTCCAAATTAAGAGAAGATCAAGTTCAAGTCTGGTCCAAGATCAAGAGAGATTAAGGTTAAGATCAACTGATGTTCTAGTAGAAGATCAAACTGACAAGACAAGATGAAGTTACTAATCAAGTTCAAGACAAAGAAGTTTAGTTATTTCACACATTTCAGGAAATATAAAACCTTAGAAAGACCTTAGGTTTAAGTTATTTCAAAAATTATTTAAATTGGGTTTTTATACTTGTATTTGCTTGGAATTCGACCAGCCTAAGGTTTGGTTCGACTAGTCTAAGTTTTCTTGGCCAGTCCAAGTTCAAGTCGAAGCAAAACCAAATTTTGGTTACAAATTTGACAGGTTGAATTTTTAATTTGACTAGTCAAAGCTTGACCTTCGACCAACCCGAGAAAATTCTACTCCAAGTCTAGCAACTACAACATTTCAGATTTGACCAAATTCGACTAGTCAAACAGAGCTTTTCGACTAGTCGAACAGAGCTCTTCGACTAGTCGAACTGGTCCTCAGGCCAGTCAAAGTTTGGATAGATCTTATCCCGCGCGATCCGAAATCCGTTGAACTGAATCCAGTCTGCTTGGGCTAGTTGAAGATTTAACTTCTTTGCCTATAAATTGAGGTTCTCTCTCAATCCGAAATATCAATTATTATTATCAAAATTCTTCTACAAGAGAGAGAGAAGCTCCACTTATTAGCAAGTTATTGAACGATATTTATAAATTATTTTTATAGCTTTTGTTTAATTCCGTTAATCTCTGGTTCTGTCATTCTGATTTTAAAGAGAGTGAATATTACTCTTCTTTTGAGATTTAAGAGAATTAACTCAAGTAGCCATTGGTTTGAACTTAATTAAAAATAATAGAACCCTGGACCTTTTCTATCTCACTAAATATTAAACAATCGACATTCAAGAAAAGTGGTTTTTCGACTACAACTTCTTCTACGGTGAAGATAAGTATACCTTCACTTCTTATTTTGGTTTTTCTGAGATTGCCTGAAAATGTCAGTGTAGGTTTTGTCTAAGATAGCCTGAAAATCTCAGTGAGGGGTTTGATTGTGATAGCCCGGTAAAATCACAACTGTATCAAGTTTTAAGGTGACCTTGAGAAAACCTTTTTCATAGTGAAAGCCAAGATTACATGGAGAGTAATTTTGGGAGTGGAGTAGGTGTGAATGTTTTAGAACAATCGTTGACACACCGAACCACTATAATTCTCTATGTTATGTGGTGAATATTTTTATATTTTATGTGGTGAATGGTTGTCTTTACATTTCAGTTTAAGTGGTGAATGATTGTAATATTTATTTTTATTTACTCCTGTAAAGTTTGAGATTTTGATTTTAAAAGTATTCGTGAAATAAGGTTGTCCTACCTAAACTTTTAGGTGAAGGTTGTCCTACGAATCATTTCAATACTTAGGCAATTGAGATTTCTGATTTATTTATTATCGATCACTTTATTTGATTATTTTGGATAGTCCTATTCACCCTCCCCCTCTAAGACTTCTTTAGCTTCTCCTTTTCAATTGTAATATCCCGAATTTTCATGGCCCAATATATATACTCATGCCTGAGAATTCTGGGTGTTAATAATGTAAAAATTGGATACTTCAAAATCAAACCTTGTTTTTTTTTTTTTTTTTTCATTTACATCCAGTTACATTCACGAAGGTACTGTTCACAAGAATAAAATTGACTGTATTTATTATTCATCTAGAGTACAAAGCGTACAAATAACTCTTTAATGCCCTCATAATGAAAGCTTATAATATTATCAAAGTTTGCAACGGAAAATAAATGAAACAATTCATGGTGCTATCCTTATTCTTTATTCGAAAGAATGTTCTATAAAATGATTATCATCCGTATCATCAACCTATAATTCTCCTGCAATATCTGTATGATTGGAGAGGGTCAATGCCCTACTCATAGTAGTGGTCATCTTTTAAAGTTTACAATGATTCAAGTGATTCATAAGAATAACAGAAGGGTTCCGATACATCTCATACACCACAAATACAAGTGGTATCGGTAAGCATAAATATTCTATATGAAATGCATGCCTATAAAAGTATGTGCAATCTATCACACTGAGCGAACATGATCACAATGTGGAAAGTAATTTAAAGATATGTAAGACCTGTACCCTAGTCAGTACCATTCTGTAAGCTTCCGCGATCCTACCGGTCGAATTTCGACAACCCTCGACCCTTTACCGATGTTTGTGCGTGATCCTAAGCTGAGATCTGCATGCTGAAGTCGGCTCGAATCGAAACCTATACCTTGGCGAACGTGCCATCGCCGCGGTTCTAACACCGCGACTCACATATCAAACGATACCTGGGCTGGAAAATGTTAGTCTGCGTTCATTTCGAAGAAACACCCGTGTTGTGAATTTTGAGGGAATCTCTACGAGATGTCCCATCAATCAATGTCAAGTACAACCATACCTCAAGTACAAGCCCCATCCCTCCTTTTTCCCTCAAGTTAACTCTCTTTCCACCTTACCATCTCCCTTTACAAAAATTTCAACCATAACCATACCTCTTTTACCAATTTTTAAACCAAACCATACCCATCCATCTCCCATCCTTACAACACCACTTCATCCATCCCTTTTATTATTATTTTCCCTCATTTCTCAAAGATCTCCCAAGTAACCCAAAATTTCTACACGTCCCAAGCCTTCCCAACTCTCCCAAGATTAACAAGTGAGGCCCACTTTTCCCACTCTCTCATCTCTCATCCCCACCATCAAAACCCCATCAACCTCCATCAAAGTTGAAGGCAAGGAGCTTAGGAGCCTAAGGGATTAAGGAGAAGGCCTAGAGGTGGGTGATCTACTGTTATTTCTTATTTTAGGACCCACTTATTGGTGGGACCCATTTTGATGTATGTGTTGTATCAATGGAGGGCCCATAGTGGCGGGGTCCCTCCTCTCAATCACCGTCTCTCTCTCTCTCTCTCTCTCTCTCTCTCCCTCTCTTTCTTTGAGTGGTGATGATGATGAAGGGTGAATGAAGCCCACCATGAATCATGTATTTCATGTGGGACCCATTAGATGGACGTGTTGGATCTACGCTATCCAGCCCATTAACGGGCCAAAATGAAGGAAAACATAAATATCGGGTGGGCCACGTTCATGTGGGACCCACCTTGATGTGTGGGCCACGATCGTGTGGGACCCACCACAATGCATGTGTTCCTCCATGCCGTCCAGCGTCTCTGGACGCTGGACGGGCGTGATTATCATGGAGTGCGTGTACTGACAGGGAGTGTACTAACGAGCTAATAAAAAAAAAACAAAATGGTGGGCCACTCATGCAGGCCCCACCTTGATGTATGTACTCAATCTAAGCCGTCCATCTCCTTCTTCAGATCATTTTAGGCGTTGAGTAGAAAAATGAGACTAATCCAATTATCTAGAGGGCCATGGCATTGAGAATGCTAGTATTTTCTGTTAAAACTTGGAACAATGATTGCTGGGGTCCACAAGAAGCTTGGACCCACCTGAAACTTGGTTTGGACACCTAATTTTGTGGGACACATACAATGGACGGGGTAGATCTGGTTAATGTGGGTCCAATCTAAAAAAAAAAGAAACTATAGCAACTGCTGCTGCTGCTGATAGACGTGGGCAGCGCCTATGCTGCATGGGCGGTGGGCAGACGGGCTGGGTCCCACGGCCCCAACCATGGTCCCCACCATGATGCGTTTCGAACATCCACACCGTACATTTGATACGTACCCTTTAAATTTTGGGGTATCCCAAAAATTAGCCGTATACGGAACTCAGGTGGGCCATACCATCTAAAATCATGTGAAGACATGCCTAGAACATATAAAATGGGCCTACCTGAAGTTTTGATGTGGCTGAAACTTGGTCTGGACCCTCAGCTAGGTGGGACACACATAATGGGTGGGCTGGATTTGTGAACCACATTTCGGTGGGCCCCACGCCCACCCTCAGGTCCAAGTGACCTTATAAACAGGTTGAACGACAGATAAATATCACGGTGGGCTCCCTGCCCACATGACCCTATCAATAGGTTGGCTGGCAAACAAACATTACGGTGGGCCCCACTCCCTGACCGTGTGACCCTATGAACCGGTTGGATGTAAATAAACATTTTGGTGGGCCCTTGGTCCACGAGACCTTATGACCAACTTGAATGGCAAATAAACGTTACAGTGGGCCTTAGGTCCACGTGACCTCATCAGCGGGTTGGGTAGAAAATAAACATTTTGGTGGGCCTTGGACTGTGCAACCTTATCAACAGGTTGGATGGAAAGCAAACGTTATGGTGGGCCCCACGTGGGAACCACAATGATATATGTGATTTATTCCCACCGTCCGGGTGGACGGTGGAGCCCACAGTGATATTTGTGTTTTATTTCAACCATCTAGGTGGATGGTGGAAAATGATGTATGTGTTTTATTCATACGGTTCAATGACAATGGGACCCACCATGATGCATGTGTTGCATCCAACCCTCTAACTATTTAAAGAGCTCATTTTATGGCATGAGTAGAAGAATGAGGCAGATCTAGGATCAAGTGGACCTCCTATATGTGGGTGTGGCCCATTTGATATACGCATGGCCCGTGTGATGTGGCCCACTTACCATATTTAGGGCCCATGGGTTGAGGCCCATTGTGATATATAAGGGCCCGTGGGTTGAGGCCCATTTGATGTATTGAAGGCCCATGGGTCGAGGCCCAATGAGATGTACATGAGACCCATTATAACATGATTATACCATGGTTTATGTGTTGACTATTATAGTGGGCTATGCCTTGGAAGCAATGATGGTTTGACGCCCACATTGTAGGGATAATGTTGGTTAAATGTCAGCATTGTCACTCTCCCTAAGGCCCACCGATAGGCCCATACTTATAGCGAGTAGGCCGTCTAGGCCTATATCCGTTATGTACAAAGCCCATCACCCTATGACATGTTTAGTATAGACTCATGATTCATGATCATATGCATCATATGCATGTCTGATATGACGAATGACTAATCATAGCATATGCCTTCGGGCAGATTATTTATGGGCTCCCTGATAGGCGGAGTTGCTCTACATGAGCGCGCGACGCGCGCAAGACTGTTGCATGTTTGGTAGGGTGATTCATGCACTTGCATTTGTGTGATCATGATTATTATATGCCCTAGCGACATCAGGGCCATAGCCTCCACAGACACATCGTGGGTGGCTGGATTGGATACCGAAAATGTTTGGTTCTAGCATACGGGCGCCATAGATGTCCCTGGGTGAAAATCCCTAAACCCGATGGTACCAAAGGATGATTCCAACGTCGAGACCGAGTGGATACACGAGCGTGCGAGGGTCGTATACCAGTAGGCCGTGTCTCCCACTGTGTCGTGGTCGGTTGGAAAGGGGTGTGACCTTACCTACCTGAGTGAGGGGGCAATTTCTAGGTTGAGTTTGACCAGCTTGAGGAATAGGTTAGCTATCGATGAGCCGGGCCCAATATCGGTATGCGGATAGTGAGGTCTCTTTCGCTCTCCCAGTTGTGCATTCGGATAGCCGCAAGCTGATGTAGAGTGTACTAGACTCCGGTGATTACCCAGACTGAGAACCATACTGATTTCATGCTCTAGTGAGGAGCTGCATTGATATGTGGAGGTGGGTTGGCATGTTTGACTTGCATTATGCATCACATGTCCTTAACATGGCCGATAGTATTCATATCTTGCACTGTATAGCCTTGGTACGGCTGACTACATTCATGTACTCATCAGCATGTTTCTGCATTACTCTGACCTTGCATTCTGAGCACGCTCATATTTCGCAACACTTACACCACCCTCTAAGCTTTCTATAAGCTTATGCACAATTGATGCGTGCAGGTGACGCCAGGACGCAGTCGTAGTCTCGCCGCAGTTGGAGCGTGTAGCCAAGTTTCTGGAGTTTTTGTTATTATAACTATCTTATATTTCCCTTCATATGCCTTGTACTCAAAGTTTTTTATCATAGTGAACTTTGTGATGGTGTTCTTGTAGTTATTGTTCGTCGGTTATGCTTTTGGTTATGCTCATTACAAATCGAATCATGTTTGAAATCCTCCTTGCAGCATCTCAGGATCGGAACTTGGTATATGAGTGCTGGGAGCCGAGAATGGGGTATTACGGATGCTATCGGCGCTGGATTCGGCGATCGAGAATTTTGTGAGCCCGGTCTCTGAGTTCGGGGCATGACAAAAGTTGGTTTCAGAGCCAGGTTAGGAATAACTGAGAACAACATCATATGTTTGCTATGAGTTTAGGGCGATTAGGTTACGAGTGCAAAACCTTCCCTAACTTATGATTCTCAAGGTAGATTGGCGTCCTTATTCTTCCTATAGGACATGCCACCAGGAGAGTGACCCGAGCACACCCCGCTCCATCACCTGAGGCTCTAGCTTTACCACCTGCGCCTCCCGTTCTACCGCCAGAGATCCCTGCTCCCTTTCCTGGGAATGATATTCCTCCACCTAATGCCGGTGCAGATCCGACCGTGCCTGTGAGTGCCTCACAATTACAGCAGATGTTGCAAGCTGTGACTGCTGCGCTTCAGGGGCAGGGCAGGCGCCCAGTTGTTTCTCCAGCCCAGGTCGAGCAGGAGCATGCGAGCGCCCTTTTTCGAGAGTTCAGACAGCTGGATCCTCCACGTTTCCAGGGCGAGCCAGATCCGACAGCAGCTGAGAGATGGCGCTCCGATGTGGAGAAGATCTTTGATACTATGACATGTACGACTGAGCAGCGAGTCCAGTTGGCTGTATTCCTTTTCCAGGGTAAGGCAGAGCATTGGTGGACCTCTGCTACCCGTGTCGCAGAACCTGATCATGTCTGGACATGGGATGACTTTATCGACCGATTTGAGGAGCAGTACTTTCCTGACCACATTCGTCATCAGAGAGCATTGAAGTTCGAGACTGTGGTGCAGGGAGACATGACCGTGGAGCAGTATGCGGCCTGTTTTGTGATGCTATCGAGGTTCGCGCCGTATATGGTTGATGATGAGGGGCAGAAGGCCCGCCGTTTCGAGAACGAATTACGTTACTGTCTTCGAGGCTGTGTTATTGGGCATGAGCTCCCGACTTTTCAGGCGGTAGTGCGGAGGGCTCAGATTTATAAGGCTGAGTGGGCCGGTAGACAGAGCGATCGAGATCAGAGGAGGGGTCAGAAGAGGTAGACCCCCTCCAGTAGCTCCCACCAGCACCGACGACCACAGAGAACAGGAGCCACCCATCCGCCAGAGCATCAGTAGCACCCCCAGCTGTACCACCTCAGAGGCAACTTTCTGATACATGCTGTGGTTGCGGTGGGATAGGACACCGTAGGTGAGAGTGTCTCCTACCTCAACAGCAGCAGCCAAGAGCACCACAACAACCTTCACAGTAGATGAGAGCACCATAGCAGCCTCCGTAGCAGCAGCTACAGCAGATTCCACCACTGAGGCCCCCTCAGAAGCAGCAGCAACACCAGCCTTCGAGATCGCAGCAGCAGAGACAGTAGTTTCGAGTGCCTCAGCGACATCAGCAGTAACAGCAGCATCCTCCGAGGGGACAGACACCTCCCCAGCCAGCTCAGGCTAGATTCTATGCGGCTCAGCAGGACCCGCAGTCTTCCAGAGGAGTCGTTGAGGGTATACTTCCAGTCTCTTCATGTATCACACGAGTATTAAGGATTTCTGCTGATCGACTGGATTACTGACAGAGTCTGCTAGTGAGGGATTAACCGTATCGACGCCCTTGGGGAAGACCACAGTATTGGGCCATTTCTGTTCGTCTTGCCCCGTTCTGGTCGGTGATATCTTTTTACCCACTGACTTGTTTGTGCTACCAATGACAGACTTCGATGTTATCTTGGGCATGGATTGGCTTGCCGAGTACTACGTTATTTTAGACTATTTCGCAAGGACAGTCATGTTCCGCATAACTGGCTTACCGCAGTTTTAGTTTGTCGCCGAGCCTAGAGGAGAGTCATTGTCATGTTTGATGTCCTGCGCAGTCGAGGAGCCGGTTACCTTGTGTATTGATCAGTTGCCGGTGGTCCGTGACTTCCCCGACGGGTTCCAGGAGATTCTAGGATTGCCGCCACGCCATCATATTGAGTTCTAGATTGATCTTGTGCCTAGTACCGCACCTATCTCGAAGGCCCCATACCGTATGCCACCGATGGAGTTGCGTGAGCTGTAGCGGTAGTTGGACGAGTTGCACGAGTTAGGATTCATTCGTCCGAGCAGTTCTCCGTGAGGAGCACTGGTACTCTTTGTCAGGAAAAAAGATGGCTCGTTGAGGCTTTGTGTTGATTACTGCGAGCTCAATCGGGTCACGATCAAGAATAAGTACCCGCTCCTGAGGATAGATGATTTATTTGATCAGCCGTAGGGTGCACAATTCTTTTCGAAGATTGACCTGCGTTTTGGTTATCATCAGATTTGTGTTCGAGAGGAGGACATCCCGAAGACGGCTTTCAGGATGCGTTACGGTCATTTTGAGTTTCAGGTCATGTCCTTTGGACTGACCAATGCACCCGCGGTCTTCATGCAGTTGATGAACGAGGTCTTCCGTCCGTATCTTGATCAATTTGTTATGGTCTTCATCGACGATATTCTGATATATTCGAGGACCCGTGAGGACCATATGTAGCATCTGGAGATCGCATTGTAGACCCTCCGTGCCCACCAGCTGTATGCGAAGCTGGAGAAGTGTGAGTTCTGGCAGGAGGAGGTGAAGTTCCTCGGTCACGTGGTAACGAGGGAGGGTGTCACAGTGGACGCCTCGAAGGTTGAGGCAGTGCATCCGAGATCCGCAGTTTTCTTGGTTTAGCGGGATATTATCGACATTTTATAGAGGGCTTCTCCCGTATTGTGGCCTCGATGACCAGGTTGACTCAGAAGTGTGCATATTTTGTTTGGACTGACATATGTGAGTAGACATTCATGGAGCTGAAGGACTGTCTGACGTCCGTTCCTGTCCTCACTCTTCCCTCTGGGAGTGATGGATTTGTTGTATTTACCGATGCCTCACGTATTAGTTTAAGTGCTGTCCTGATGCAGCACGGCAGACCTGTAGCCTTCGCGTCTCGTTAGCTTAAGGTCTATGAGCTGAACTACCCCACGCACGATTTGGAGCTGGCAGCAGTTGTCTTCGTATTGAAGGTGTGGAGGCACTATCTCTATGGGGTCAGGTTCGAGCTCTTCTCCGACCACAAGAGCTTGAAGTACTTATTCTCTCAGTCTGAGCTGAACATGAGGCAGAGATGCTGGATGGAGCTTCTGAAGGATTATGATTTTGACCTCCAGTACCACCCAGGCAAGGTGAACGTGGTGGCGGATGCCCTCAGCCATCAGCCACGAGGCCTGGTGGCACACATGATGATTCAGGAGTGGAGGATGCTCGAGGATATAGCAGAGTACGACTTTGATTTTGGTTTACAGTCTTCTATTGTTCAACTATCGAGCCTGTCGATTCAACCCTCTCTTGTCGCAAGGGTGATTGAGGTTCAGCAGACAGATGAGTCATTATAGGATTACTGAGCAGAGGCAGCATTTGAGAGTCAGACAGATCAGCATATTGGTTCTAATGGTGGACTTCACTTCAGAGGCTGGTTACGTGTCCCGGATATTCCCGAGTTGCGTAGAGATCTTATGACTGAGGCACATTGATCGTGGTTTTCTATCCACCCTGGCTCGATGAAGATGTATCGTGATGTGAGGAGATAGTGTTTTTGGGTGGGGATGAAGCGCCAGTTCACCAATTTTGTGGCCGAGTGTGACACATGCCAACGTGTCAAGGAAGATTATCAGAGACCCCCTGGTCTATTGCCGCCGTTAAACGTCCCGATGTGAAGGTGGGAGCATGTATCTACCCATTTTATCATGGGTTTGCCGATGACTCAGCGCGGTCATGATGCCATTTGGGTTGTTATTGATCGTTTGAAGAAGTCGGCACACTTTCTTGCGATTCGTGCGACTTAGCCTTTGGACTGGCTTGCGAGGTTATTCATCGAGGAGATTGTGAGACTGCACGGCATTCCAGTCTCAATCGTTTCTGACCGAGACCCGAGGTTCACGTCTTAGTTCTGGAGGAGCTTTCATAGAGCAATGGGGACTGATTTGCAACTCAGCACTGTGTATCATCCGCAGATCGATGGCCAGACTGAGAGGGTTAACCAGATCCTTGAGGATATGCTTCGGGCCTGCGTGATTGACTTCAGGTGTAGCTGGAACGAGCAGCTGTGATTGGCTAAGTTCGTATACAACAATAGCTATTAGGCAACCATTGACATGACTCCTTCTGAGGCAGTGAATGGCAGACCGTGCGGATCTCTGAGTTGTTGGACCGAGGTTGGAGAGTGGCGTCTCCTAGGTCCCGAGCTTGTGCAAGAGATATCAGAGGTTATTGATATCATCAGTCAAAGGATGCGCATAGCTCAGAGCAGACAAAAGAGTTTTGCTGATCATCGGCGTCGTCCCTTGGAGTTTGATGTAGGGGACCATGTGTATCTCAAGGTCTTGCCCATGAAGGGCGTGGTTCGATTTGGAGTGAAGGGCAAGCTTGCCTTGAGATTCATAGGACCTTTTGAGATCACTGAGCGCATTGGCGTTGTGGCCTATCGGTTTGCTTTGCTATCTCAGTTGTCTGGCGTCCACAACATTTTTCACGTCTCTACAACATTTTCCACGTCTCTATGTTGAGGAAGTGTGGGTCAGACACTGTTCCTGTTATTGATTGGCAGCCATTGGAGGTTCGTGGGGACGCTTCTTATATTGAGTAGCCAGTTCGTATCCTTGATCGAAAGGAGCAGGTTCTTCGAACCAAGGTCATACCCTTGGTAAAAGTTTAGTGGGTCATCATTCTGTTAATGAGGCATCTTAGGAGCGCGAGGCCGAGATTCGAGAGCGCTATCCTCATCCCTTGATTATATGTTATATCTTGTATGTTGTCTTCGATTTTATATGACGATGCCTCGTTTCCCTTCTATTATAAGTTATGTCTAGATTGTGCAAATTTTGAGGACAAAATTTTTATTTGGAGGGGAGAGTTGTAAGACCTGTACCCTAGTCCGTACCATTCCCTAAGCTTCCGCAATCCTACCAGTCGAATTTCGGTAACCCTCGACCTGTTACTGATGTTTGCGAGCGATCCTGAGCCGAGACCTGCATGCCGAAGTCGGCTCGAACCGAAACCTATACCTTGCCGATTGCGCCATTGCTGCGGTTCTAATGCCGCGACTCTTTTATCAAACCGATACCTAGGCTGGAAAATGTCGGTCTGCGTTCATTTCAAAAAAATGTCGCGCGTTGCAAATTTCGAGGGAATCTCTACGAGATGTCCCATCAATCAATGTCAAGTACAATCATACCTCAAGTACAAGTCCCATCCCTCCTTTTTCCCTCAAGTCAACTCTCTTTTCACCTCATCATCTCCCTTTACAAAAATTTCAACCACAACCATACCTCTTTTACCAAATTTCAAACCAAACCATACCCATCCATCTCCCATTCTTACAACACCACTTCATCCATCCCTTTTATTATTATTTTCCCTCATTTCTCAAAGATCTCCCAAGCAACCCAAAATTTTTACACATCCGAAGCCTTCCCAACTCTTCCAAGATCAACAAGTAAGGCCCACTTTTCCCACTCTCTCATCTCTCATCCCCAGCATCAAAACCCCATCAACCTCCATCAAAGTTGAAGGCAAGGAGCTTAGGAGCCCAAGGGATCAAGGAGAAAACCTAGAGGTGGGTGATGTAAGTACTATGATTTGATTCCTCTTTGATTGTCAAATTTTATGTGTCAAAACTTCTTCGTATGTCGTGTGTTTATATCTTGATAAATTTGTTCGAGACACTTCATCAACACTTGAAGTCTAGCTCAAAGCATTCTTCAAGCTATAATATTAAAAGAGAACTCAGGGTTAAGACTCAAGTTCAAGTGCAAGTCGAAGTTCAAGATTCAAATCTAAATGCGGGACTCAAGTACAACTTAAAGTAACATTGAAGCTTCTGAAGTAGTTAAGCTACATCGAGAAGAAATCAAGCTTCGAAAAGATCAAAGTCTAAGCAAATGAAGTGTTCAATGTCCATACTTCATGTTCCAGGTTTGATAGACCATTAGATTGACCTTAGGGTAGGTCACTTTGGATACATAATTCAAATGAATATTATTACATGATTTTGGTCTACTCTAAGACCAGCCCTAGACCCTGTTCGACCAGTCCTAGCACTGTCTCGACCAGTCTAAGAAGTTCTAAGACCAATCTTAAAATGGTTGCAATTTATCAGATTTTTTGGTTCGCCTACGACCAGTCCTGGAGTCTGCTCGACCGGTCGTGAGATGGTCTCGACTCGACCTTCGACCAGTCTTAAGGCTTCGACTTAAACTCCAGCAACTAAATCAATTGTTGCACGACCAGTCGTAGAGGGGTCTCGACCAGTCGTGGACTGCTTTCGACCAGTCGTGGATTGCCTACGACCGGTCGTACAATGGTCTGATGCGATCGCGCTCAAAAATTAAAAAATCAGTTTATTACAAGATTAGTCATGGTGACCGTAGGACCAGTCGAAGACGAACTTCTTCAGCTATAAATAGCACACGAATTTCAGAGTTTTTCATTGAAAAAATTAAGTGAATTCAAGTCTCCACTCTGAGATAAGTCTGCGTTTATTTTTTAAGCTATTTTGTGTATAATTTCTTTCTCTTTTTGATAGCTTATTTAATTTAATTTTGTTTCTGTATTCCGATCTGATTTTAAAAGAGGAATTGACTTATTCCTTCTTCTTGGAATCAAAATCAAATATAGCTACGCCCAACTAGTTTAAATCTAAAATCAATTAGAACTTACAACCATATTAAAGTGAGTAGTGGACATTGAACTTCTATATTCGAATGTCTACTCCAATTGGTTCTTCCAGTGAGCTACAAGAGGAGAAATCCAGGTATTTCACAATTATGTAAATTCCATTCTATTTTGGTTTTTTGGTTTGGGATTCGCCAGAAAAATCTCAATTTGTGTGGTTATCTAAGGAGAGCCAGAAAACTCAGAAGTGTGGGTTTTTGAATTGTGTAAGCCCAAGTTAAAGACACAATTGTAAAGGTTTTGGGTGAACTTGTGAAAACCTATTTGATAATGAATGCTAATATCCCCTGTGTGAGGATATTTGGAGTGGAGTAGCATTCTGTGTGGCTGTTGAAAGACAGTTGGTGTTCACACAGGCGAACCATTATAACTCTTTGTTTTGTGGATTGAATGCTTGCTTAATTTTCATATCTTTTGTCATTCAATTATGTGGAATGTACATGTGGATGTGAATGTTGTAACAATTTACATTTCAAGCAAGTGTGGGGATTGTTGTAATAAATTAGATCTATATTTCTGCATTTAATTTCAATTCTTTGCTATTCATTTATTTCTATTAAAATTGAGTTCTTGATCCAAAAGATGTTCTAGAAATAAGGTTATGCTACCATAAGCACTTGTTTATTATGGTGTAAGGTTGTCCTTAGAACTGAATTTGTATCAATCTCTCAATACTTATTTATTAAGGTGATTTGATTTCAGCATTGTGAATTGATTTATAATTGTAAGGCCATTGATTAATCTTATTTCACTGATTTTATTTTAATTTGGCATAGTCCTATTCACCCCATCTCTAGGACATATAGCTTGGCCTTTTCAAGTGGTATCAGAGCCTAATAGCTCGTTTTTTTTTTTTTTGGATTTATTTCCTGAGCTAACGATCTAAGCTATATTAATAAGATGTCAAATTTTGATAGCCTATCAGTCACTAGGCCTCCACCCTTTGATGGCTCCAACTATGCCTATTGGAAAGCCAAATGAGGATCTTCCTCAAATCAATGGATGAGAGTGTGTGGGGAGCCACAGTGACCGAATGGAACTCTCCTACCATTGAAGTAACTGAATCTGACGGTTCAAAAATGGTGTCTGTACCTGCTTATTATTTATAGATCACCCTTCAGAAAAGTGAGTATAGTGCCAATGCTAAAGCACTAAATGCAATCACTTGCGCATATCACCGGATGAGTTCAAAAGAATTATATCCTGTGATACTGCATAGCAAGCCTGGGATATACTAGAAATGACACACGAGGGTACATCAATTGTCAAAAAGTCTAAAGTTCAACTCCTCACAACCAAATTTGAAGAAATTCATATGGAGGAAAATGAAATGTTTATGGACTTTTACACTAGACTAAATGACATTGTAAACTCTATGTGGGGTCTTGGCGATAAAATTCCAAAAAGTAAAGTGTGTGCAAAGATAATATGCTCACTTCCTGAACGGTTCAATTCTAAAGTCACTGCGATCTAGGAACTTCGTGATACGGATAATATGAGGGTAGAAGAACTAGTTGGTTTTTTACAAACCTATGAATTAAATTTAAAGCTCCTAAAAGTAAATCTATAGCTTTGAAATCTTCTAACGGATTTCTCAAGAAAACTCAGATTTAGAAAATTCTGAAGATGATATGGCTCTTTTGGCGAAAAAGTTGTATAATATTTTCAAAAGCAAGAAAAGAGTCGACTTTCAAAAGGCAAATGAAAAGAAAAGATCTAAACTTAAGTCCAAAACTTAGAAGTCTTTGAAAGACAGTCAGTGTTACAACTGCCAAGAGTATGGGCATTTAGCAAACAAATGTCCTAAAAAGGACAGACTCAGAAGGAAGGGTATGTTGGCTACTTGGGATGAATCGTCTGAGTCTGAAGCATCTTCTGAATCAGAAAATTCTGAAACCGAGTCGGGCAGTGAAGTTAAAGCCCTTATGACTCTAGCCAAGTTTACTTTTTCGATCACGATGATTCAACAAGTGAAGAAAATTTGAATAGTGATTATGAAAATGAAGAAGATCTTCAAGATGCTTATAATGCCTTATATAAGGAAAGTTGTAAAATTGTTGTCAAACTTAAGCTTCAAAAAGAAAAGTTTTCTAAACTCAAATAATGTTTTGAAACTCTTGGTTTAGAAAAATCGCATATTTCAGATTGTTTTAAAAAATTAAAATGTGATTTGGAATTCAAAACCTCCTTAATTGATGATTTGAAATCTGAAAATGAGAAACTTAAAAATGAAGTATCTTCTCTTCTGAATTTGAAGGATACATGGAGATATGCCCAGGGTGATCCAAAGTTAGAAAAATTATTATCCGGATCAAGAAAATGTGGTGACAGATCCGGGTTGGGCTATGAGAAAAATACATCTCCTAAACAGAAGTATACCTCTCCCAACTTTGTGAAAGGAGAAACTTCTAACTCAAAAAGAAAAGGTACTAGTCAAGTTTTTTCTAAAAATACAAAAACTTTTCATAAGCCTAAAAGCAGCTATATAAATTTTAAAAATCAGAATAGAAATCCTCTTGCTGAAAAAATAATTGATTTACTTAAGAGCTCTTAAAATCTAACTCAATAGATCATTCTTACAACATCAGACAAAAGAAGACCAACTATATTCCTATACCCAAAACAGTTATGAAATGGGTTCCTAAAGTTGCCTGCTTGGTTGCCCACATTGCGTTCAAAGCAACAAGCCATTCAAAATGGTACCTAGATAGTGGATGTTCCAGGCACATGACAGGTGACAAGGCTTTATTCACCGATCTAAAAGATATGACTGATGGATCAGTCACATTTGGTGATGATAGCAACTGCAAGATTATTGGCCAAAGTACGGTTCAACTTTATAATCTTCCCTTATTTAAGAATGTTTTATATGTTGAGGGATTAAAACACAACCTGTTAAGCATATCTCCAATATGTGACAACAATCATAGTGTTAAATTTTTTAATCAAGGTTGTGAGATTATATATAAAAAGGGTTCTGTAATATTAACTGGTCGCAGAACTTCTGAAAACTGCTATATAGTATGCAATGGAAGCTCATTTAATCAAACGTGTTACATGGTCCATAATGATGAGATAGAATTATGGTATAACGCCTTGGACATGTACACTACCGAAATTTGTACAGATTGAGCAAAGGAGAACTAATTAGAGGTCTACCTAAAGTGCAAAAAGTAGACAAAATATGTGGTGAATGCCAGTATGGTAAACAAACGAGGAGCTCTCACAAAAAGGTGAACTCCAATACCACCTGTAACGCCCTGAAATTCGAGTGTCGAGTAGCAACTCAACTCTCGAGTTCCAAAACATCACTTATGCAACATAGATAATGATGATTAAATGTTGACTGTGTTAGTGCAATAAACATGAGTGAGATTATACCAAAACAGTAATTCATACTCCAGATCAATTGTATAAAGGCAAGCGGAGGACTGAAACTGTATATACTTATATGTAAAAGAAACAAAACTATCTCGATCTCCAGAGTACAAACTCAATTGAGTCACCATATACATGTATCTGTTTTACGATCAAAATGTCAAAAATACAACTAGAGATGTAAGCCCTGTAAGTCCCGTCGATCCAGGCAGTGTAGGCAAAGCCACCAGCATACTGCATATACGAGAACTCGTCCTGGTCCTTGTCATAGTCCGGCTCAGCCTCCAGAGTCGTCACCTCATCTGCACCTAAGATAGAGTCTGGTTGGTGTGTACAACACTGTCCCGTAATGTGGGAGTGAGTAGATAACTCAGTGGAACAATAAAGTATAGGTTAACATGTTATCAATTTAGTCAAGCAGTACAATCGAACAATCCTAACTACTCTTATTAATGCAAGTATGAAATGCAGTCAAGATGCATGCCCTCACCGACATACTCCCTCATGCGACACCATCTTACGTTCGCAGCATGCATTCATTCCTCAGTGCTCCACATCTTCCATGCACATGCAGTGCGATGATGAGCATGATTACCGAGTTGTTATTAGTCCATTTTAAACAGCAGGATTGGGAAACTAAGGTACCTCCCTTGTATCATTCCCAAACATGATCCATTCTAGGGTCGTCAAACCTAGATAATCTCATACGATAGTGTGGTTCTAGGGCGCTGCAAAGGCTGCCAGGGCTGTTACACGCAATTGTTACACCACTCCCCCATCACCTTTTTAACGGTTCATCACTAAGTTGATATGGCCTAGTTCGTACTCTATACACCATGATAAACTCGTCGCCTCACCGCAAATTCAAAGTATACTCGAGGTCACTACAAAGGGCTCGTCACCAATCAGTGTAGGCTGACAGCTCGAATACAGTGTCCCATACCACCGTATTCGGATAACCGTATTCGGATAACGAGTCAAGGTTGCTCACTGGTCACTACGGAGAGGCACGTGGCCCCATCGTAGGCCGACAACTCGACCACGGTGTCCCATACCACCATGCCCAGCTCATGAATCTTAGCGGATCGAGGTACCATGGTTAATGAAATTTCACTGGTAAGTTTGGTACCCTAGGTTCAAGCAGTAGCGTCCAAACATGGTGAACATACATTAGACATATCGGGTTACTTGACGAGCCTGACTAGCTCAAGCACACAATCAACTAAATGACATGAAGTGCATAAACACTTCGCGTGGCCTAACCACTATTGCTAACAGAAGTACGACTCGGGTTCGTCAAACACATCCTACATGGCGAAATGAATCTCAACCACGAACTCAAGTCTGGTACCGATTGTCTGGACTGTAATCATAGTCCCAAATGCAATCAATCCTTATTCATAGCATGTGGAGTAAAGCATAATAAACAAAGTAATTCAAGCATGTTAACAAACATGTCATAAAGCATGTTACAAAGCACAATGTAAACAAGAAATACAAACGCATATATTTCCTAGTAAGCAATTAAATTAAACAACCAGTCCTAGAGGAAATCTGTAACGCCCTGAAATTCGGGGGTCGGGTATGAACTCAACTCCCGAGTTCCAACGCATCACTTATACAACATACACAATGATGGTTAAATGTCGTTTGAGTTAAAGTAATAAACATGAATGAGATTATACTAAAACAGTAAATCATACTCCAGTTCAATTGTATAAAGGCAAGCGGAAGACTGAAATTGTATATTTAAAGTATGTAAGGAAACAAAATTTTTGAAACATCAGAGTATGATCGCTTAACTGAGTACCCATATACATGTACTGTTTTTAGAGTCAAAATTCAAAATACAATCTAAAGATGTGTCCTGTAATCCCCGCGGTGCAATCGGCCTAAGCAAAGCCGTCCGAGTACTGCATAAATGAGAACTCGTCCTGGTCCTCATCGAAATCAGTTCCGGCTCTGAGCACCGTCATTGCCTATACCTGACAGAATGAGTCCAGGTTGGTGTTGCAAACACCGTCCCGTAACGTGCGAGTGAGTAGCTAACTCAGTGGAACATTAAAGCATAGGTTAACATGTTATCAATTTAATCAAGTAGTAATGATAAAGCAGTACAAGTCAAACAATTCTAACTACTCTTATTAAGTGCGAGAATGAAATGACATGATGCTGTATGCCCTTCCCAAACCACCCTCATGCGACATCATCTTACGTTCACGAATGCTTAACTCCCTCAGTGCGCCACATCTACTAAGCACATGCGGTGCGATGATGATTATGATTACCGAGTTATTATTAGTCCATTTCAAATAGCAGTATTGGGAAACTAAGGTACCTCCCTTGTATCATTCCCAAACATGATCCATTCTAGGTGTCATCAATCCTAGTTAATCTCATACGATATTATGGTTCGAGAAGCATAGCAAAGGTATCACAAAGGGCTCGTCACCTGTCAGCGCGGATACAGATCTCACCATATGCGGTTCAATTACTGGCCGTCAGCTCGAGTACAGGTCTCACCGTGCTCGGCTCAATCACTAGCCGTCAGCTCGAGTATAGGTCTCACCGTACTCAGCTCCACTCATACTCTAGTTGCTGTGAAAGACTCGTCGCCAATCACAGACCCTTGGAGTATACTCGAAGATACTACGGAGGACTCGTCGCCCATCAGCACGAGCACGGGTCCTCCATTTCGTACTCGGCTCTCGCCGTAAGTATCGATGACGGCCTCGAATACAGTGTCCTATACCACCGTATTCGGCTCACGAGCTTTGGTTGCTCAATGGTCACTATGGGGAGGCACTTGGCCCCAGCATAGGCCGACAGCTCGGCCACGGTGTCCCATACCACCATGTCCGGCTCATGAGTCTTAGCGGATCGAGGTACCATGGTTAACGGGATCGCCACTGGTAAGTTTGGTACCCTAGGTTCAAACAGTAATGAGCAAACATGGTGAACACATATTCAACATATCGGGTTACTTGGCGAACCTGACTAGCTCGAGCGCACAACAAGTTGGGCGATATGGAGCGCAAAAGCACTCCGTGTGGTCAACCACTATCGCCAACCGGAGTACGACTCGGGTTCATCAGACACACCCCTTGTGGCGACATGAATCTCAGCCACAATTTCCAGTCTGGTACCGAATGCCTGGACTATAAACATAGTCCCAAACTCATACAGTTCTCATCAATAGCATGTGGAGTTAAGCATGATAAACAACGTAATACAACATGTTAGTAGGCATATCAATAAGCATGTTATGAAGCATGATATAAAGCATGTTGTAAAGCATGTTGTAGAGTACTATACAATTAGGGACACAATTACGTATATATCACAAGTGAGTGGCTAAGGTAAACCATCACATGGAGGGTATCCTATATATCTCTAAGGTAGTTGGGAATTCCATATCAGCACCTATCTAAGGCACTAACACTTAAACATTTTCACTCACAAGCGTTTACACAAACACTTAGAGTACACCATTCCAACATACATGACGTATGTTAGCAAAATACGTGTTAGGGCTATCCTTTCACCAAGCTGTTGTTTTATCCATATATACCATAACCATACAGCAAATAATCACGACAAATGCATTTCCAAAATTTACACATATACGGTATTTCTATAATACACAATTTCTACATACGTAGTATTTACATGCGAGCATGTATTACGGCGATTCCTTTCGCCAAACTGGTATTTTATCCATATGTTGTATAATCATACATTAAATAAATATGTCAAACATTTTTCCAAAAAAATACGTATACGGTATTTCTACGTATACCTAGAGTATGTGAAATTCCATATTCTACAACGTTAATCGAAACAGAAAACGGAAAGCACTTTGTACATGTGCATTTGCATGCGAGATCATGAATCTACCATTATCTCGACATTGAAAGCGTTGAAAACTACAACTTATACACCTAAAGTTCTTGGAATCACAACGGATCTGTAAGGTTTGGTGAGCTTCCGTATTCGGGAGTTTTCTTGCCTAAAGAGCGGAATCGGTTAGCCTTTTCACAACCTATAGCCTATCTACTTCAAATTAGACCTAGGGTTAGGGTTTCTCACCTTCAAACGGAGTGGATACCGCACGGAAAGCACTGAAAGAGGCGGTGTAGGCGTGCGATGATCGAAAGCAAAGCAGAGGAAGTTCTCCCACAAATCCCAAGCTCTTCTCTCTCTTTTTTCTCTCTCTCTCTAGGGTTTCATCCCAAATTCGTATGGCTATGAGAGGGGCTGTTCTAAGCCTCTTTTATAGCCAAAAACCTCCCAAAATAGACTCAGGTTCAAGGGTTACTGCTAATATAGGTATTTCGTCACTTTTCGGCTCAAAAGAGAGGTTCGTGGCCCTCCTTGAGCCAAACGTCGACTTAAGCTCACCACTCATGGATCTACGTGGGATTACGTTTTTGACTCGATCGGATTCCGTCGGATCGCACGTGGCGCACCACTTTCGGTTCAACGGTCGGAGGGCCACGATCCGAAATTTCAAGTACATGTAAATGTTCCGAAATTTTTTCCCGATCCAAGGGTGTAATTTGGTCCGATTCGACGGTCTGGTTGCTTATACATCGATGCGCAAGCGAATGGTGCCGATCACTATTCCGGATATTTATTTTGGAAAGGGAATAGTGTTTTTCACACTCCCTCGCTCCGATCCAAACGAATGGTCGTGGGACATCTACTGGACCTGATTTTTGAGATGATAGTCAAGCCCAGTGAGGCGGTCCTAGTTCCTTAACTTCGTGTTAATCGGACTTCTGATGTGCGATCTAGACCTAATACGAAGTTTCGTTTCATTCCCGAGAGCAGCCGGGAAATGAGTTTGGTTCTAAACTTTAGGGCAACCTAGCGTCACTGATTTTGCAAGTTTTGGGTCTTGCAGATCGTATTTAAAGCGATTCCAATGGATTTCATGGCTAATCGAGTTTTGCACTAAGTTAACTTTGTTAAATTTCTAAAGGATTTAATCCTAATTGATTTCTGGTCGAGATGGTACTCGAGCCAAAGTACGGAAATATACGGGTCGTTACAAAATCATATATATTTCTAAGGAAGTTGAGAATCCCATCTTAACACCTACCTAAAGCCTGATTATTTAAGCACTTACTCTTACAAGCATTTTCACAAACACTTAGAATACACTATTTTAACATAAATAGTGTACATTAGCAAAAACACATATTAGGGCGAACCCTTTCGCCAAGCAAGTATTTTACACATATATAATATGTTCATACAACAAATAATCATGGCAAACACATTTTTAAAATTTATATGTATACGGTATTTTCTACAAATACTAGGAATACAGTATATTCAACATAGTTATCGTATAACCGAAAAACGAAACGGACAGCACTTTGTACATGAACAATTACATACAGATCATGAATCTATCATTATCTAACATTGAAAGCGTTGAAAACCATAACCTATACACCTAAAGTCCTCACCTTTTGTCGTAGAATCGTAACGAATCCGATAGGTTTGCTAAGCTTTCGTATTCGGTAGTTTGGTAACCTATAGAATGAAATAGGTTAACTATTTCATAACCTACAACCATCACAACCCCAAAACAGATTAGGGTTAGGGTTTCTTACCTAGAAACGAAGTCAAAATCGCCGGGAAAGCGACTAGACTTTAGTGGTTAAGCTTGTAGAATGGCAGGGGAGAATAGCAGGGAGGTTCTCCCACTTCTCTCACACTTTCTCTCTCTTTTCTCACTTCTCTCTCCTAGGGTTTCTCTCAAATTCGTATGGCTGAATGAGAGAGGGTTTTAAGGTCCTTATATAGCCTAAAAACACACCAAAACAGACTTAAGGTCAAGGTATACTTAGGTTATAACCAAAGTGAGTCAGTTTCAGCTCAACGGAGGACTTCTGGCGGCCCCCCTTGAGCCAAAGGTCGGACTTAAGCTCACCAACCTTGGATCCAGGTGAAGTTAAGTTTTCGTTTCAGTCGGATTCCCAGATCACGCGTGGCAGACCAGTTTCAGTTCAACGGTCAGTGAAACTCGATCAGGGATTTCAAGTACACTGCCATGTATATGAAATTTTTCCTGATCCGAGGGTGTATTTGGGTCAGATTCTGACGGTCTGGTTGCTTACAAATTATCCGCAAGTAATAAGTCTCAGATTACTATCTGAGATTTTTATTTATAAAGAAAACCAAGTGTTCTCACACTCCTCGCTCCGGACTCAAGCGAACAGCCGTGGTACACAATCTGGATTTGATCTCCGAGATGGTTATCAAGCCCAGCGAGGCGGTCTTAAGTATATAACTTCGTATCATTCGAACTTTCGATGTGCGGTCCAGATCTGATACGGAGTTTCAATGTGCTCCCGAGAGCAGTGGGGTAATGAGTTTAATCCTAGATTTTAGGGTAACTTAGCGTCAATGATTCTACAAGTTTTGGGTCTTGCCGATCGTATTTAACGTGATTCAAACGAATTTCATGGCTAATCTAGTTTAACACTTAGTTAACTTTGTCAAATTTCTAAAGGATTTGTTCCTAAATGATTTCTGGTCGAGGTGGTACTCGGGCCCTTGTACGGAAATTTTCGAGTCGTTACAATCTACCTCCCTTAATGAAAAATTTTCTCCTCGAAATTAGTACCTTTTCGTACTCCTCGAGGAGCTGAGGGTAGTTCTTTCGGATCTCGACTTCTGTCTCCCAGGTAGCTTCCTCCTCTGTATGATGCGTCCATAGTACCTTCACGAGTGGAATCACCTTGCTACGCAATACCTACTCCTTCCTGTCAAGGATACGTGTCGGGCGCAGCACATATGTAGCATCCTCTCTCAACTGTACCTGCTCCCATCTGATAATGTGTGAAGGATCAGAAACGTACTTCTTTAGCATAGATACATGAAATACGTTATGTACAGCTGTAAGTGGTGTGGGCAAAGCGAGATGATATGCCATAGCACTCATTCGATCAAGTATCTAAAACGGACCGATGAACCTCGGTGTGAGCTTCCCCTTCTTCCCAAACCGAAGGACTCCCTTCATAGGAGAAACTCTGAGGAATACATGATCTTCGACCTCGAACTCAAGCGGTCGCTGCCTCGTATCGGCGTTACTCTTCTGCCTGCTCTGCGCTATCAGAAGTCGACGCCTGATAATATCAATCTTCTCTGAGGTCGCCTGTACCAACTTTGGGCTAATCAAACTGCCCTCACCGACCTCAGCCCAGCAATGCGATGCCCTGTAAGGACGACCATACAAGGCCTCATATGGAGCTATGCTAATACTCACCTGTAAGCTGTTGTTGTACGTGAACTCTGCATAAGGAACACAGTCATCCCAACTATCCTTGAAGTCTAAGACACAGGCCCGCAACATATCCTCTAAAATTTGATTCACCCGCTCTGTCTGCCCATCGGTCTGAGGGTGAAACATAGTACTGAACTTCAATTTCACACCCATCGCTTCCTGGATACGAGTCTAGAAGATAAACGTGAACCGCGTGTCTCTGTCCGACACGATCTCTAGGGGAACTCCATGCAGACGCACAATCTCTTTGATGTACAGCCTAGCCAGCTCGTCTGAAGAGTTCATGACTCTGATAGGGAGAAAATGGGCCGATTTGGTCAACTGGTCCATAATCACCCAAATGAAATCATGTCCCTTCCTCGTCTTCGGCAGCCCCGATATGAAATCCATGGAAATGAAGTCCCACTTCCATTCAGCTATGAGCATGGGCTGAAGTAGTCTAGGAGGTCGGCGATGTTCTGCCTTGACCTGCTGGCACGTCAGATAATGAGAAACATACTCTGCTATGTGGGTCTTTATGCCGTCCCACCAATAAGACCGTCTCATGTCCTGGTACATCTTTGTGCTACCAGGGTGCATCGCAAGCTCGATTTGTGGGCAGTCTCGAGGAGCTCCTGTCGCAAGTCATGAATATCAGGAACGCATAAGCGGCCACGGTATCGTAAACCCCCATTTGTGCCAACTCTCCACTCGGAGTCCTCGGCGTCGCTAGCTTGCTCTCGAAGCTCAGACAACTGCATGTCGCCCTTCTGGGCCTCGATAATCTTGTCATCAATGAGTGGCCACACCTGAATGTGCGCGACACACTTAAATGGCTCCTCCATGGTGAGTTTTTGCTAGAAGTCCCACACGAACTTTAGCATATCCCACTCTGCTATCATCAGTGGAGCCGTAAATGCAATAGCCTTCTTGCCGCTCAAGGCATCTGCCACAAGGTTGGCCTTGCCAGGATGGTAGGAGACTTTGAACTTGAAGTCCTTCAAGGTTTCCATCCATCTGCGCTGCCTCATATTCAAGTCTCGTTGTGTGAATATATACTTAAGGCTCTTGTGGTCGCAGAAAAGCTCGAACTCCTCTCCGTAGAGGTAATGTCTCCAGAGCTTCAATGCAAAGATGACGGCTTCTAACTTAAGATCGTGTGTAGGGTAATTCTCCTCATGCTTCCTTAATTATCTCGAGGCATACGCAATCACCCTATCCTTCTGCATAAGGACACAACCCAAACCAACGCGAGACGCGTCAGTGTATATCATGTACTTAACCCCTTGCTCTGGCAATACTAGCACAGGGGCAGACGTCAGTCTGTCCTTCAGCTCCTGAAAAGCTGCTTCTGCCTTCTCATTCCAGGCGAACTTCAAATCCTTATGCGTCAACTATGACAACGGCCTAGCAATCTTAGAGAAGTCCCGAATGAAGCGTCGATAGTACCCTGCCAGGCCAAGAAAACTCCTCACCTCGGTAACCAAGCCAAGATGCTTCTAATCCTGAACCATGGCTACCTTAACAAGGTCCACCGCTATCCCATCCTTGGACACTACATGTCCTAGGAACTTGACTTCCTCCTGCCAGAAGTCGCACTTCTTATACTGCGTAAACAACTAGTTCTTCTTCAAGGTATCCAACACCGCTCTCAGGTGCACCTTGTGCTCTTTCCAACTCGTGGAATATATCAGGATGTCATCAATGAATACGATGATGATCGGTATAAGAATGGCTGAAATACCTGTTCATCAAGTCCATGAACATGGCCGGTGCGTTCGTAAGACCGAACGACATCACCAGGAACTCGTAATGCCCAAAATAGGTCCTGAAAGCTGTCTTCTGCACGTCTTCATCTCTGACGCGCAACTGGTGGTACCCTGACTGTAAGTCGATTTTTGAGAAATACTTTGCCCTCTTCAACTGATCAAACAGATCATCTATCCTGGGCAAAAGGTACTTGTTCTTCACGGTGACCTGGTTCAACTTACGGTAATCAATACACAACCATAGTGAGCCATCTTTCTTCTTCACAAACAGTATAGGTGCTTCCCAGGGAGACACACTAGGTCATATAAAGCCCTTCTCTACTAGCCCGTCAATCTGTTTCCGTAGTTCCTCTATCTCACATGGAGGCATGCGATTTGTCGGTAAAGAGATGGGTGTCCGATCGGGCGTAAGATTAATGGTGAAGTCGATCTTGCGCTGAGGTGGCAACCCAGGAATTGGTTCAAACACATCCGCAAAAGCCTGAACTACAGGCGTATCCTCAAGCATCGGAACATCAATAGCCTCTAAT